>JAFMOD010000119.1:1853376-1925975 GCA_019802435.1 Corydoras maculifer
TGCACATCGCACTTTTCAGTTTTTTATTTGTAAAAAAATTGTTGATTCATGTATAACTTTCATTCCACTTCACAATTGTATACCACTTTGTGTTGGTCTTTCACATTAAATTCCAGTGAAATATATTTATGTTTGTGGTTGTAATGTGACAAAATATGGAAAAGTTCAAGGGGTATGAATACTTTTGCAACCCACTGTATATATATATATATATATATGGGCTATTGTTTTGTTTTTGGACTGTGGGAAAAACCAGAGGGAAACCCAGTGTGTGTGTGTATATATATATATATATATATGTATATAATGTACTGTATGTGTATGTGTATATATATATATATATATATATATATATATATATATATATATATATATATTTTTTTTTTTTTTTTTTAATTCTGTATGTAGATATGAAAGCCTAACAGCTTAATTTTGGCAAGATGTTTGTTTGTGACATAGTAGTAGTCATAGTAGTTGTTGCAATCATTGTTGTTTATAAGAGATTATAGGTTTAGCAACTATTGTTTTTATTATGCAGAGATGGAAATAAGGTAAATAAAAGCAATAAATATTGTTTGACCTGGAGATCCAAATATGAGCCTTACTAACATGATGCATTAGATGATGCTGTTAGGACTTCTGCAGCCTGTTGGAAAGTTCTTTGAGACAACGCACCGTTGTTGCTATATATATTATTGGTTAATAAACTTGAATGAAAAAAAAAAGATTCGCCTGCTTTAAAACGTGTCATAAAGTACACGATGTGGTTTCTACTGCAGTTCTACTTATGTTTTGCATTAGTGCTTAAATGGTGTTCTTGCTTTTTTTTTCTTCTCGTCACACACACACACACACACACACACACACACACACACACACACACACACACACACACACACACACACAGATTATAGATGAATGTAACACCCAGGTCGGGAAGATGAGGCAAATGGAGGAGCTCATTGAGATCAACAAGACTCTGGAGTTTGACAGATTAAAGGTGTGTTTCATCTGATATTTGCCCAAATGTATTGGTACTATAACAACCATTATGTGTCAATGTAGATCAAGTCTCTCTCTCTCTCTCCCTCTCTTGCTCACTCTGTCTCTAGTTTGGCCACGCCCCCTTTCTGCTCCACTTATAGTCTGTGTTCTCAGTTCCACATTCTGTAAAGATGGACATTGTAGTTTCAGACTGTAGTCCATCTGTTTGTTCTACAGTACATACTGTGTACTCTGTTCTAATGCTCAGAACCCCAATAGTAGCACCACAGAGCAGGGGTTATTTGGTGGGGGCATTATTCCTATCCCAGCAGTGTCACTGAGGTGGAGAAATAAAACTACAGAACCCCCCCCCCCTCACCACATCAGTGTCACTGCAGAACTGACAATAAACAATCCACCACCCAAATGATACATTAAAAGATGAAACTACAAAGTCCATCTATATGATAAGTGGAGGGAATAGAGAATGGAGCAAGAAGGGGGCGTGTCCTAACTATAGAGCATAGTCTGCTCTAGAGAGAGAACATCTACTAAATCTTTCATTTATTCATTATCTTCCGCTTCATCCTATATATTAGGGTCGCTGGGGGGTTCCCCATGTCCATCCAGGGGAGAACGTTTCGGGCGCTGGGCAGATACACCCAGGACAGAGCGCCAATCCATCGCTGGACACACACTCACTCACACAAACACACTCTATATGGGGCAATTTGAAGAACTCAATTGACTTAATAAATGTTTTTGGACGGTGGGAGGAAACCGGAGAACCCGGAGGAAACCCACACGGACACGGGGAGAACATGGAAACTCCACCTAGATGGGGATTCGAATCAGAAATCCCTAGCGCTGAGAGGAGAACATGCTAAACACTAAGCCACTGTGCCACCCTCTTCTAAACCTCATTTTCTAAAATGTGTAATCACCTGAAATTCTGATCACCTGTATCCTGTATTATTGTTTTATTGATTCATACTACAGTCGTTTTAATTGAACTGAATTGTGCGCAGGCCGTGCCGATCATCTCCCAGACACGTTTTCTAGAAAAGCGAGGAGAACTGCAGGAAATGGCTAAAGGTGGAACCCTCTTTTATCTGAAACCCAAATTCAGCCCTGTGTACCTCTTCCTTTTCAATGACCTGCTTGTTATAGCCAACAAGAAAGGGTAAGCTGCTGCAGAGAAGTCCAGTAATAATAATTAGTTTATTTAGTTTCATAAACGACAGTTGCCACAACTACTACAAAACCTTCACAACACTTAATGCTTAAGTTACTACATGGTTGTATTTAAACTTCCCCACATTTGTACATGTGTAACTTATAAACATTATAGCTTAATGTGAATAAATCATGGTTTAAATTTTATGTCACACGGCAGTTCGGACCGATACATCGTGATCGACCACGCTCATCGATCCCTGGTGCAGGTTAATGCCATGGGAGACGAGGCGATCAGTCCGAGCATAGAGAACTGCTTCTGTCTCACACTGCTGGAGAACCACCAAGGACGGATGATGGAGAGGCTGTTTAAAGCTCCCTCACAGTGAGCATCCAACAACTTATGATGTTTTAATAATGTACCATTTATATATATATATATATATATATATATATATATATATATATATATGAATTAATATATATACAATGAGCGGCTTAGTGGTTAGCATGTTCTCCTCTCAGCGTTAGGGATTCAGGTTTGAATCCCAATCTGGGTGGAGTTTCCATGTTCTCCCCGTGTCCACGTGGGTTTCCTCCGGGTTCTCCGGTTTCCTCCCACAGTCCAAAAACATGGATCAAGTCAATTGAGTTTTCCAAATTGCCCCATATAGTGTGTGTCTGTGTAAGTGAGTGTGTGCCCAGCGATAGATTGGCGTCCTGTCCTGGGTGTATCTGCCCAGTGCCCGAAACGTTATCCCCTGGATGGGCATGGGGAACCCCCCCGCAACCCTAGTGGAGGATAAAGCGGAAGATAATGGATGTATGGATGTATATACAGTACCAGGGGTGGCTTAGTGGTTAGCATGTTCTCCTCTCAGCGCTAGGGATTCAGGTTCGAATCCCAATCTGGGTGGATTTTCAATGTTCTCCCCGTGTCTGTGTGGTTTCCTCCGGGTTCTCGGGTTTCCTCCCACAGTCCAAAAACATGGATCAAGTCATTTAAATTCTCCAAATTGCCCCATATAGAGTTTGTGTAGGTGAGTCTGTGCCCAGCGATAGATTGGCGTCCTGTCCTGGGTGTATCTGCCCAGCGCCCGAAACGTTCTTCCCTGGATGGGCATGGGACCCCCCCCCCTCCCCTGCGACCCTAGTAGAGGATAAAATGATGAACTTTGTATTTTTTTCTACAAATCCAAACTTTACAGCTACTGTACACATTTTCCTATAATTTTATTCCCAAACAAAAACTGTGACATAAGAAAAAAGCCTGTGAATCAGTAACATAAATCTGCTGCAGCGGTATGTGTTCTGCATGAGAGCCAGTTATGGGAGATATCAGACATGCCTTTTGATTCTCCACCCAGGTCTGATATGCACAGATGGCTGGCTGCATTCCCAAACCCGGAAGACCCGAACCGAGAGCAAGAGGAAGTTATATACGAAGACTGGGGTAAGATTATACCTTTGTCCTTTGTATATGCATTAATAGTAATGCTGACTAAGCACTTCATCAGGAACGCTTTACGAACATTAGGTGGGGCGTCTGCTGTTGTCAATGTGAATGTCAATCATGTCACAGGTATGACATGTCGTGCATTCCAAAAAGCTTTACAGCTCACAGAGTGTTTATCCGAATATTCTGTCTGCTCAACCGGTCTGGCTGTTCTCCAATGAATTTGTGTTTCTTATGAATACAACACTGCTCGCTGAGTTACCCATTCTTTACTACACCATTCTGAAAAACCACACACAACAGTGTGTAAGAATCCCACATCAGTATCTTTGGAAATACCCAAACCATCCTGTCTGGCACCAACAATCATGCCACAGTCAAAAACGTCTCGTTCTAATGCATTTCAGTGTAACCTTCTTCTAAAGCTGGGTGATTTTATTTGCTGTCCTCCTGCCAAATGATTGGCTGATTGGAAATTTAAACATTTACAAGTATGTGAGTTCATCAGTAGATTTGTTTGCCTCTAATTCAACAATTATTAAATGTAATTAATAAATTTAATGTAATTAAAAGAATGAATCATGGAAACTGATGTAATTAAGGTCTAAATTAGTTTTGTTTTAATGCAGATTTAAAAAAAATAACAATTATAATGTTTAATAATCAGACGAGTGATTAAGTATTGAATAATAATAACACACTTGTGTCCATGTGTGTGTGCAGACTGTCCGCAGGTGCAGTGCGTTGAGAAATATGTGGCGACGCAGGCTGATGAGCTTAATCTGGAGCCCCCAGAGATTATTAATGTCATACGCAAAACCAACGAGGGTAAGTTCAGATTCACAAATACTGAGAACATGGACAATAATTGGGGCAGAAAGGGGGTGTGTCCCCCTTTTTGACTGGTACTATACACAATGTTTTTCATTCATTCATTATCTGCCAATCCAGGGGAGAACGTTTCGGGCGCCATCCATCGCTGGGCATATATACAATGTAATATATATATATATATATATATATATATATATATATATATATATATATATATATATATATATATATATATATATATATATATATATATATATATTATAGGGCAGCACAGTGGCTTAGTTGTTCAGTTTGCTTGTTCACTCTTAGCACTAGGGATTCCCGGTTCAAATCCCAATCTGGGTGGAGGTTACATGTTCTCCCCGTGTCTCTGTGTGGGTTTCCTCCAGTTTCCTCCCACAGTCTAAAAACATGGATCAAGGTCACTGGAATTCTCCAAATTGTCCCATATAGAGTGTGTCTGTGTGAGTGAGTGTGTACCCAGTGATAGATTGGTGCCCTGTCCTGTTGTGTATCTGCCCACAGCTTAGAACAGTTGTGACTGAGCAGTTAAAACTTTTGACTGCTGATTAGAAAGTTAAGGTTTTTTTTAAGTTGAGTGAAGCCCTTTAACCCTCTCTCCTCAAAGGGCTTTGTATGATGTCTGACCCTGCACTCTGACTCAAACTGCAAAGACAGAATGCCGTTGTTCTGTTTATGGACCTCTTCAGTCAGAGCAATTATATAAAAAGTCATTACATCATAAAACCCACTACACTTGGGGCCCTATTTTAGGAATCTTTAGCGAGACCTCAATCGCGCACCCTGCAGCTCGATCCAGGGCGTGTCAATGTGTCCTTGCTTTCACGAGGACGGAAAAAGTGTTTAAGAGAGTCCACTTACTCCCTTAATCCATTCAGTAATATAATACCTTTTTTTTTTTCTCACCTTCATCCTTTCTTCATTGCTTCTTCAGGGTGGTACGAGGGGATCCGACTCTCTGATGGTCAGAAGGGCTGGTTTCCTGTGAAGAACGTCCTGGAAATCACCAGCGAACACATGAGGAGACGGAACCTGCGGGAACGCTACCGTGTCATGCAGGCAGCTGGGACCTTAACAAAAACCTGAGCGCTTCATAACCAAATGCAACCTGGAGCTTTCACGGGACCTGCATCATGAGCCTCAAACTCGTATTAAACTATGGATGAACTGATTAGAGCCTGCAGGATGACTTTTTACATTCAGGACAATAAACATATCAGTTTCAAATCGAAACCACAACAGTATGACCTAATTTACTGTTTTACCGAGAACTCTGTCCTTTAACCACGATGTATGTTGAACTCATATACACAGATGTGCTCAACATCTGTGTATATAGTCCAGTGGCAGGCCATGCATTTCACACCTAGGCCATCAGTAATGCTCTGTATGAATAAATCAACCTGTCAATAACTATTTTATGGCTATAAAACCATCTTATAATGCAGAAACGCGGTATGAACAGCCGTTACATCGCAGTTAAATAACTCGAGTAGACTGAGTTAATGCCTTTACTGAAGAAACAAACTCAAGGAGTACAAGTCTGTACTGTAGAGGTGCACTGTACAGTAAAAATACTGCAGCTACAGCTGTGACGCACGTTAAAAATCACCAACAATAACCTCGTAACACTGCAATATCCATCCATTATCTTCTGCTTTATCCTATATTAGGGTCGTGGGCAGGGGGGGGCTTCCAGGGGAGAACGTTTCGGCGCTGGGCAGATACACCCAGGACAGGGTGCCAATCTATCACAGGGTGCCAATTAATTAGTTCCCTTAGAAGCTAATGCTGAAAGCCGAGTCCTATTTCTGACATAAGTTTTAATTCAGGCGGCACGGTGGCTTAGTGGTTGGCATGTTCTCCTCTCAGCGCTAGGGATTCCCGGTTTGAATTCCAATTTGGGTGGAGTTTCCATGTTCTCGCCGTCTCCGTGTGGGTTTCCTCCGGGTTCTCCGTTTTCCTCCCACAGTCCAAAAACATGGCTCAAGTCAATTGAGTTCTCCAAATTGCCCCATATAGAGTGTGTGTGTGTGAGTGAGTGTGTGCCCAGCGATAGATTGGTACCCTGTCCTGGGTGTATCTGCCCAGCGCCCGAAATGTTCTCCCCTGAATAGGCATGGGGAATCCCCCCGCGACCCTAGTAGAGGATAAAGCGGAAGATGATGGATGGATGGAAGTTTTAATTCACTGAAAACCCTGCTAGAGGGCCTTGGTGTCGCTGACTCACAATCTGATTGGTTAAAGCAGCAGTTTGATTGACACCTGTTTCATCGTACCCGCCCTGCAGAATTGAGAATGAAGGCCTTAGGCAGATTATTTGACCCTGGCAACAAATGATGCTGAAATGTGATTCATTAAATGCTTTAATAAGAAAAAATATTTAAGATTACAAACTATTATATAAATTTTTAATCTTTATTAATGAAACATTATTAACTAGTAAATATTTAAGTATTCATGGATGAAATATAATTAACAATATAATTCAGACTTTTTTTTTTATCTCATCAGAGAAGTCTTTGAAGGCCCTGAGAGCCTGCCACTGATCTAATCTCACTCTTAACCTCATAAGGGACTCCATTGTCCCACTCATTGCTTTTCTTTTTTCAACACTGCCTGAAGTCATGGACTTGTCTCCATGTCCTCAGGATCATGTCGTGTTAATATAACAGCCTTCCCTTTTTTAGGGAATTCATTCTTCCATGTCTACTATGTGACTAGGGAGGCTGGGAGTGCACTCAGCACTGTGGAAATCTGCACCATGGTGCAGGTAGCTGTCGGAAGATGAGAAATAATAGACATAAAGGGATGTACATGGTTAGCAATAGTACACAGTGTTTATATATGTTCTGTTATGTGCCAGGTGTTTACACACAGTCCCACCAGCAGCAACCCCTTAAACTGTGGACACAAGGTAGGTCGATTGTCATAATCTAAACAACTACTCACATGTCCCACTTCTGAGCTTCTCTTTCATATTGATATGACAACATTCTACTCCAGATGCTGGCATTTTAGGGCCCCAGGGCCACATCCAGCCCTTAGGCTGTTACTGTCTGGGCAACATGGGGTCAATGGGAAGTTTATAGAATGGAGCTTAGAGCTCTACAGGCTCTACATTCATGTACCTTTACATTAAATTACATTTGGTCATTTAGTAGACGACTCACATTGCTCCAGCCCCCACATTGGTAACTTCAGTGAACCCACAACCTTCAGATCGATAGCCCAACACCCAGGGCTATCAACATAGGGCTACCACATCATGTTAATTTTACTCTCCATCAATTCGCATTTGAATTCTAACATGCACAAACGTGTCAATTCTGTATGTCATGCAAACAGTATGACTGCATTACTTTTATTTAATATCAAATACATTTTCTTGGTTTACAGTCCTGATTAGTGGAAATAGGTCAGCACGGTGGCTTAGTGGTTAGCATGTTCGCCTCTCAGCGCTAGGGGTTCCCGGTTCGAATCCCCATCTGGGGATCATCATGTTCTCCACGTGTCTGCGTGGGTTTCCTCCGGGTTCTCCGGTTCCCTCCCACAGTCCAAAAACATGGATCAACTCAATAGAGTTCGCCAAATTGCCCCATATAAAGTGTGTCTGTGTGAGTGAGTGTGTGCCCAGTGATGGATTGGCGTCCTGTCCTGGGTGTATCTGCCCAGCGCCCGAGCCGTTCTCACCTGGATGGACATGGGGAAACCCCCCCCCCCGCGTCCCTAATAGAAGATAAAGCGGAAGGTAATGGATGGATGGATGATTGGTGGAAATAGGGGGACCCCTGGTGGCAGTGAGGCGCAGCAGTTTGCTCTTCCTTTTGTCAGTTTAAGTGAGGTTGGGTTCCAGAGACCTTGTTTAGACTGACCAAAACACCCGTATACCAACCTACACATCTATATACCTAAAAGTCAGGGCCAACACACAGTCACAATAGTTTAGTTCTTTATTATTGTTTGGCGTGTAATACAGCTGCAAAGTTCCTACTACGGATTTCTGTCCACATTCCAGCAAGAATGTCCTGGGTTTGTTACCCAGTTGGGGTCATTACATTGTTGAGTTTGCAAGTCTTCCCCATACCTGTGGGGATTCACTCCCACATCCATTATCCATCCATTATCTCCCGCTTTATCCTCTATTAGGTTTGTGGGGGGGTTCCCCATGCCCATTCAGGGGGGAGAACCTTTCGGGCGCTGGGCAGATACACCCAGGACAGGGCGCCAATCTATCACTGGACACACACTCTATATGGGGCAATTTGGAGAATTCAATTGACATGATCCATGTTTTTGGACTGTGGTAGGAAACCGGAGAACCTGGAGGAAACCCACACGGACACTGGGAAAACATGGAAACTTCACCCCATGTGCTAACCACTAAGCCACCGTGCCGCCATTCACTCCCACATTTTAAAGGTAACTGTTTTCTTACTTATCATAGGGCGGCACGGTGGCTTAGTGGTTTGCATGTTCTCCTCTCAGCTCTAGGGATTCCCGGTTCGAATCCCCATCTGGGTGGAATTTCCATGTTCTCCCCATGTCCGCGTGGGTTTCCTCCGGGTTCTCCGGTTTCCTCCCACAGTTCAAAAACATGGATCAAGTCAAGTGAGTTCTCCAAAATTGCCCCATAAAGAGTGTGTGTGTGAGTCAGTGTGTGCCCAGCGATGGATTGGCGCCCTGTCCTGGGTGTATCTGCCCTGCGCCCGAAACGTTCTTCCCTGGATGGGCATGGGGAACCCCACCGCGACCCTGATAAAGGATAAAGCGGAAGATAATAATTGGATGGATAAACTATCATTAAACTAAAGAAACAAACCAGTACTTTATACAGTCGTGTAATGTGTTCAGTGAGAATAACACCGGACGGGAGCGTTACAGACTTTTATTTTGGAATTACGTTCACTTTTGACAGGCTGGCAGTTACAGCTCACCAGTCACTCGGCTCTATTTCAATCTACTGCAACTTTATAACAAAGTCTACTACCTAGGGTATGTTTCCTCATATTATTGGCCTGGTTAAATAGTTGACTCTTAAGAAGCAAAGCGCTATTTGGGATCGAGCCTTGCTTCTCGGCAGCGTCTCCTCACTTCATCATTTTGCAAATTTGGAATTAGTGACCTGGGACAGAATAAAGCGACATGGCTGGCAGGGTGCGTACATTATCACAATGATCACAATGATCACAATGATCACAATGATCACTTTAATCTCTGAACAACGTTACAAAGTGCAAAGTGTACCCTTCATACACGATAGCTTTCGTCAGGGGAGCTGAGCGGAAGCTTCGCTGTCTTGTGATTCTGTCTGTCTCCACTGCTTCATTACTATTATTATAATTATTAATTATAGTTAATTGTAGTGGTACAACAACTATATAAATGTAATATGTGATAATTAGCTAATTGATTGTGAATTGTCGTGTAATTTGGTAGCATGCTCGTAATAAACACACAGTTCATTTATAAACAGGGGCAGAGTTGTAGTTCTCATTTGGGCCGAACTACAAATAAACAATACTGTAGTGTAGAAGTGCACTGCTTAGTGTCTAACGCTTTAATAGGTTGTGTTTGTCACGTAGTGCACTATGTGCAACAACGAGAGCTATGTGAGATCGAACCCATCTTTCACATCTTCAACAGAGTCTGTATACACAATCAGATAAACCAACAGAGGAAAGTTTTGATTGGTTACTTTCATTCATTCATTCATTCATTCATTATCTCCCGCTTTATCCTCTATTAGGGTCGTGGTGGGGTTCCCCATGCCCATCCAGGGGAGAACGTCCCGGGCGCTGGGCAGATAGACCCAGGACAGGGCGCCAATCCATCGCTGGGCACACACTCACTCACACAAACACACTCTATATGGGGCAATTTGGAGAATTCAATTAACTTGATCCATGTTTTTGGACTGTGGGAGGAAACCGGAGAACCCGGAGGAAACCCACGCAGACACGGGGAGAACATGGAAACTCCACCCAGATAGGGATTCGAACCGGGAATCCCTAGCGCTGAGAGGCGAACGTGCTGACCACTAAGCCACCGTGCCGCCATTGGTTACTTTATTATTATTATTTATGTTGTTATATTCGGGTTTTCTAGTCTCTCTCTCTCTCTCTCTCTCTCTCTCTCTCTATATATATATATATAGATAGATAGATAGATAGATAGATAGATAGATAGATAGATACACACATATACTTTGCTCCATCTTGAACATATAAAGTCATAGACATCAGCTTCTGTATGTTTTTGTAATTCAGAATACAGACCATGTTGATACTGCTCTCTTATATGTCTTCCTCTTTTTTTCTTTTTCTTTTTAAGACCATGCAAGTAGCTCGGTGTCCCACCGATGAGCTGTCGCTGACCAACTGTGTGGTAGCCAATGAGAAAGACCTTAAGTCAGGACAGTAAGTTATTATTAATTTAATAAAGTTCTTATTTTATCATGTATGAATATGTACTTTTTTTAAGGTTCTTTTTGGCACTTACATACATCTATGACTTCACATGTTTTATAATGTCTTTATCCCGTATTTCACAGACATGTCATGATCAAGACGACACCCACTCATGAGTATGTGTTCACTGTAAAGACCCATCACAGTGTGGTCGCTGGAACCATAGCCTTCAGCTTGCCCCAGGTGCCCCAGCTTCTTTCAAATAACAGCACGTATAACGGCACTTTCATGTGTGTTATTGTTTTCTTAGATTTGTAAAGCAAAGTACACAATTTTAAATTAACATCGTGATTAAGTGCTTCTTACTATGACATGAAGTTAAAGACAACATAAGAAATCAACCCTTAAATAAATACATCTAACTCTTTCTTGTATGTTGACACAGTTCCTCTTTCTCACTAACAGCTTTAAATGTAAAATAAAGTTAAATATATGAGTTAGTTTGTCGTCTTTTCGGCTGCCTGCCCTGCTGTTTTCTTTCATCTTATTGTCTTATCTGTCACTTGCTCTGTCTCTGCTTCTCCTTCGTCTTTTCACCTGGAATCAGCCGGCCCAATCAGGTACTAATCACTAACACAGAACATGCTGCTCTAAAATCACTTCTCTTCTTTAATAGCATCTTAATGTCCTCTATGAGCTGCTTGTAAAACTTTTTTTTCTAAATGTAATTTAAAATTTGATTTTTGTGTGGCACGGTGGCTAAGTGGTTAGCACGTTTGCCTCTCAGGGATTCCCGGTTCCATGTTCTCCCCGTGTCCGCGTGGGTTTCCTCCGGGTTCTCCGCTTTCCTCCCACAGTCCAAAAACATAGATCAAGGTCAATTGAATTCTCCAAATTGCCCCATATAGAGAGTGTAGGTGTGAGTGAGTGCATGCTTAGTGATTAGATTGTCTCCCTATCCTGGGTGTATCTGCCCAGCGCCCGAAAAGTTCTCCCCTGGATGGGCATGAGGAACCCCCCACGACCCTAATAGAGGATGAAGCAGAAGATAATGGATGGATGGATTTTTGCGTGGTGCATGTTTTGCCTAATATAATTAATTAAAGTGTTTAATTAGTGATTTATTAAATAAAATGGCAAGTTGTATGTGGTTGTCGCAGTAAAGGTGGTGGTTGAACTTTCTTATCTTTCGCAGAGAAAATGGGCCGGACTTGCACTCAATCAAGATGTGAATGGTAAGAATCTAAAAAATCTCACATCATGCCACTATCATTATCTATTTTCTATTTTCTACTACAGTCTATTTCCACAATAGACTCCCACCTTAAACTCTCTGATCACGTGATCAAAACCGCCCGTTCCTGCAGATTCCTTCTTTTCAACATCAGGAAGATCAGACCCTTCTTGACTGAACATGCTACCCAACTGCTAGTTCAAGCCCTCATTCTATCCCGGCTGATTATTGTAATGCGCTACTTGCCGGTATTTCAGCTTCCACAATCAGACCTCTACAAACTAATTCAGAACTCTGCAGACCGACTCATATTCAACCACCCAAGAACTCATGTCACTCCATTACTCATGTCCCTCCATTGGCTCCCTGTAGCTGCTGCATTCAGTACAAGTCACTGACTCTGGCCTACAGAACCATTTCTGGATCTTCCCCCTCTTTACCTTCACTCTATCTTTTCAAAATACACTCCGTCTCGTTCACTTCGCCCCAGTGATGATCGCCGCCTGGTGGTTCCACCTCACCGAGGAGCTGATTCTTACTCTGTGCAGTTCACCACTGCAACATGGTGGAACCATCTTCCCAACTCTGTCCATAAGGCAGAATCACTGAGCGTTTTTTAGAAACTACTAAAGACGCATCTCTTTAACAAAAACCTGTTGTAAAAAAAAAAAAAGAAAAAAGGTTTCTTCATAACTTCTGACTTCTGTCATGTTCTCATTTGTAAGTTGCTTTGGATAAAAGCGTCTGCTAAATGACTAAATGTAAATGTATTATCCATACTGCTTTCCATATCAGCACTAAATTATTGTTATGAATATTGCTTGGTACAGTTTATGATCTGGTCAAACCCTTAATCCCATTGAGATTCTTTAGTTGAGCTTAATTTGTATATAAACTACTGGCTTTAATATACAGGCAGGACCTGATGAGGACCTATTTCCTTTGCCGGTGTTTTTGGTGCCCTCTTGTGACAGAACACTGGATTTGCACGTTCATTAAGCCTCCATGATATGGCTTCTAATAGAATATTACATGCTTTTTGTTGCATTTTTATGTCCTGTTATATGTCTTTGTCTTTATTTGTATTGTCTGTGTATTTATTAAGTCTTTATTGAAATCATTATTTAAATTAACTTGTGGCGGCACGGTGGCTTAGTGGTTAGCACGTTCGCCTCTCAGCACTAGGGAGTCCCGGTTCGAATCCCCACCTGGGTGGAGTTTCCATGTTCTCCCCGTGTCTGCGTGGGTTTCCTCCGGGTTCTCCGGTTTCCTGCCACAGTCCATAAACATGGATCAAGTCAATTAAATTCTCAAAAATTGCCCCATATAGTGTGTCTGTGTGAGTGAGTGTGTGCCCAGCGATGGATTGGCACCCTGTCCTGGGTTTATCTGCCCAGCGCCTGAGACATTCTCTCCTGGATGGGCATGGGGTTTCCCCCCCCGCGACCCTAATAGAGGATAAAGTGGGAGATAATGAATGAATGAAATGAACTTGTTAGGTTAATTCAGTTAAACTCATTTTGATACTGAGCGTCCACCCGACCACCTGAATCAACTCTGGACCCCTCAGCAGGCTTACGGATGAATAATGTTCATATGTTTGCACTGTCTCTGTGATGAATGCAGGCTTTTTATCTCTTCCTCCACAGTGAGCATGTACAACTTTGATACATCCCGGCAGTACATTGGAACCATGAGTCTGGAAATCGACTTCCTGCAGAAGAAGAATGTAGACAGCAATCCTTACGATTCGGACAAGATGTCCATCGAGTTTAACCAGCATTTCAGTGGACAGGCGTTTTGCATTGGCCAACAGGTACAGCATTACAGGACCATACTAACATGCCACTTTATGATGTGCTGCTCCATGTTCCTCCCCTTACTGTCCATGTCCTCAGTGCCACTTTCTGTGAAGTTGGACTTTGTAGTTCTACAATTTCAGACTGTAGTCCATCTGTTTGAGAACTTCAGTGCATATTGTGTTGCTCCCCTTTACTCTGTTCTCTAATGGTCAGGACACCACTATTTTACTTATTTACTCTGTTTATACCCCTTCATATTAATAACCTGTATATATTTATACTTAATTACAGTGCATACTCTTTACTGTACATTGTAATATACATATTTATATTTTTCTTAAGCGCTTCTGCATTTCGTTGCATTGCACATGCAGGATGTATATTGACAAAGTGAAATTCTATTCTATTTTATTTGATATTACCACCACAGAGCAGGTATTATTTGCTCAGTGTATTATTCAGTGTCACTGAGGTGGAGAAATGTAACTCCAGCAGCGCTGCTGCACTAAAACCCCCTCACCACATCAGTGTCACTGCAGAACTGACAATAAACAATCCACCACCCAAATGACACCTGTTCTGTGATGCTCCTAAGAACCAACAGGGGACTAACAACAACAAAGAACACAGATGGACTACAGTCTGTAATTGTCAAACTACAAAGTCCATCTATATGATAAGTGGAGGAAATAGAGAATTAAGTAGGGAGAGGGTGTGTCCAAGCTTTTGACTGATACCGTATGTAAAGAAGCAGATGACTTACAGTCTGCAACTGAAAAACCACAACATGCAAATGTATAGAAAATGGACAATGAGTGTAGAAACAGGGAGATATAACTAATTTTAACAACTCGCTTTAACTCACTTAAACTTAAATTATACGACCACTTCAGTTCATCTGTTAGTGCAATAATTGTTCTCCTATTTTCAATTTTTTTTGGATATATATAGTTAAATTTTATTTTATTTTTATTTTATCTTTATTCTATTTTTCCATCTTCTTAAATTTAAACTTAATGTGGAGAAGTCGGGTGGCACAGTGGTTTAGTGGTTAGCATGTTCTCCTCTCAGCACTAGGGATTCCCGGTTCGAATCCCCATCTGGGTGATGTTTCCATGTTCTCCCCGTGTCTGCAGGGGTTTTCTCCGGGTTCTCCGGTCTCCTCCAACAGTCCAAAACCATGGATCAAGTCAATTGTATTCTCAAAATTGCCCCATATAGAGTGTGTGTGTGAGTGGGTGTGTGCCCAGCGATGGATTGCGTCCTGTCCTGGGTGTGTCTGCCCAGCGCCCGAAACGTTCTCCCCTGGATGGGCATGGAGAACCCCACCGCAACCCTAATAGAGGATAAAGCGGGAGATAATGAATGAATGAATGTGGAGAAGTCAGGAAAGAGTTTCATTGCTGGCTGTACCATGTATATTCCTGATTCTGATTCTAATTAATTGTTCTCTTTAAGCTTCTCTTTCATTCTCCTTTAATGCAGCACTTTTTTTCCAGTTTGTTTTCAGCTTCGGTGACAAAGTCTTCTTGCTGGTGATTAAAGACATTGAAGCGATGGACCCGAGCATCCTGCGAGGCGAGCAGAACTCCAGCAAGAAGAACAAGGTATCCTCGCTGTGTCTGCAGGAGCACCAACACAGTACTTAATACAGGAACTACACAAACAGTCCTGCATGAGAACTACAGATCTGTTTATTATAATGAATGTCACATTAATCAGTTTATAATTAGTTGAAAGAGAAAATGTGGGCGGCATGTGGGGGCTTAGTGGTTAGCACGTTCGCCTATCAGCGCTAGGGATTCCCCATTTGGGTGGAGTTTTCATGTTCTCCCCGTGTCCGTGTGGATTTCCTCCGGGTTCTCCGGTTTCCTCCCACAGTCCAAAAACGTGGATCAAGTCAATTGAATGCTCCTAATTGCCCCATATAGTGTGTGTGTGTGTGAGTGTGTGCCCAGCGATAGATTGGCGCCCTGTCCTGGGTCTATCTGCCCAGCGAAACGTTCTCCCCTGGATGGGCATGGGGAACCCCCCTCCCCAATAGAGGGTAAAGCGGAAGATAATGGATGGATGGAAAGAGAAAATGTGCACTAAATCAGTTTATCAGAGTATCAAGATCATAAATACAGTTTAAAAGTTATTGATGCTCAACAAAGAACTTAAATTGTTGTGAGATTGATTGACAGCTTTACAGAAATGGTTATTCTTTTTTCCCTCCACCTGGTTTATGGTTATTGTTTTGTGTTCTATCCTCTTTCTAATTCCTGCAGATTAAGTTCGGCTTGTTGCATGGACACAGTCAGGTTATTTTTGAGAAGGCGGAGAACTCTTCAGTCAACTTGACAGGTTAGTGTAATAATCCACACCTGTGCCTACAGATGCATGAGCGCACACACACAGACATACACACACATACATTTATAAGTATTTGAGGACCAAGGCTTAGTTAACCCCAAAATGACAACCCTAATGGTGAGCAAACATACTTAACACTATAATTCAGTATACAGCATTTTATTTGTTATTCCACAATACATTACAGTATATGTGGAACGAGACAGCGTTCCCCAGGAACAAGATGCTACATATAACAGATACGACACAACCAACTTAAAGTGCACATGTGCAAGCACGAGGATCACAATAAATACTGGACGATACACAGTACAGTCAACAATAAACATTTAGGAATGGCATTGAAATTAAACCCTAAGGTAGGTTTATAATTGTGGCAGTTCTTTATAATGTGCAAAGAGTGTGCTAAATGTGCAAGATGTGCATAAAGGTATGTACAAACATGCTAGCACATACCTTTATGCACATCTTGCAATTCACAGTGTACGTGGTTAATTCTGACCACACATGCTCACCAGTGCATCACTTGCGTGCGTAAATTCAGAAGCAATATGTTCCAGTGAAAATTGTGCAATACGGGCTCTAATCAAGTCATTCAGGCATGCAAAATATGCACTCAGGTGAAACATACAGTATATATAGTTTTTAATCATGTACGCATAATATCCATTACTGTGACACCATTCATGTGTACAAGTAGGTGCAATTGTTCTAAATCAAGACATTACAGGCAATATGTAAATGCAAATTCCTTTAAAAATTCCACTTACACACACTCAACCATACACATTTTTGTATTCGTATTTCGTATTCCAAATTGTGTATATAATATGCCTTATATTTTTATTTTTACTTAATTTTATTCATACTACTAGCACCTTTGTACCCAAATTTCGTTGTAATGAAAATTATAATGGCAATAAAGGCGATTCTGATTCTGATTTTACATATACGATGCTGCCATTTCTATTTTAATTAATTTGCATTCTGTCTCTGATAGGAATGTCTTGGTTTGTTGCTTTGTTTATATAATGAGACATGTCACAATTATCCGGCACATTTTAATAAATCAGTGTTTAATCAGGGCGGCACGGTGGCTTAGTGGTTAGCATGTTCTCCTCTCAGCACTAGGGATTCCCGGTTCCAATCCCCATCTGGGTGATGTTTCCATGTTCTCCCCGTGTCCGTGTGGGTTTACTCTGGGTTCTCCGGTTTCCTCCCACAGTCCAAAAACATGGATCAAGTCAATTGAGTTCTCCAAATTGTCCCATATAGAGTGTGTGTGAGTGTGATGTATTGGTGCCCTGTCCTGGGTGTATCTGCCCAGCGCCCGAGACGTTCTCCCCTGGATGGGCATGGAGAACCCCACCGCAACTCTAATAGAGGATAAAGCGGGAGATAATGAATGAATGAATGTTTAATCAACAGTTGATTACCAACATCAATCCCAGGCTGGTGTTACTATTTACCTGATCTGCGTCCTAAGCACCTTGATTGCAGACTCCGCCCATCACTCCATCTTGCCACAATCACCTTTTATGCCTTTATTTTTAAAGTACTTAAAAATAGAATTGTGATGCTTAAACAGTTTGTTTGTACATGTGTGTGTGTGTGTGTGTGTGTGTGTGTGTGTGTGTGTGTGTGTCCGTCCATTAGTTTTCATGAGTTCATGAGTAAATCAGTAAGCTGTTTTTACTGATGCTGCTTTATTACCTGCCCATAATTCTGTACTGAACAAACTGTTCCACAAGGTGGCAGTGTTCATACACTTCTGGGCGGAAAATGGCCGAAACTTGATATTGCAGGAAAACCTTTACATTTTAATAGGTTTTATATCAAAAACATATATATTTACACAAAACAACATAATAACATACTATACATTCTGCTTTTTGTTACCGTGATGATGCACAACATCCAGACTAACATTTTTTTATTAAAATTTTTTTTTCTGGACATGTAAATTATCATGTAAACTCATGTTGTGTCCACAGGAAAAGCCAAGGCAAAGGGCGCATGGCAGTCTATCATAAACCCTGACTGGAATTTCGAGCGCATGGGGATCGGAGGACTGGACAAAGAGTTCTCGGATGTCTTCCGCAGAGCCTTCGCCTCGCGAGTCTTCCCTCCTGATATAGTGGAGCAGATGGGTAAGTCCTCCTCCTCATCACGCCGCCCGCGTGTCACTCTGGGAAGGTGCTGTATATCTTCGGTGTTCTTAGTTCTGATGCTACAATATTTTTATATCTACATTATTATTATGAAGCGCTGCTATATTTAAAATTTAATAAAATGAATACCATCCATCTATCTTCCGTGGGGGGGTTCCCCATGCCCATCCAAGGGAGAACGTTTCAGGCGTTGGGCAGATACACCCAGGACAGGACGCCAATATATCGCTGGGCACACACACTCACACAGACACACTCTATATGGGGCAATTTAGAAAACTCAGTTGACTTGATCCATGTTTTTGGACCGTGGAGGGAAACCAAAGAACCCGGAGGAAACCCACGCGGACACGGGAAGAACATGAAAACTCCACCCAGATTGGGTTTCAAACCAGGAATCCCTAGTGCTGAGAGTTGAACTTGCAAACCACTAAACCACCGTGCCACCCTAAATTAATACTTTTAATAATGATGAATAATTGAATTAATTTTATTATTGTTATATATATTTTTTTCTAACATAATATTTCAATTAAAAAATTGAAAATTCTACATGGGTGAACCGTGAAATGCAATTTGGTTTATATTTTATGTATCACATGTTATGTAAATGACAATAAAGTCTCCTTGAATCCTTAATGGCCCATGCTATGTAGTTCCCTCTGACCACATCCTCCCTGTGTCCGTCCTCACTGTGGTCAGTATAATTCATGACTTTGTGTTCCGGAGGAGAGCATCAGCCAGAATAAACCACAGACTCTGCACACTGCTGAGAGCATTTGTATTGTTGCATCAAACCGTTTAATAAACCACACTCCTGAATGGTTTTCCACATGTTGTATAAAGGCTGATTGATGATGCATTTTATTAAACCATACAGACTTCAGATTTGACCCGCTGTATACTTATAACTTCACTGATCACATCTTCTGCTTATCTCTATATGATAAGCTATATATATATATATATATATATATATATATATATATATATATATATATATATATATATATATATATATATATATATAGCATGTTCTCCTCTCAGCGCTAGTGATTCCTGGTTCGAATCTGGGTGGAGTCTCCATGTTCTCCCCGTGTCCGCGTGGGTTTCCTCCGGGTTCTCTGGTTTTCTCCAATTGTCCAAAAACATGGATCAAAGTCAATTGAGTTCTCCAAATTGCCCTATATAGAGTGTGTGTGTGTGCCCAGCGATAGATTGGCATCCTGTCCTGGGTGTATCTGCCCAGTGCCCAAGACGTTTTCCCCTGGATGGGCATGGGGAACCCCCCCCGCGACCCTAATGTAGGAGAAAGCGGAAGATAATGGATGGATTTCAGGGGTCGAGGTGGGGTCCCTATGCCAATCCAGGGCTAAATGTTTTGGGAGCTGGGCAGCTACACCTAACTACTGAAGATGTACTATGTTTAAACTCCATTATAACATTTCAAATCAAAGCCTTTATTGTCATCAGAGCTACTAAAAATCAGTGGAATTTAGGAATTTAATCCTAACAGGTACTAGACTTCATGGAGACTATCCCGACACGTGTTCTGCATTTACTCCTCTTTCTGTAATGAGCTCAGGATCAGATGTACACCTCGTAATAGCTAAATTATCGACCCCTGCAATCTTTTTAATTCTGCTGGGTTCTTGAAGTGCCCTCAGTGCTCCCGCTATAATAAACGGTTTGTATTCCGTCGTCCAAATCATAAAGGGCATCGTGCTGCCACACTCGCAGCAGTGTGATACCTGTGTGCATGTGTGCGTGTACGATGACCTTTGTGGGTGGTGACGGCAGCGGGACTTGGCCCCTTGCTCCGGCAGATGCCGGCTCTAATGAGATGGCGGGCCCTGATAGCAAAAAGGTGAGCGCCTAATTGGGGTGTGTTAGGGAGGCCAGGTGCTGAGAGCTGCCGTGTGTGGTTGGAACTGAAAGTCCCGTCACCTGAAAGGTCAGCGTGTAAGACTGAGAAGAATGCCGAGTCTGCTGCACGGCCTCGACGCGCTGGCTGTCAGCGGCCTTAAAAGGCTGTTCTGATTCCGATCTCTGGCCGGCTGCTTATCTGCGCTCTCAAAAATAAAACAATAAAAAAATAACTTTTGTCTTTACAAAAAAAAACTAGTTCATGGGAAAGAGGCTTTAATGTATTCTGCTTTGCAACACATAGTGCCGCCCTCTTGTGGTGCTTTATTGGCTTCACATGTAGCAACAGATGAGGTTAGTTTTGAAATGAAGTTCCCTTTTAACAAAGCTTATCTCGCTGTCGTTAGGTTGTAAACATGTGAAGGGTATCCTGCTGTTCGGTCCTCCTGGCTGTGGCAAAACCCTTATGGCTCGTCAGATTGGAAAGATGCTGAATGCGCGGGAGCCGAAAGTGGTCAATGGTCCCGAGATCCTCAATAAGTATGTGGGCGAGTCGGAGGCCAACATCAGAAAGCTGTTCCATGATGCTGAAGAGGAACAGAAGAGGGTAAGTAAGCATGTCACCATTCACGCTCATTAACGACGATGTCACCAGCCATTTAGATCACATAGTAGCCAAGAGCCTTGAATGGTAAGCCAGTAATAAGTAGACCAAGACTCCAGATCTGCTGTTTCTCAGAATTTATGAAAAAATCATCCATGTTCTTCAGCCCTGGTACTTGGTGGGATCGGGAAATGAACCAGGGACCTTCAGGTCACAGGGGTGGTTCTCTTACCACAAGCCTACGACTTGCTTGCTATGTTAAGCATCAGTCACACATTAATGCTGCCGCTCAAGGAGGATGAGTCCCTCACTGAGCTTTGGTCTTCAACAACACCAGGGAGTTTTTTCTAAGTAAACCTAATACACTGAGGCAATACTGGTTAAAGTAGTGCACTGTTCTGGCTGTGGGAGGTAAAGGAGATAGCATTGATGGACTCACTCTTCACCTCCCAATGAGAGCGCTGTGCTCTATCTGTGCCGGCACTGTGAGTTGAAAGAGATGGCTCTCAACCCCTGACCTCCATACACTTGCCACAAGGCTGCATCTGTATAAAATGTTGCTTGGCTCTGTCACAAATGAGAATTAATCTGATAAAACATTATTGTGGTTCTGTATTGCTGCATTCACTTAGGGATGATCTAATGTGTGTGTGTGTGTGTGTATATGTATGTATGTATGTATGTATGTATGTGTATATATATATGTATATATATATATATATATATATATATATATATATATATATATATATATATATGTGTGTGTGTGTATATAAGTATCAATGTGTGTATATATTTATATATATATATCATCCATTATTCTCTACTAGGGTCGCATGGGGGGTTCCCCATGCCCATCCAGGGGAGAATGTTTTGGGCACCGGGCAGATACATCCAGGACAGGACGCCAATCCATCGCTGGACACACTCACTCACACACACACTCTATATGGGCACCTATATCCATGTTTTTGGACTGTGGGAGGAAATCGGAGAACCCGGAGGAAACCCATACGGGCATGGAGAGAACATGGAAACTCCACCCAGATTGGGACACGAAGCGGGAATCCCTAGCGCTGAGAGGAAATCATGCAAACCACTAAGCCACTGTGTCGCCCTATATTATTTATATATATATATATATATATATATATATATATATATATATATATATATATATACTTGAAGTATATTCTCACTATTATACACCATGGTGTCACTGGTACATGTTGAATAAAAAAACTATTATTACTATAATGAAATAACCATAATGAAAAACCATTAAGTACTAAAATGCATGGTCGTTTGGGATGCCATCTTAATGCTCATGTGTCTATTCCTGTTTACCCATATACACCTGAGAGCAGCTTGGAGCCAACAGTGGACTGCACATCATCATTTTTGATGAGATCGACGCCATCTGTAAGCAGAGAGGGAGCATGGCAGGCAGCACTGGAGTCCACGATACTGTGGTCAATCAGCTGTTGTCCAAGATCGATGGTGTGGAGCAACTCAACAATGTTCTGGTTATAGGTGAGAGCACCAGATCAGGCTGATGGGGTAGATAAATTTCATCCATAATCTTTCACTTAATAATATACTAGAATGGCGGGGGATTCAGGGAAGGAGGATATGTTCTCTGGGCTGATACTCCAATCCATCACTGAGCACACCCACCCACACACTATATAGGGGCAATTCAAAGCATGTTTTTTTTTTACCTTGAATCCATGTTTTTGGACTGTAGGGGGGAAACTGGAGAACCCAGAGAAACCCACATGGACTTGGAGGAAAATATGAAACTACATCTAGATCAGGATTTGAACCTAGATCTCCAGCGCTGAGAGGCGGACGCGATAACCACTAATCCACCGACTTAATTTCCGACTTAATTGTGTTTCAGGTATGACTAACAGACCTGACCTCATTGATGAAGCCCTCCTGAGGCCTGGAAGATTTGAGGTTAAGATGGAGATTGGTAAGCTGAGTGTTTTTAATCTGCTACGTAATCAGCGCTGTACACGGATCGGCTGAATGATTAATTAATGTGGCGTACTCGTTTGTGTCATGGTTTCAGGTCTGCCCGATGAATCCGGCCGTGTGCAGATTCTAAACATCCACACGGCCAAAATGCGGCAGTCCAACTTGCTGGCAAAAGATGTGGATGTCAATGAACTGGCTGTGGAGACCAAGAATTACACTGGAGCCGAGCTGGAGGGCCTGGTGCGAGCGGCACAGTCCACCGCCATGAACCGCCACATCAAGGTAAACAGTTCTGTTTGAGTTGGGATTCTCGTCACTTCGGACAAAAGCGTTTGCTCAATAACCAAACGAAAATGTACGTATGAGGACATGATGTATATAATGAAAAACATTCCCTTTTTTAGGTGTTTTAATTATAATGATTTGATATTAATATTACTGCAATCCGGTCGGTGCAATTTAACTCTCCCTCACTGACCTTTCTGTAAATATGTCTGTGTGTCTGTGTTTGTGAACGTGTGTGTCTCTATCTGTGTGTCTCTGTGTGTGTGTTTGTGAATGTGTGTGTCTGTCTATCTGTGTGTCTCTGTGTGTGTGTCTGTGTTTGTGAATGTGTGTGTCTGTCTATCTTTGTGTCTGTGTTTGTGAATGTGTCTGTCTGCCTATCTGTGTGTCTGTCTGGGGGGGGGGGGGGGGGGGGGGGGGGGGGGGGGGGGGGGGGGGGGGGGGGGGGGGGGGGGGGGGGGGGGGGGGGGGGGGGGGGGGGGGGGGGGGGGGGGGGTGTGTCTGTTTATCTATCTGTGTGTGTGTGTGTCTGTCTGTGTGTCTATCTGTGTGTGTGTGTGTGTGTGCTCTCTCTCAGGTCAGTACTCAGGTGGAGGTGGATACTGAAAAGGCGCAGTCACTGCAGGTCAACCGAAGTGATTTTTGGGCTTCGCTGAACAATGACATCAAACCCGTGAGTGTTATATTTTTTTTCTACACTTTGTAGAAGGTGTTCTATGTTTACATAAGGCATCTATGTTCCTCAATGACATACATGTGTAATGTTTGATTGGGGGAAGTTCTAGAAACAGCATGGTGGCACAGTGGTTAGCGCTTCCCCTCACAGCGAGAAGGTCTCTGGTTGGATTCCCAGTTGGGAGAACAAAGGTCTTGAATACATACAATCTGCATGTTCTCCCTGTGTAGGTGTGGGTTCTTTAGGATGCCTGGTTTCTACCCATCCATCCATCCATCCATCCATCCATTATCTTCCGCTTTATCCTCTACTAGGGTCACGGTGGGGTTCCCCATGCCCATCCAGGGGAGAACGTTTCGGGCGCTGGGCAGACACACCCAGGACAGGACGCCAATCCATCGCTTGGCACACACTCACTCACACAGACACACTCTATATGGGGCAATTTGATATTTGAATATGGGGCAAACTCAATTGACTTTATCCATGTTTTTGGACTGTGGGAAACCGGAGAACCCAGAGGAAACCCACACGGACACGGGGAGAACATGAAAACACCACCCAGATTGGGATTCGAACCGTGAATCCCTAGTGCTGAGAGGAGAACATGCTAAACACCAAGCCACCAGTACACTTTAAAAATGTACCAATAGATGAATTGGGGTTTATGTCTATGACTAAATCTATGACTCGATCACTTGTAACCTATCCCGTCATATTTGACATGTTCAGGCATTTGGGAGCAATCAGGAGGATTATTCCACCTACATCCTCAATGGCATCGTGAAATGGAGTAATGCTGTGTCGGACATCCTGGATGATGGAGAGTTGCTCGTACAACAAACCAATAACAGCGAGCTCACACCACTGGTAACTGTGCTACTAGAGGGTAAATAGCTCACACTCTCACACACACTTACGCACACACACACAGTCTTTGGCATTGGTTGGCAAACAAAATCCATAACCTAAACATTCATCATGAGTTCAACTCTGACTTAAATACATTATGAGGATCAGCCTCAGTTACCGTATTTTCCGGACTATAAGGCGCACCTAAAAACCTAAAATTTTCCCAGAAATCAGACGTGCGCCTTATAATCCGGTGCGCCTTATACATGTACTGAGTTCCAAAATCTATAGACGTATTGTTGTGCGACCGGTTGGTGTTTTCCACACATCACCGTCCCTGCTGATCTGTGACTCCATGCGCGCTCATTTCACAGAAAAGCAGAGTGAAGAAAATTAATTCGGAGCTTGCCGTCATTCCGGGAGGATTAAATAAAGAACTCCAACTGCTGGACATTGGTGTAAACGGGGCGTTTAAAGTAAAGTTGCGGGCGGCGTGGGAGCGAAGGATGATAGACGGCGAACACACGTTTAGTAAAACTCGGGAGGCGGCGGCGGGCGAGTTACGCCACCGTCTGTGAATGGATTGTGGACGCCTGGGCTGAGGTTTCCGCTATAACCGTTGTCCGAGCTTTCGCAAAAGCCGGCATCGTTGCTGAACAGCCGCCTGGCGATGAGACGGACTCAGACATCGATGAGGGGAACACCGGAGTGCTCGATAGTGAAACAGCTTTTTAATTCAGACACAGAAGACGAGGACTTTGATGGATTTGTGGGAGAAGAGTGATTAAAATAACGTGTTTTGTGAAGTAGTAGAATAAACTTCGATTATAAATCACCGTTTTGCATCCTTTACTTTTCTTGTAGATCGTATGTTTTAGCGAGTGCCTTATAATACAGTGCCGTACTGAATAAGTACCATAGAGAAAAGAGTCCGTAATTGAGACTGCACCTTAAAGTACGGTGCACCTTAAATGTGGGTCAAATACAGAAATAGACCCCATGCGCCTTATGGTCCGGAAAATACGGTACATGTAGTGTGAGAGTGTAGCTTAAGATTGAGTTTTATTTATTTATATAGAGCTTTTTACACCAAATTGTCTTCACGTAGCTTTACAGTGTTCTAAACGACCAAAAAAACCTCCCTGGTGTTATTGTTTTTTAAGAAAGAAACCTTGTGAGGACCAACAGTTAGTTGGTCTTTCTTGAGTGGCTGGGCGGCATTAACAGTGCAGTAGACCAATGCACAGATTGTGTAATGTGTAATGTGATCGAGTCAAATATATATATATATTTTTTTCAAAAATAAAATAAAATATAAAAACAGAATTACTTTAATGCACTTAATGGTCTGTAGTAACATCCTTGGAGGGAATGTAACACCACTAGTCTAATCAAAATTCAGGTTCAGTGTAGTAGTATGCGTTGAATCAATTGATCAATCAAATAATCAATTGTCTCTTTACTCCCTTATTATGAATAAAATCCTCCAAGGTCATGGCTGTAGTGCTCTGGCAGTGTTATGGATGAAACGCTGGTGTTGTCTTAAATGAAAACAGACGAGAAAAGCAGTGTAAACAGGTCTTGGTCTCCACACTGGTTCCACACTCCACTGGGTGTGGTAGCTCACTGGTCAAGGTTTTGGTCTATGAGTCAAAAGATTGTGGGTTTAAATCTGAGGTCCACTAAAGTTACTAATGTGGCCCTTAACCCATTTTGCTCTATTATGTAGATCATGGCTTGTGTTCTGACCCCAACCATGTCAATTTGTACTTGTAAATACAAATGTAAGTGTTCTATATTGTACACACACACACACACACACCTAACTGTAGTGCAGCTGATATAAGTTCTGTTCTACATGTTTATAAGAATAAAATATAATAATAAAAACGTGAGTGCCGATACTCTTTCAGGTCCACGTCACAGTGGGAAAACGGCCCTGGCAGCAAAAATAGCCGAGGAGTCGGAGTTTCCCTTCATCAAGATCTGCTCTCCAGACAAGATGATCGGCCACTCAGAGAGCGCCAAGTGCCAAGCCATCAAGAAGGTGATCACGACTTGCTATAAATCATAATAAATGTGTTAGAGAAATCTGAAACACTCAAACATCAGATCATTCATTCCCCGGATGTTTGTCTGTGTAGATATTTGAGGATGCTTACAGGTCGCAGCTGAGCTGTGTGGTGGTGGACGACATCGAGCAACTTCTGGGTGAGTTCCCAAACCTTGAGCTAGGAGTATTATGGTTTTAGGATGTTTAGTTGGAACACAAGATCCAGCCATCCATTATCTTCCACTTAATGCTATATAATGGTCATGAAGGAGGTTCTCCATGCCCATCCAGGGAAGAACGTTTCGGTACATCCATCCATCCATCCGTTATCTTCCTCTTTATCCTATATTAGGGTTATGGAGGGGGTTCCCTATGCCCATCCAGGGAAGAACGTCTCAGGCGCTGGGCACATACACCCAGGACAGGGCGCCAATAAATCGCTGGAAACACAGACACTCACACAGACACACTCTGTGTGGGGCAATTTGGAGAACTCAATGTAAAAACCATCCTAAAACCATTGATCCATGTTTTTGGACTGTGGGAGGAAACCGGAGAACCCAGAGGAAACCCACACGGACACGGGGAGAACATGGAAACTCCACCCAGATGGGAATTCGAACCAGGAATCCGTAGTGCTGAGAGGAGAACATACTAATCACTAAGCCACCGTGCCGCCCCGTTTCGGTACATATGGATCAGTATTTTCTTTTTGCTTTACAGACTATGTTCCTATTGGACCCCGTTTTTCCAACTCGGTTCTGCAAACCCTGCTCGTGCTCCTCAAGAAAGCTCCTCCTCGCGTAAGTATACCAACCTGCACTCCATCCCTTCTGTGATTACTGCTCTCCACAAACAGAGGGCAGCACAGTCTCTCTTCAGGGTGTTTCTACTTTTTATTATCTCCACTTTGAGGGGTATCTGCTGTGATTTCTGCCCTCGGTGGAACTGACAGCTTTCATTCTTAAATGTTTTCTGGTCATATTCATGAGTTTATTTAATCCAGATCCTCCCTGTACTAAAATACTTTTTATTTATGCCATATTTATACTATCCATCCATCCATCCATCCATCCATCATCTTCCGCTTTATCCTATATTAGGGTCGCGGGGGGGTTCCCCATGCCCATCCAGGAGAGAACGTTTCAGGCGCTGGACAGAAACACCCAGGACAGGACGGCAATCTATCGTTGGGCACACACACTCCAACAAACACACTCTATATGGGGCAATTTGGATTCAATTGACTTTATCCATGTTTTTGGACTGTGGGAGGAAACCGGAGAACCCGGAGGAAACCCACGCAGACACGGGGAGAATATGGAAACTCCACCGTGATTGGGATTCGAACCAGGAATCCCTAGTGCTGAGAGGAGAACATACTAATCACTAAGCCACCGTGCCATCGAATTTTATGCCATATTTATACTATCCATCCATCCATCCATTATCATCTGCTTCATCCTCTATTAGGGTCGCGGTGGGGTTCCCCATGCCCATCCAGGGGAGAACGTTTCGGGCGCTGGGCAGATACACCCAGGACAGGACGCCAATCTATCGTTGGGCACACACACACTCACTCACACACACTCTATATGGGGCAATTTGGAGAACTCAATTGACTTGATCCATGTTTTTGGACTGTGGGAGGAGACCGGGGAACCTGGAGGAAACCCACGTGGACACAGGGAGAACATGGAAACTCCACCCAGATTGGGATTCGAACCGAGAATCCCTAGTGCTGAGAGGAGAACATGCTAAACTCTAAGACACCGTGCCGCCCATATTTATAGTACTTAAATATTGTTATTATCACCATCATTGTTTGCCATTAATTAATTGTTTGATATTTTGGGTTTATTCTCTTTGTGTTTTATGTTCCATATTTTGAGTTGGTAGTAATTCTCTGTCCTAATCAGCTCTACAGAAGGTTTTTACCCCGCTGCACTGAGAACACTCACACGGCGGATTTTCTCGCTGCCGTGTCGTGTTTGTTTCCCCTCCAGACCGAGCCTGTGTTTCAGCTCAGCGGGGAGTCTGTGAACTGGAGACGCAGGACTGAAAGGTCCTGTGAGAGTGTGGGGACCTGGCAGGCCTGCCCCCTATGTGCCACCTCATCTACTTGCGTTGACATGTACAAACCCTGCTCCACAGGAGGGCGACCCATAATCCCCTCTGCTCGCCTGGGCCTCTGGGAACAACCTACCTCTTAGCTGATCTAGAATGGCCCGAAAGAACAGCTTAGGCAAATGTTCTAGAAAGTTCTGGAGCAAGAGAGTTTTGCTGCAGCAACTTGACCATCAGCGGCACGGTGGCTTAGTGGTTAGCATGTTCTCCTCTCAGCGCTGGAGATTCCCAGTTCGAATTCCAATCTGGGTGGAGTTTCCATGTTCTCCCCGTGTCCGCGTGGGTTTCCTCCGGGTTCTCTGGTTTCCTCCCACAGTCCAAAAACATGGATCAAGGTCAATTGAGTTCTCCAAATTGCCCCATATAGAGTGTGTTTGTTTTTGTGGGGGAGTGTGTGCCTGGTGATGTTTCGGCATCCTGTCCTGGGTGTATCTGCCCAGCGCCTGAAACGTTCTCCCCTGGATGGACATGGGGAACCCCCCCCACGACCCTAATAGAGGATTAAGTGGAAGATAATGGATGGCTCTTGAATAAGTGGGAGTGGTAGCTCAGTGTTTAGGGCGTTGGGCTATCAATCTGAAGGTTGTAGGTTCAAATCCCAGGTCCACTGAAGTTACCAGTGTGGGTCCTTGAGCAAAACCCTTAACCCTCATTGCTCCAGGGGGCGCTGTGATGAACCCTGTGCTCACCTCATCGCTTTGGATAAATGCGTCTGCTGCTAAATAACCAAATGTAAATGTTAATTTTTTGTTGTGTCCATTAACACGTGTGTGTCTGTGTGTGTGTGTGTGTGTGTGTGTGTGTTATTAGGGTCATAAGCTGCTGATTCTGGGCACCACCAGCTGTAAGGATGTGCTGCAGGAGATGGGAATGCTCGAATCCTTCAGCAAAACCATCCACATCCCCAATATTCAAAGTGGAGAACACTTGATGGAGGCCCTGGAGGTCAGTCCTTCCTCTGTGTAAATTACACAACAAACATTTTTAGATCTTATACACACTCACCGGCCATTTTATTAGGTTCACTAGCCCAGTTCTACATTCACTCTCTGTTTTTCAAGTTCCACTGATCATACAGAGGGACTTGTACTTCCAAAATTCCATCTTTTCCTTTAAATACTTTGTTAGTCCCCTTTACTCTGTTCTCTGATAATCAGGACCCATACAGAACAGGTTCTGTATTATTAGGGTGGTGGATGATTCAACACACACACCAACACATCACCACGATGTCATGATTTACTGAGGGTCATCCACCACCCTAATGCCTTCTCAGTGGGTCCTGATCATCAGAGAACATACTAATGCGGAGAACATCTTGCTCATTCATAGCACTTATATTAATTTCATGTGTTTTATAAGATAAGATAAGCTAGACTTTTATTTGTCCCACAATAAGGACATTCACATTCTCAGCAGCAAGTTACATTAGAGAAATGGTGAAAAAGGTATTTAACAATTAGAAAGACATTTAAAAAAATAAATAGAATATAATATCTAAATAGAAATGGAAATCGGCGGCACGGTGGCTTAGTGGTTAGCACATTCGCCTCTCAGCACCAGGGATTCCCGGTTCGAATCCCCATCTGGGTGGAGTTTCCATGTTCTCCCCGTGTCTGCGTGGGTTTCCTCCGGGTTCTCCGGTTTCCTCCCACAGTCCAAAAACATGGATCAAGTTAACCGAATTATCGAAATTGCCCCATATAGAGTGTGTGTGTGTGTGTGTGTGTGAGTGAGTGTGTGCCCAGCGATGGATTGGCGCCCTGTCCTGGGTGTATCTGCCCAGCGCCCGAGACGTTCTCCCCTGCATGGGCATGGGGAACCCCACCGCGACCCTAATAGAGGATAAGCGGGAGATAATAAATGAATGAATGAAATGGAAATCTATATATACACGATTATTTAACTGACTCTGTGTGTGTGTGTGTGTGTGCGTTTGTGTTTGTGTGTGTGTGTGTGTGTGTGTGTGTGTGTGTTAAAGCTGCTGGGAGTCTTTCAGGAAGATGAACGTACAAAAATCGCAAAGGAGGTCAAAGGAAAGCGAGTGTGGCTGGGCATCAAGAAGCTTCTGATGCTGATCGGGATGTCCCTTCAGGTGAAGGACGGCCTGTCAACATTCTGTGTCTAGACAAATCCCTGACTCACAGCATTCACCTTTAATCTCCTGCTTTGAGTCATTTATTGCTTTCAATTTAAACCCAGGTGGCACGGTGGCTTAGTGGTTGGCATGTTCTCCTCTCAGCGCTAGGGATTCCCGGTTCGAATCCCAATCTTGGTGGAGTTTCCATGTTCCCCCCATGTCCACGTGGGTTTCCTCCGGGTTCTCCGGTTTCCTCCCACAGTCCTTAAACATGGATCAAGTCACTTGAATCCAAATTGTCCCATATAGTGTGTGTCTGTGTGAGTGAGTGTGTGTCCAGTGATAGATTGGCGTCCTGTCCTGGGTGTATCTGCCCAGCGCCCGAAACGTTCTCCCCTGGATGGGCATGGGGAACCCCCCCCCAACCCTAAAAGAAGATAAAGCGGAAGATAATGGATAAATGAATGAATTTAAACCCAAGTGAATTTTTAAAACTCTGTAGATTACATTACGGTTGGAATTTTATTGCTTGGTTACTTTTTGTAAAGATGGACTTCCCACACTGCACCTCTCTGAATCAGTTTTTTTTTTTTTAGATGCTTCCTGAATACAGAGTTAAGAAGTTTCTGGACCTGCTGGTTGAAGAGGGAAAGTAAGTGCTCTGCATTTCATTCTTTTATAGATAATGTACATTACCAATAGTTTGGACACGCCCATTTCTTTTTCCATCATCTATTTCCTCCACTTATCATAGAGATGGACTTTGTAGTTTTATAATTCCAGACTGTAGTCCATCTGTGTTCTGTGTTGTTGTTGGTTCTGTTGGTTCTCTGTTGGTCAGCACCATCACAGAACAGGTATCATTTGGGTGGTGGATTGTTTATTGTCAGTTCTGCAGTGACACTGATGTGGTGAGGGGGGGTTTCTGTAGTTTCATTTCTCCACCTCAGTGACAGAGCAGGGGTTATTGGGTGGGGGCATTATTCCTATCCCAGCAGTGTGGTGCAACTATTGTGGTTCTGATCATTAGAACAGAGTACACTATGTACTGTAGAACAAACAGATGGACTACAGTCTGAAACTACAAAGTCCATCTTTACAGAACGTGGAACTGAGAACATGGTCAATAAATGAAGCCGAAAGGGGGCGTGGCCAAACTTTAAACTAATGACATCACAGTGAAGTTACTTTTTGATTCTCGTTCGTGTGTTTGCATGTTGTACATTTCTAACTGCTGTTTTCTCGGCAGACTGGAGGCTGATGATATGATTTTGTAGGCTGTCGGAGGAGAAACGTGACTCACATTGTAAGAAGCATTCCGTTGTCTTCTGATGTTAATGTGATGATACGATATTTAAATGTACAAACAGGGAACCCTCACCAATTAGTTTGGGTGAATTAGAGCAGCCATTTTAGGCTGGCTGTGTGAAAATGTGTGCAGGATGTCGGAGAGAAGGTGATGGTTTGGGGTTATTAGTGGTTATAAGAGGAAACTAATTTTTATTACAACATATAACAAACATATAGGTCATCATAGGTGACACGGTGACTTAGTGGTTAGCATGTTCTCCTCTCAGCACTAGGGATTCCCGGTTCGAATCCCCATCGGGGTGGAGTTTTCATGTTCTCCCCGTGTCCGCGTGGGTTTCCTCCGGGTTCTCCGGTTTCTTCCCACAGCCCAAAAACATGGATCAAGTCAATTGAGTTCTCCAAATTGCCCCATATAGAGTGTGTGTGTGTGAGTGAGTGTGTGCCCAGTGATAGATTGGCGTCCTGTCCTGGGTGTATCTGCCCAGCGCCCGAAACGTTCTCCCCTGGATGGGCATGGGGAACCCCCCCGCGACCCTAATAGAGGATAAAGCGGAAGATAATGAATGAATGAATATATATATGGGGTTGCACGGTGGCTTAGTGGTTGGCATGTTCTCCTCTTAGCGCTAGGGATTCCCGGTTTGAATCCCCATCTGGGTGGAGTTTCCATGTTCTCCCCGTGTCTGTGTGGGTTTCCTCCGGGTTCTCTGCTTTCCTCCCACAGTCCAAAAACATGGATCAAGTCAATTGAGTTCTCCAAATTGCCCCATATAGAGTGTGTCTTTGTGAATGAGTGTGTGTCCAGTGATAGATTGGCGTCCTGTCCTGGTTGTGTCCGCCCAGCACCTGAGACGTTCTCCACTGGATGGGCATGGGGAACCCCCCCTGTAACCCTAGTAGAGGATAAAGCAAAAGATAATGGATGGATGGATAGTGTATTTGTGTGAGTGTTTTGTCCCGGGTGTTTTAGAACAGGACTTTTAAGGACAAACCCCTATTATGGACTTCTTCTTACCATTATGTCCTTTCAGGCATGTTCAGAACTGCATGCTGCTACGGTAACAACCTCAGCATCCCGTCCTGTTTCCCGGTAACTCAGCCGGTTAGTGACTTGAACGAACACTGCACCTATATATTGGCTACGAATGCTCCCTGTTCTGTGTACCTTGTTCACTGTGGGTACCAGGTCCGTGTGGATGTGTGTAGAGCACAAAGACATCTTGATGAAGTCCCGATGTGTACATGATCGCAGTTAAACATTCCTACACACGATGCTTTATGTCTTAATATATACTAAATAAATTGGACCGCGTTCTCATGCCTTGATTGTTTTGTACAAACTGTTTTGATTTGGGATTCTTGATTATTTCCTCTGTTTGTCCGTGTTGTATGAGTTTTAATTCCATTTTTACAGGTCATGAGGTAAAACGTTTGAAGAACAACACATGAGTTTGAGTTCTGTGCCTTAAGTTACTACATACTGTGTGTGTACTGTGTGCATATTGTGCTTGAAGTATTTAAACAGCCATCGTAAATAGTACTTCGAATTATTAAGTGTAAGGTTATTGTGTACTTGTTAAATTTAATGACCTTTTCAGGGCAATAAAATACTAAATGTAATAAAATAACTTGTTTCATGTAGTTAACTTGTTCTTTATCAGACCTTATGGGCCCCGTCCAGCACAACGTTCCTTACTGTTCCCCACCATTTCCCACTCTTTTAAAGAAATTACAATTCATTTTTATATCAGAAATTTACACTTAAACATTTCTGTAGAATTTTATTAACTAAACATTGTGGAAGGCAGCACGGTGGCTTAATGGTTGGCATGTTCTCCTCTCAGCACTAGGGATTCCCGGTTCGAATCCCCATCTGGGTGGAGTTTCCATGTTCTCCCCGTGTCCTCGTGGATTTCCTCCGGGTTCTCCGGTTTCCTCCCACAGTCCAAAAACATGGGTCAAGTCAATTGAGTTCTTCAAATTGCCCCATATAGAGTGTCTGTGTGAGTGAGTGTGTGCCCAGTGATATATTGGCGTCCTGTCCTGGGTGTATCTGCCCAGCACCCGAGACGTTCTCCCCTGGATGGGCATGGGAAACCCCCCCGCGACCCTAATAAAGGATAAAGAGGAAGATGATGGATGGATAACTTCACTACTTTTGTCTGCTCTGTGTTGTTCAGTTGATTAGTTTATCGTTTTTATTAAATTCATTTCAAATATTTACTATTGTAAAAATTACTATATAAATTAATGTATTATAAATTAATTTCTCATTCATTCATTATCTTTTACTTTATCCTCTATTAGGGTTGCGGGGGGGTTCCCCATGCCCATCCAGGGGAGAATGTTTCGGGCGCTGGAAAGATACACCCAGGACAGGACGCCAATCTATCACTGGGCTAAATTAATTACTGTAAATTAATGTAAATATGTACTATTATAAAAATCACTATATAAATTAATGTATTGTGATCTAGTTCAATTCAAGTTTTAAATGTGCTTCCTTTTTTAAAATCAGGGCTGCATTATTCATTCATCCATTATCTTCCACTTTATTCTCTATTAGGGTCGTGGTGGGGTTCCCCATGCCCATCCAGGGGAGAGCGTCTCGGGCGCTGTGCAGATAGACCCAGGACAGGGCGCCAGTCCATCGCTGGGCACACACTCACTCACACAGACGGGCTGCATTATAAACTTTTAAAAAAAGACAAGAACCCAAGAGTCTTTTGCCCCCTTGTGGACACTCCATGCACTTAATTTATGTATACGTTTCTTTTGAATTGTTTTGTGACATTTTCTGTGGTTTATATATTTTAAAGGTAATGTCCTCTTTGTCAAATGCTATTTAGTGTCAGTTTTAAAAATACTATAGTTTAGGTACAATAATTTTTTTATTTGAATTTAACTTCCGAATAATCTGAACGTTGTGGAAATAAATGAATGATTTAGACATGTTTAATTAAACACATACACAATAGATCTTCTATTTAAACGGATTTAATCAACATCTTTAAATAAAAGAACCTCACCTGGAGAGAAAGGGAGAAATAAGGACTTTTATTTTGAAATCATTTTACCTTTTGACTTGTTGGCAGTTGCAGTTCACCTGAGACTCGGCTCTGTTCTAATACTTTTAATGAAGTGCACTAGGTAGGGCTTTAAACCCTCATATATTTCTACTGTTTAAATAGTAGACTCCTGTAAGGTCAACAAATAATTGGGATCGAGCCGAGTTTCTCGGCAGCGTCTCCTCACTTCATCAGTTTGCAAATTTGGAATTAGTGACCTGGGACAGAAAGAAGCCACGTGATCAATTATCAGTTTAAATGAATTAGATCAAATAATTATCAGTTTCATTTCTGAACAGGGCGGCACGGTGGCTTAGTGGTTAGCATGTTCTCCTCTCAGCGCTAGGGATTCCCGGTTCGAATCCCCATCTGGGTGGAGTTTCCATGTTCTCCCCGTGTCTGCATGGGTTTCCTCCGGGTTCTCCGGTTTCCTCCCACAGTCCAAAAACATGGATCAAGTCAATTGAATTCTCCAAATTGCCCCATATAGAGTGTGTTTGTGTGAGTGAGTGTGTGCCCAGCGATGGATTGGCGCCCTGTCCTGGGTGTATCTGCCCAGCGCCCGAAAAGTTCTCCCCTGGATGGGCATGGGGAACCCCACCGCGACCCTAATAGAGGATAAAGCGGGAGATAATGAATGAATGAATTTTTGAACAACGTTACAGGGTGCGAAGCGTCCCGTTTGTCTTGTGATTCCATCTGTCCGTACTGTTTAATAAGTATTTTCATTATTTATTAATATAATTGTCTAACAACTTTGTAAATGTAATTTGTGATATTTAGGGAATTAATTGTGATTTGTCATTTTTGGGAACATCTGCTCATAATAAGTTCATTTATAAGTTTATTCATTCATCCATTATCTTCCGCTTTATCCTCTATTAGTCGTGGTGGGGTTCCCCATGCCCATCCAGGGGAGAACGTTTCGGGCGCTGGACAGATACACCCAGGACAGGGCGCCAATCCATCGCTGGGCACACACTCACTCACACACACACACTCTATATGGGGCAATTTTTGAGAATTCAATTGACTTGATCCATGTTTTTGGACTGTGGGAGGAAACCGGAGAACCCGGAGGAAACCCACGCAAACACGGGGAGAACATGGAAACTCCACCCAGATGGGGATTCGAACCGGGAATCCCTAGTGCTGAGAGGAGAACGTGCTCACCACTAAGCCACCGTGCCGCCCTTTATAAGTTTATATCATCTATAAATAGAGAGTTAAAGACCTCATCCGGGCCGAACTACAAATGGACAATACTGTAATGTAGAAGAGCACTGCTTAGTGTCTAACGCTTTGACGTTGTGTTGCTAGTTTAGTGCACTACATGCAGCAACGAGAGCTATTTGAGATCGAACCCGGTAAAGTGTAGCTGCATTCTCTGTATAAATACAGCTATATTTAATAGCGTTCAGTTCTATTCAGCGTTACATTACTCTGTAATACTCGGTGTAATACTCAGTGTAATACTCAGTGTAATACTCAGTGTAATACTCGTGTGTTCATTCATAAAGAAGGAAGACATTAACTTTTTTACCCCCATGTCCCTCTTGTCCCTGCTTTTCGTGGATTTATTCTGTGGCCAGTACCTGACCAACGCCTATATTCTTTGCTGGTGTTTTTGGTGCCATCTTGTGACAGAACACTGGAATTGCATATTCATTAATCTGCCATTATATGCTTACAATAGAAAATTACTAATGCAAATGTGCTTTAGTTGCATTTTTATGTCCTGTTTGTATGGCCGTGTATGTATGCGTGGGTGGGTGGGTAGGTTTGTGTGTGTGTGTGTGTGTGTGTGTGTGTGTGTGTGTGTGTGTGTGTGTTGATGCCAGGTGCACAGCCTCCATTCGTTTTAGTCATTTGCAAATTTTCATTTTAAATAAGTAAACTGTTTTTATTTATTTATTGATGCTGCTTTAATACCTGCTCTTAATTCTGTACTGAACAAAATATTCCACAAGGTGGCAGTGTTTATACACTTCTGGGTATAATATGGCCCAAACTTAATATCGCAGGAAAACAGTTTATTAAAAGTTTGATTTAAAACATTACAAACTTTTTATGATTGTATTAATCTGTAAATATAAATGTGTATACAGTGTATATATATATATATATATATATATATATATATATCCATAGGCGGCATGGTGGCTTGGTGGTTTGGCATGTTCTCCTCTCTGCACTAGGGATTCCCGGTTCAAATCCCCATCTGGGTGGAGTTTCCATGTTCTCCCCGTGTCTGCATGGGTTTCCTCCGGGTTCTCCGGTTTCCTCCCACAGTTCAAAAACATGGATCAAGTCAATTGAGTTCTCCAAATTGCCCCATATAGAGTGTGTATGTGTGCGTGTCTGTGTAAGTGAGTGTGTGCCCAGCATGGGGAACCCCCCGCGGCCCTAATAGAGGATGAAGTGGAAGGTAATGAATGAACAAGTTTTGATATTTTTCAGCGGATGGATTAGTTTTGCTGATATTCATTATTTGAATGTAATGGGATTTCGAGCGCATGGGGATCGGAGGACTGGACAAAGAGTTCTCGGATGTCTTCCGCAGAGCCTTCGCCTCGCGAGTCTTCCCTCCTGATCTAGTGGAGCAGATGGGTAAGTCCTCCTCCTCATCACGCCGCCCGCGTGTCACTCTGGGAAGGTGCTGTATATCTTTGGTGTGTTTAATGGCCCATGCTATGTAGTTCCCTCTGACCACATCCTCCCTGTGTCCGTCCTCACTGTGGTCAGTATAATTCATGACTTTGTGTTCCGGAGGAGAGCATCAGCCAGAATAAACCACAGACTCTGCACACTGCTGAGAGCATTTGTATTGTTGCATCAAACCGTTTAATAAATCACACTCCTGAATGGTTTTCCACACGTTGTTCACTATAAAGGCTGATTGATGATGCATTTTATTAAACCATACAGACTTCAGATTTGACCCGCTGTATACAGTAAACTTCACTGATACTCCTCTATCTTTTCATCTTCTGATCATATTATCTTCTGCCTATTCCTATACTAGGTACTTGGGTCACGGGGATGGGAGGTAGGGGGCATATACACCCTGGACAGGATGCCGATCTATAACTGAGCTATAATTTCACACGGTTCAGAAGAAGCAGCCGAATCGATGGATCCTGTGCTGATACAACAGCAATAAACAGTACATCGCTTTGGGCTGACAACATCTGCTGGCTGCCATTTTGAGAGCGCAGATAAGCAGCCGGCCAGAGATCGGAATCAGAACAGCCTTTTAAGGCCGCTGACAGCCAGCGCGTCGAGGCCGTGCAGCAGACTCAGCATTGTCCTCAGTCTTACACACTGACCTTTCAGATGACGGGACTTTCAGTTCCAACCACACACGGCAGCTCTCAGCACCTGGCCTCCCTAACACACCCCAATTAGGCGCTCACCTTTGTGCTATCAGGGCCCGCCATCTCATTAGAGCCGGCATCTGCCGGAGCAAGGGGCCAAGTCCCGCTGCCGTCACCACCCACAAAGGTCATCGTACACGCACACATGCACACAGGTATCACACTGCTGCGAGTGTGGCAGCACGATGCCCTTTATGATTTGGACGACGGAATACAAACCGTTTATTATAGCGGGAGCACTGAGGGCACTTCAAGAACCCAGCAGAATTAAAAAGATTGCAGGGGTCGATAATTTAGCTATTACGAGGTGTACATCTGATCCTGAGCTCATTACAGAAAGAGGAGTAAATGCAGAACACGTGTCGGGATAGTCTCCATGAAGTCTAGTACCTGTTAGGATTAAATTCCTAAATTCCACTGATTTTTAGCCATGAAGTAGTTCTGACGACAATAAAGTCTTTGATTTCAAATGTTTAAAGTGAATACTGAAATTAAACACAGCACACCTCTACAATAAAATTATTATTAAAACCATTACTACTAATAATAATAAGAAGAAGAAGAAGAACAATAAGCTTATTATTTCTGTAGTAATAGTATTAATTTCTAATTCTTTTGTTCAATATAACGCTGAAAATGGAGCCACTATAACTACTGTAAATCTCCTTGGTCCTCTCCTTTAGTGGCCAAATTATAGCACACAGTTTATAATCAACAGTCGCAACAGGAATCGGCTCGCTGATTGCATTAATCTGTATTTCCATTGATTGCACGGTGGTTTAGTGATTAGCATGTTCTCCTCTCAGCGCTAGGGATACCCGGATTGAATCCCCATCTGGGTGGAGTTTCCATGTTCTCCCCGTGTCTGCGTGGGTTTCCTCTGGGTTCTCCGGTTTCACCCACAGTCCAAAAACATGGATCAACATCAATTGAATTCTCCAAATTGCCCCATATAGAGTGTGTGTGTGAGTGAGTGTGTGTCCAGCGATAGATTGGCGTCCTGTCCTGGGTGTATCAGCCCAGCGCCCGAAACGTTCTCCCCTGGATGGGCATGGGGAACCCCCCCGCGACCCTAACAGAGGATAAAGCGGAAGATAATAGATACATGGTTGGTTGGATTTCCGATCAGATTGAGACTCGCGGCAGCTTGATTTACAATCGACATCTCACTGCTCATTTGTAACTGTCTTATCTTGCTAATGTTGATGAATGGCTTGGGGCACTTGACCCCTGGGTCACCCCAATATGTGGCCAAGAAGTATTTTGTAAATAAGTTTTGTAAATAGTAATATGTAGGCTATTGATCACAGATGGGGAAAGTTTTTGGCAACAGTTTGGGGAGGGTCCTTTTATTGATTAGCATGACAGTAAGCTTGTACAGAGAGGTAAAGCCAGGGCAGTGTTTAATAAATATAATGTAGAGACGATTACAGAACCCCGAATTCAAACTACATGCTTTTATTTTCAATCCCTTCGTTCTTGTACATTGTCTTAATTGTTGATGGATATTGCATACCATAAAACGGGTAGGTCCAGTCCTTAAATCTGATTGGCTGAGCCGTTTGTCCAGCCGTGACATTATTAACAATAACACACACCTCTGAATGCTTCACATTCGCATCAATTCGTGTTTGTGTGATGTGCAATACATTATTTTAAATTATATACAATAAATAGAAATACAGGGCGGCACGGTGGCTTAGTGGTTTAGCACGTTCTCCTCTCAGCACTAGGGATTCCTGGTTCGAATCCCCATCTGGGTGGAGTTTCCATGTTCTCCTCGTGTCTGCATGGGTTTCCTTCAGGTTCTCCGGTTTCCTTCCACAGTCCAAAAACATGGATCAAGTCAATTGAATTCTCCAAATTGCCCCATATAGAGTGTGTCTGTGTGAGTAAGTGTGTGCCCAGTGATGGATTGGTGCCCTGTCCTGGGTGTATCTGCCCAGCGCCCCACCGCGACCCTAATAGAGGATAAGCGGGAGATAATGAATGAATGAAAATAGAAATACAGTTCAATATAAACAGCGAGGGGCGGCACGGTGGCTTAGTGGTTAGCATGTTCTCCTCTCAGAGCTAGGGATTTCCGGTTCCTAAATCCCTATCTCGGTTAAATTTCCATGTTCTCCCCGTGTACAAATGGGTTTCCTCTGGGTTCTCTGGTTTCCTTCCACAGTCCAAAAACATGGATCAAGGCCAATTGCCCCATATAGTGTGTGTTTGTGAGTGTGTGTGTGTGCCCAGCAATAGATTGGCATCCTGTTCTGGGTGTATCTGCGAAACTTTCTCCCCTGGATGGGGACCCCCGCGACACTAGTAGAGGATTAAGCGGAAAATGATGGATAAACAACAAGCCGATGCCTGCTACAGCTGTTGTTTATAAATTGCGCTCTGTAATTTGGCCACTAGATGGTATTTTTATGTCGCGGGGGGGGTTCCCCATGCCCATTCAGGGGAGAACGTTTCGTGCGCTGGGCAGATACACCCAGGACAGGGTGCCAATCTATCACTGGGCACACACTCACTCACACAGACACACTCTATATGGGGCAATTTGGAGAACTCAATTGACTTGATCCATGTGTTTGGACTGTGGGAGGGAACCGGAGAACCCGGAGGAAACCCTCGGGACACGGGGAGAACATGGAAACTCCACCCAGATGGGGATTCAAACCGGGAACACTAAAACACTAAAAGGAAATATTAAGCATTATTCTGGTTGGCGTCATGGTGGTTTAGTGTTTAGCATGTTCTCCTCTCAGCACTAGGGATTCCCGGTTCGAATCCCCATCTGGGTGGAGTTTCCATGTTCTCCCTATGTCCGTGTGGGTTTCCTCCGGGTTCTTTGGTTTCCTCCCACAGTCCAAAAACATGAATCAAGTCATTTGAGTTCTCCAAATTGCCCCATATAGAGTGGGTTTGTGTGCGTGAGTGTGTGTCCAGTGATAGATTGGCGCCCTGTCCTGGGTCTATCTGCCCAGCGCCTGAGACGTTCTCCCCTGGATGGGCATGGGGAACCCCCCCCGCGACCCTAATAGAGGATAAAGTGGAAGATAATGGATGAATGAATGAATTATTCTGGTTGACCCATCTTTCCTGGCCAGCTACAGACCGTTTGCTTACCGAGTCAGACTTCATGTTCCACCCTGCACGCTCTTTACATGTGTAATTATTTATTTTGGGCGAACTGTGTATAATATTTATTTATCTGCAGGAGGACGATGATAACTATCCAGCAGCCGGCGGAAGATTATGGTCCAGAGGCAGCCGGTTTTTATGAGCAGCAGGATGAACCGCTGCCTCAACCGTTGGACTGAGCTTCGTCGCATTGTGTCTTAGTAATTAAAAGGTTGAAACCTTTCTGGGGCAGAGAAATCAAAATCAACTTCGCAACAACAATAATTACCCCACGCCCCAACACTACTTAAATATGTGGTGCTGGTATTTAGGGTGTGGCATGTTCCTGCTTTTTTTTCCAGGCTTATTTATTTTGAATATTTACCTCGTGTGCAGACAAGCTGACAAATAATCACTTTTTATAAAACCATGTCTGAGTTGTTTGGCCAGAACTTTACGACCCTTTTCCTTTTTTTTTAGTGTTTGGGTTCTCGTGGCAGAAAAGAGCTCTGTTTTTCAGAATGTAAATATTATTCCTGACTGGTTATGCACACCAGTTTTTATTTGCTTTTCTCTGTAACATAAAAACTACATTTACATTTCGTTTAAACATTTTTTTTTAAATTCACTGAAAAGATGATTTTTGATGAAGGATTCTAGTTTTTTTCCACAAAAACCTGGATTGAAGGTAAATTGTCTGCTCTAAATTGCCCCTATACAATGTTTGTGTTAGTGAATGTGTGCACTGCAGAGGATAATGATTATAAATATATATATTTATATATATGTGTATATATATATATATGTGTGCGTGTGTATATATATATATATATATATATATATACACACGCACACATATATATATACAGGACGCCAATCCATCGCTGGGCACACACTCACCCACACACACACTATATATGAGGAAATATTGGAGAACTCAATTCACTTGATCCATGTTTTTGGACTGTGGGAGGAAACCGGAGAACCCGGAGAAAACCCACGCGGACATGGGGAGAACATGGAAACTCCACCCAGATAGGGATTCGAACCGGGAATCCCTAGCGCTGAGAAGCGAATGTGCTGATCACTAAACTGCCCCTTGAATATATCAGTCTAACAAAATATTGATTTAGGGCGTGTCAGTGCGTCTTTGCAGTTGTGAGGATGTGATTCATGGGTGTGTCACATGCAATAAACTAATCAGTGTGAAAATGATTTAATATAGTTTGCATTCAGAAACTTGATTCTAGCCAACAACTGATTTCAAACCAGCTATGGAATCTTTAATTCAATGTGGTCTTTTTTATTACATTTTTTTATTGCACCTGCATTTTGTTATCAAAAGTGTTCTGCAATAGAGAATAAAAATTAATAAAATTGTTTAGTCTTCTTTCCCCACCTTTAGTCTTGTAAAGAATTGTTATTAAACATGTTGATTGAACATTTCTATGTTTTTGGTGTTTTAATAATAATGGGTATTTAGGTCTGTATCATATAACTGCAATACACTTACAACGTTACATTAGGTGTCATGTTTTCATTACTCCTGGCACATGTGCGTGCAAACACACACACACACACACACACACACACACACAGCAGGAAAAGGTGTACATCTGTATAAGAGACTGAGAAGAAACTTAGCATACATGCTCCTCTCTGATATTTGATGGTGTTGAAATATATTGACATGAGTTTGTACAGGTGGAGAGACATTAACTCTCCCTCACTGACCTTTCTGCATCATTACAGAGATGAGTAATCTCTCTTTTGGGGTGTGTGTGTGTGTGTTCTCTCTCCCTCTCTCTCTCTCTCTCTCTCTCTCTCTCTCTCTTTCTCTCTCTCTCTCTCTCTCTCAGGTCAGGATCTGGCAAAGGCCCAGTCACTGCAGTGATTTTTGGGCTTTGCTGAATAATGACATCAGACCCGTGAGTGTTTTATTTTTATCGTACACTTTGTAGACTTTGTGGTGTAGTGTTTAGCATGTTCTTCTCTCAGCACTAGGGATTCCCGGTTCGAATTTCAAGCTGGGTGGAGTTTCCATGTTCTTCCCGTCTCCGTGTGGGTTTCCTCTGGGTTCTCCGGTTTCCTCCCACAGTCCAAAATAATGGATCAAGTCAATTGAGTTCTCCAAATTGCCCCATATAGAGTGTGTCTGTGTGAGTGAGTGTGTGCCCAGCAATAGATTGGCATCCTGTCCTGGGTGTATCTGCCCAATGCCCCCTCCTATGACCCTAGTAGTGGATAAAGCAGAAGATAATGGATGTATACTTTGTATGCATATGTTTACATAAGGCGTCTAGTTGCCTCAGTTAAATACATTATATATATAATATAATGTATGATGGTTAACAGGACTGGGAAAGTTCTAGAAAGCAGCATGGTGGAACAGCAGTTAGAGCTTCCACCTCACGAGAAGGTCCCTGGTTAGATTCCCAGTTGGGAGACGAATGTCCTGTCTGCATACAGTCTGCTTGTTCTCTATCTTTAGGTTGCCTGGTTTCCACCCAATTCAAAAAAATGTATCAGTATGTGAATTAGAGAGAGTCAATCTTCCTTATGGCTTCCTTAAACACCTAAATTAACACGCAGACAAAGACATAACATTCATAAGTGCTTTTTTGACCCCTACACACTTGAGGTGAGGCAGCACAAAGTTACTGCACACTGAGCTTAATGGTTCCCAGTTCAAGTCCCTGCTCGGAAACTCCTGGAGCAATGACTGTGACGTGTATTTGACATGTTCAGGCGTTTCGGAGCAATCAGGAGGATTATTCCACCTACATCCTCAACGGCTGTGTGAAACGGAGCAATGCTGTGTCAGACATCCTGGATGATGGAGAACTGCTGGTACAACAAACCATTAACATTAACATTAACCATAACCTGAACATTTCACTCCTGAATTCATTACGCCTTGAATCCATGTTTTCGGACTGCACAAGGAGGCTGGAGAACCCGCGGAAACCCACACTGACATGGGGAGATCATGATAACTCCAACCAGATCTGGATTTGAAAGGCGGATGTGCTAAGCATTAAGCCACATTTTAATACACATTCTATACATTTTTTAAACAAATACTTAGACTGCGGGCGGCACGGTGGCTTAGTGGTTGGCATGTTCTCCTCTCAGCACTAGGGATTCCCGGTTCGAATCCCAATCTGGGTGAAATTTCCATGTTCTCCCTGTGTCCGCGTGGGTTTCCTCTGGGTTCTCCGGTTTCCTCCCACAGTCCAAAAACATGGATCAAGGTCAAATGAATTATCCAAATTGCCCCATATAGAGTGTGTTTGCGTGAGTGAGTGTGTGGCCAGCGATAGATTGGTGCCCTGTCCTGGGTGTATCTGCCCAGCACCCGAAACGTTCTCCCCTGGATGGGCATGGGGATCAGTATTTTCTCTTTTCTTTACAGACTATGTTCCTATTGGACGCCGTTTCTCCAACTAGGTTCTGCAAACCCTGCTCCTGCTCCTCAAGAAAGCGCCTCCTCATGTAAGTATACCAACCTGCACTCCATCCCTTCTGTGATTCCTGCTCTCCACAGACAGAGGGCAGCACAGTCTCTCTTCGGGATGTTTCTACTCTCTGTTATTGCCGCTATGAGGGGTATCTGCTGTGATTTCTGGCCCCCTGTCTTGAATCGTGTTTGGTCATATTCATGAGTTTATTTAATCTAGATCCTCACTGTACTGAAATAATCTTGATGATGAATGTAAACATCACACCTAGAACACTGAAATGTTGCTTTGTGGTTGTGCTCTGTTATAAAAAGCCCTATTTAAATATGAAACGGGTGTGGTAGCTCAGTGGGTCGGGTGTTGGACTGTCAACTGAAGGTTGGGGTCCACTGAAGTTACCAATGTGGGTCTTTGAGCAAGGCCCCTCATTGCTTTAAGGGTGCTGTATCATGGCTGACCCTGTACTCTGACCCCAACCATCAAGTTGGGATGCATGCGAGTCACTTTGTGTAAAAGCCTCCGCTTAAACGCCCTGAACTTTAATATGATGGAGCTGAAATTTATGAAATGAAATCCATCCATCCATTATCTTCCGCTTTATCCTTTACTAGGGTCACGGGAGGGTTCCCCATGCCCATCCAGGGGAGAACGTTTCGGGCGCTGGGCGAAAACACCCAGGACAGGATGGCAATCCATCGCTGGGCAAACACTCACTCACACAGACACACTCTATATGGGGCAATTCGGAGAATTCAATTGACCTTGATCCATGTTTTTGGACTGTGGGAGGAAACCGGAGAACCCGAAGGAAACCCACACAGACACGGGGAGAACATGGAAACTCCACCCAGATGGGGATTCGAACCGGGAATCCCCAGCGCTGAGAGGAGAACATGTTAATCACTAAGCCACCGTGCCATTCTACGGAATAATGTATTAAACGTATTTGCTCTAACATACAAACTTATGAGTTTTATGGAGTCTATACAGTATAAGTACATCTGTATGTTATATGATGTAATATAAATCCATAATCAATAATCTATCAGTGGCACGGTGGCTTAGTGGTTTAGCATGTTCTCCTCTCAGCACTAGGGAATCCCGGTTCGAATCCCCATCTGGGTGGAGTTTCCATGTTTCCCCGTGTCCACGTGGGTTTCCTCTGGGTTCTCCGGTTTCCTCCCACAGTCCAAAAACATGGATCAAGTCAATTGAATTCTCCAAATTGCCCCATATAGAGTGTGTCTGTGTGAGTTTGTGTGTGTCCAGTGATAGATTGGCGTCCTGTCCTGGATGTATCTGCCCAGCACCCGAAACGTTCTTCCCTGGATGGGCATGGGGAAACCCCCCGCGACCCTAATAGAGGACAAAGCAGGAGATAATGAATAAATGAATAATCTATCATGCCCTGTTATCCCCTGGTTTGATATTTAGTCCTCAGTTTGGTTACATGACATGACCTGACATGAATGTACTTCCCATTAGCCATCGTTCTGTTCAAAACTAATCCTGCTATAAAGAAAATAAAAAAACATCAGATGAAAGCCTGTAGTCGGAGCGATGAATCAATCCCCTCTTGTGTTCAGGAGCGACACGTTCCTCCAAATTAAGTTCAGAAGAAATAAAATAATGTCCTCTATGGACATGCAGCAATGTGAAGCAGATTCACAGAAATCAATGTTAAAAATCACAATAGACAGCAATTAAAGATTTAGATGGAATTGGGGTGAGGAGCACAAAGTGTTCTTTTAGATGCCTAATCACAATTATCTCTGCTGGTTTGTTTAGATAATACAACTCTGGAAAATCCAAGTTATCAAAAAAAGGCTGTCATGCAGATTTATTATTTATAGTTTTTTTTAATTACATTTTAAAAATATTTTTTATTCTGTAGTCTGTCTGTTCCTCTATATACTTCGTTAGTCCCCTTTACTCTGTTCTCTGATGATCAGGACCCCCACAGAGCAGGTATTGTACTGTACTGTATTATTAGGGTGGTGGATGAGGGTACGACTGGATCAGACACCTGTATGTTTTGATTAGTGTACTGTTCTCTGTTCAGCAGCACTGGACCGTGTGTGTGTGTGTGTGTGTGTGTGTGTGTGTGTGTGTGTGTGTATGTATAAATGTATATAGTAAGTCTATACACACTAGGTTCCAGATGAATATTACTCTTTATTTATAAAACGCCTTGAAGAATGTTGGTGTCCTTATATTTTTGACAATGTTGGTGTGTTATCTTCCTCTTACAAATAAGGGCAAATGTGTGTGTGTGTGTGCTCCTTATACAAATCCACATCGTTGGTTTGATTACCACGACCTTTGACATACTCACTCACTCACATACTCTTCCCCATGCCCATCTAGGGGAGAACGTGTTGGGTGCTGGGCAGATACACCCAGGACAGGGCGCCAATCTATCGCTGGGCACACACCCACACACGCACACAAACACACTCTATATGGGACAATTTGGAGAACTCAGTTGACCTTGTTCCATGTTTTGGGACTGTGGGAGGAAACCCACGCGGACACGGGGAGAACATGGAAACTCCATCCAGATTGGGATTCGAACCAGGAATCCCTAACACTGAGAGGAGAACATGCAAACCACTAAGCCACCGTGCCGCCTCTACTGTATGTATGTATGTATGTATGTATTATTATTCATTCATTCATTATCTCCCGCTTATCCTCTATTAGGGTCGCGGTGGGGTTCCCCATGCCCATCCAGGGGAGAACGTCTCGGGCGCTGGGCAGATAAACCCAGGACAGAGCGCCAATCCATCGCTGGGCACACACTCACTCACACAGACACACTCTGAACGGGGCAATTTTGAGAATTCAATTAACTTGATCCATGTTTTTGGACTGTGGGAGGAAACCGGAGAACCCGGAGGAAACCCACGCAAACACGGGGAGAACATGGAAACTCCACCCAGATGGGGATCGAACCGGGAATCCCCAGCGCTGAGAGGCGAATGTGCTAACCACTAAGCCACCGTGCCGCCCATGTATTATTATTATTATTATTATTATTATTATTATTATTATTATTATTATTATTATTATTATTAGTATTGTTGTTGTTGTTTGCCATTAATAGTAATATTAAGTTAGCACTATTATTTTGTAGACACCAATGTAAAGTAAATGTAGTAAATGACTATTACTTTTTATCACATAACACTGTGTTTGCCATTTATTTTTTTATATTTTTCATTATTATTATTGTTATCATGAAAATTGTTGTTGGTGGTAAAGGCAGCAGTTGTGCACAACGTCTTTTTTTCCGTTTTAACACGTTGTCTGTTGGATCCTGGATCTCATTGTCTCTTTAAATCGGAGTACCTGCTCAAATCTGAATGCGATCCCAAAGAACCAATTTAGCTCCAAATTTGATTCTCATTGTGTTTTATGTTAAGAACCCTAATGTTCTGTTTTTCATTCCCTTTCATTGTGTGCTTTAAGGTGGTGGTATATTCTCCGTCCTATTCAGCTAAACAGGCGGTTTTCTACCCCGCTGCGTTGAGGAAACTCACACGGCGGATTTTCTCACCGCCGTGTCGGTTCGAACGCCTCCACGGCGTCTTGGCTTTAGGTGGCGGCTCAGGGATTGAGGCTGAGCTGGAGCTGCGATTTCTTTTAAGTACATTGTGCTCTACATATAGCACCTTTAACGTGGAGTGATTTCAGACCAGCTCGGAGGCCAGCATTGTTGTGCCCTCTGTATGGCTGGCATTGCGTTTCTCTCTGTGCAGGCCAGGGTGTTTATTGTTGAAGTTTTGTTTATGGTGTGGGCTTTTTGTGCGGCCGGGATAAACAGCAGCGGCTCTGTTCCTCCAGACCGAGCCTGTGTTTCAGCTCAGCGGGGAGTCTGTGAACTGGAGACGCAGGACTGAAAGGTCCTGTGAGAGCGTGGGGACCTGGCAGGCCTGCCCCCTATGTGCCACCTCATCTACTTGCGTTGACATGTACAAACCCTGCTCCACAGGAGGGCGACCCATAATCCCCTCTGCTCGCCTGGGCCTCTGGGAACGACCTACCTCTTAGCTGATCTAGAATGGCCCGAAAGAACAGCTTAGGCAAATGTTCTAGAAAGTTCTGGAGCAAGAGAGTTTTGACTATCACTTGTCTAAGTGGTATTTTTTGTTGTGTGTGTGTGTGTGTGTGTGTGTGTGTATGTGTGTGTATGTGTGTGTGTGTGTGTGTGTGTGTGTGTTATTAGGGTCATAAGCTGCTAATTCTGGGCACCACCAGCTGTAAGGATGTGCTGCAGGAGATGGGAATGCTCGAATCCTTCAGCAAAACCATCCACATCCCCAATATTCAAAGTGGAGAACACTTGATGGAGGCCCTGGAGGTCAGTCCTTCCTCTGTGTAAATTACACAACAAACATTTTTAGATCTTATACACACTCACCGGCCATTTTATTAGGTTCACTACCCCAGTTGTACATTCACTGTCTGTTTTTCAAGTTCCACTGATCATACAGATGGACTTGTACTTCCTAAATTCCATCTTTTCCTTTAAATACTTTGTTAGTCCCCTTTACTCTGTTCTCTGATAATCAGGACCCATACAGAACAGGTTCTGTATTATTAATGTGGTGGACGGAGGTACGAATGGATCAGACGACTGTATGTTCTGATCAGACACCTGTTCACTAGTCAGCAGTACTGTACTTGTGTCTGTGTGTGTGTGTGTGTCTGTGTGTGTGTGCATTCATGCGTATATGTATTATACGTATATATTAATTCCATCCGTCCATTATTTTCCGCTTTATCCTCTATTAGGGTCACACACTCACTTACACAAACACACTCTATACAGGGCAATTAGGAGAATTCAATTGACCTTGATCAATGTTTTTGGACTGTGGGAGGAAACCGGAGAACTGTGCCACCCTCAGATTAATTCGATCATGAAATGCATTAAAGCATGTTGGTGTCCTCATATTTTTGATCATGTGTTGTATCTCTACAGGCGTCTGAACAATTCTAGCTCATTTATCCATCCATCCAATATCTTCCGCTTTATGTCTACTAGGGTCGTGGGGGGGTGGGGGGTTGCACATGCCCATCCAAGGGAGAACGTCTCAGGAACTGGGCAGATACACCCAGGACAGGGCGCCAATCTATCACTGGGCACACACACACCAACACAGACACGCACACTCTATATGGGGCAATTTTGAGAATTCAATTGACCTTGATCCATGTTTTTGGACTGGGGGCGGAAACCGGAGAATGCGGAGGAAACCCACGCAGACACGGGGAGAACATGGAAATTCCACCCAGATTGGGATTCGAACTGGGAATCCCTAGCACTGAGAGGAGAACATGCTAAACCAGTAAGCCACCGTGCCACACTTCTTGCTCATTGGTTTATTTTATTGTTTTATTTAACTGACTTTCAGGAAGATGAACGTACAAAAGCGCAAAGGAGGTCAAAGGAAAGCGAGTGTGGCTGGGCATCAAGAAGCTTCTGATGCTGATCGGGATGTCCCTTCAGGTGAGGGACGGCCTGTGAACCTTCTGTGTCTAGACAAATCCCTGACTCACAGCATTCACCTTTAATCTCCTGCTTTGAGTCATTTATTGGTTTCAGTTCAAGTGAAATTTTAAAACACTTTGGATTACGGTACGTTTTTTTATTTTCATTTTATTGCTTCCCTCAGCATTTTCTGAAAAGAGGGTTTAATACAGCATGCTTTTATAATTTAATTCTAAAGGAGTTTGATTCTTAAATATGAGAGAATTAAAATCATATATTTAAGGAGGTGCTGAAGAAAAAGCATTGGTATGCAGAATATGCACTTGTTCAAAGATTATATACAAATCTTTGGCCACGCCCCCTTTTTGCTTCACTTATTGTCCATGTTCTCAGTTCCGCGTTCTGTAAAGATGGACTTTGTAGTTACAGACTGTAGTCCATCTGTTTGTTCTACAGTACATACTGTGTACTCTGTTCTAATGATCAGAACCACAATAGTACCTCCACAGAGCAGGGGTTATTTGGTGGGGGCATTATTTCTATCCCAGCAGTGTCACTGAGGTGGAGAAATGAAACTACAGAACCCCCCCCCCCCCTCACCACATCAGTGTCACTGCAGAACTGACAATAAACAATCAACCACCCGAATGATACCTGTTCTGTGATGGTGCTGACCAACAGAGGACACAGAACCAACAGGGGACTAACAACAACAAGGGGTCATGTCCAAACTTTTGACTGGTATTGTATGTATGTGATAAGATTATGAACCTGTCAGTAACAATTAAAATTTTTAATTTAGAACAGGGTGGCTTAGTGTTTAGCATGTTCTCCTCTCAGCACTAGGGATTCCCGGTTCAAATCCCCATCTGGGGTGAGTTTTCATGTTCTCCCCGTGTCCGTGTGGGTTTCCTCCGGGTTCTCTGGTTTCTTTCCACAGTCCAAAAACATGGATCAAGTCAATTGAGTTCTCCAAATTGCCCCATATAGGGTGTGTGCATGTCTCTGTGTGTGCCCAGTGATAGATTGGCGCCCTGTCCTGGCGCCCTGTCCTGCCCAGCGCCCGAAACGTTTTTCCCTGGATGGGCATGGGGAACCCCCCCGCGACCCTTATATAGGATAAAGCGGAAGATAATGGATGGATGAAATTTAGAACTTATTACATGTTTAAAAAATTATTAAAAAAAAAAAAATAAATTTATATAAAAATCTACAGATCAGATCAGCGACGGAAAATCGATGTTTATTTACGTAAGTCTATACGTGTTTGGCAACAGAAGCCCGTTTGCCATATTGAGTACTGTTTACGAGTTATAGTCCTGTTTGTGCTGGATGCTCGACGGTAATTGCTGTGGTATGTCCCCCCCTTATCCTCCCTCAGAGGTATGAGGCTAAGTCTGCCAGGACATGCTGCACACTGCAGCGCTGCTCCTACGTGACGGCCCTCCCAGATTTCGCCTCTTTTCACCTCTTTTCCACACATTCTCTCCTCACATTCCTTCCCCCCCCCCTTCAATAGTTCTCGCTTCACCCGGGTTCTCAGTCCAATAGCCACAGGCAAAGAGAAAGATAAGTTATGGCATACACAGCCATTCATTTTCCTGACTAATCCCTGCCTGTGCACCGCTCACCTCTGCTCGCCTGAGCCCTTAATGCTCCTCATTCACACGGGCTTGACGACCTGCGCGTTCCTCAAAAGGAGGCTGAAGGGTTACTGGGATTGCCGGACGACATCACAGAAAGGAGCCATGCTCCCACCGCCTACCACATCTTTTAAGAACCCTGCAATGAAGTGTTGTACAGATGACTGTGATATGAATCGTGCACAGGGCATCACTACGGGTCAGTGTCTCAATGCTCCGGCCTAGGGCACTTCGCTGTACACTATGGCATGTTGAAAATGAGGGGAAGGGTGTCATTTTGGACACAGCGTTTAGGGCAGGTGTGTGTCTACGCACCTCGCTCCTAATTTGCTCCTTTAGCCTGGATTTATTACCAGCTTTGACACTCCTCAAGCATTTAATCTTACACACACACACACACACACACACACACTAATCTCCAGCTCATAGACGAGTCTAATTCTTTACAGTCCTGCTCAGTAATAACCTATCCACTATCACACAACTGTAACTGTGGCCGCACTTTTCTGGTTATTGTCTTAACTTTGCGACCTTCCTTTATGGGTATTTGTGTGTTTGATTTTTTAGATTCCCTCTTAATTCTGAGTTAAGAAGATTCTGGACCTGCTGATTGTTGAGAAAGTGAGTGTTTCATTTTTTTATCCATCCATGATCTTCCGCTTTATCCTCTACTAGGGTCGCGGGGTGGGTGGGGGGGTTCCCCATGATCACGAGGCTGATCGATGAGTGTAAATGAGATTAACCTATTACGTTAGCGCCTATGTGGTGAGTACAGTAAATGGATTTGGCGATATCGCAGGTTGCGGATATGGAAACGTGCATTTAAACACCTCAGATGAACTACACATCCATATTACTAGGGTCGGGGGGGGGGGGTTCCCTCATGCTCATCCAGGGAAGAACGTTTCGGGCACTGGGCAGATACACCCAGGACAGGACGCCTATATATATACATACTGTGTACTCTGTTCTAATGGTCAGAACCCCAATAGTAGCACCACAGAGCAGGGGTTATTGAATGGGTGTATTCATTTCAAGGATTTAAGGATTTTTATTGTCACATCACCTAGTACTGGTGAGTGAAAAACTTATGAGCAAGAAAAATCGATATCGCAAAAAATGCGATATTTACAATTATAAGAAAGAAAATATACAATAAATTTGGAATAAATTTAAAGTATAAATATTTTAAATATAAAATATGAGGAGGGTATGGAAGAGGGTGTATGTGAGCGTGTATGTGGATGCTGTGCAGTAAGGTGCGGTGTGTATGTAGGTGGAAATTATCCGAGTATAAGCAGTTCACAGTTCTATTGGCCGTTCCTTAGTCTGATTGCCTGTGGGAAGAATCTGTTCCTAATTTATATTAGGAACAGTGCATTATTCCTATCCCAGCAGTGTCACTGAGGTGTTTGAATGAAACTCCAGAAACCCCCCCTCACATCAGTGTCACTGCAGAACTGACAATAAACAATCCACCACCCAAATGATACCTGTTCTGTGATGCTCCTGACCAACAGAGGACACAGAACCAACAGGGGACTAACAACAACAAAGAACACAGATGGACTACAGTCTGTAATTAAAAACTACAAAGTCCATCTATATGATAAGTGGAGGAAATAGAGAATGGAGTGAGAAGGGGGCGTGTACAAACTTTAAATTGGTACGTGTATGTGTGCGTACATTGGAAATGTAATGTAAATTCTTTTTATGTGATCTCTATCTTCCGGCTGACCTCATGCAGGCTACAGAGACAGTCCGAGGTCTGGATGTAGCCCCAGGGCAGTTAAATACTCAGGTCTGCATTACGTCATTTTGCAGATGCTTTTAAAGCTAATGACCTACGTGTACTCTGACTTAATGGTTGAGGTCAGATCACAGGGTCAGCCATGATACAGCACCTTTAGAACAATGAGGGTTAAGAACCTTGCTCAAGGGCCCATGATGGCAACGGTGTGGACTCTGGGATTAAAACTCCAACCTTTATATTGATAGCCCGACCTCCTACCCTCTGCTCTGCATGAGTTATTAATGTAATACACGAGTCTTTAATAATACTGTCCTCATCTCGTCTCATTATCTTCTACTTCATCCTCTGGAATGAGACAATATATTTTATGCATAATATAATAAGCATTTTTGCAATTAATCATGATTTGAAAATGTCAAAATGAATTTAGCAAAGTGCCTCAACAGAGTCATGATGAAAAAATTCAGAAAAAAATCCTTTTATGCCGGTAACCAGAACTTTGGGCCAACTTTGCCCTTACAGGAAAAAACTAGTTTTCTTTTGATTGGATATGAATATGAACTTCAGGGACACGATATTTTTTTTATTTGGATTTTCACAAAAGAATTTAATATTTTGTGTTAATATTCAAAAAAAGCCCTGCATTGTTTTTTCACTCAACAAAATTAAGTTATTTCATGTTTAGTTTAAATACCAAAAATAAGAAACTGTGCATTGTTCATGCGAAAAAAGTTTATTATTACAAAATTAATACTTATTAATTGTATAATCGTGATTATTTCTTAGACAATGAGGCATACCATTAAAATCTGTGATTTTCTCATTCTATACAAGAGACTAGTGTCATGAGGGGGGGGGGGTTCCCCATGCCCATCCAGGGGAGAACGTTTCGGGCGCTGGGTAGATACACCCAGAACAGGGTGCCAGTCTAGCGCTGGGTACACACTCACTCACACAAACACACACTGTATGAGGCAATTTAGATAGGGGCCATTTAGAGCAGCCAATTCATCTTAAATCCAACCCGGAGGAAACTCCACCCACATCGGGACTCGAACCAGGATCCCCAGCGCTGAGATTCGCTGGCCATTAAGATTCTGTGCCTTCTATTAATAATAATAATAATAATAATAATAATAATAATAATGGGGGGGGGGGGGGGGGGGGGGGGGGGGGGGGGGGGGGGGGGGGGGGGGGGGGGGGGGGGGGGGGGGGGGGGGGGGGGGGGGGGGGGGGGGGGGGGGGGGGGGTTCTCCGGTTTCCTCCCACAGTCCAAAAACATGGATCAAGTTAATTGAATTCTCAAAATTGCCCAATTTAGAGTGTGTATGTGTGAGTGAGTGTGTGCCCAGCGATGGATTGGCGCCCTGTCCTGGGTCTACCTGCCCAGCGCCCGAGACGTTCTCCCCTGGATGGGCATGGGGAACCCCACCGCGACCCTAATAGAGGATAAGCGGAAGATAATGAATGAATGAATGAATGAATAATAATAATAGGGCGGCACGGTGGCTTAGTGGTTAGCACATTCGCATCTCAGCACACGGGATTCCCGGTTCGAATCCCCATCTGGGTGGAGTTTCCATGTTCTCCCTGTGTCCGCGTGGGTTTCCTCCGGGTTCTCTGGTTTCCTCCCACAGTCCAAAAACATGGATCATGTCAATTGAGTTCTCCAAATTGCCCCATATAGAGTGTGTCTGTGTGAGTGAGTGTGTGCCCAGTGATGGATAGGCGCCGTGTCCTGGGTGTATCTTCCCAGCGACCGAGACGTTCTCCCCTGGATGGGCATAAGGAACCCCCCCGCGACCCTAATAGAGGATAAAGCGGAAGATAATGGATGGATGGATGATAATAATAATAATAAACCGGGATCATATTTAATGTTATGTTAATCTGTATGAACATGTCTTGTATTTCAGCTGTATTACACTTATTTAAAACTATTATTTACAAATGACATCCGCTATAACCTTTGCTTATCGTATGTTTAATGATCAGTAACCTTCTGGCAGAACATTCCGGAGTCCGATCTCTTTAGAGAACAGCTTACTGTATTAAGACATGTTTCATGAATGACTTCTTATTCTGCGTTTTGATGTTATTAACCTCACCCAGCTCGACTCGCTGATCGCCCTCTTTAAGGGGCTTTCCAAACATGTCACGGTACATTGCCCGTCGGAGGGTTTAGAGTTCTTCATGTATTAACTTTTGAAGTTCCCTCTTCAGGTTTTAGACTCCGGGACCTCGGGCGCATTTACCTGTTCGATGGTTTCGTCTGAAGTGTACTGCATTGTGTGAGAGCCGCAGACATGTGAGGGGTCATGGAGGTGCTGAGGAATTCCCAGGTCTTTTAAAGCTGGTGTTTGCGTTCAGCCTGGTTTCTGTTATTTAGTGCCGTGGAAGAGATCCCAGAGCTTGCTGAGCCACGGGGCTGACGTGAGCGCCGAAAGGACATATTAGATGCAGAAATGGGGATGAGATGCTTCAGGATGGTTATTACGCTTTATTGGAGCTGTGTAGGAAACGGGAACAGTGTCTGATAATGAGCAAATAACTTGAGGAATAACCATGTAATGTATTTAAAGATGAATTAGTGTATCTCGGCTCAACGAAAGCAGTGTTTAGCGGAGTTGGTGATGGGGGCAAAACATCCTAAATTAAAAATTCTATAACATAACCTTCTCCATCGACTGTAAACATTTCAGTATCACTTTCTTCTAATTCTGGTGTTTATAATGCATTATAAACACATTCATCAAGCTTCCATCAAGCATTCAAAATGCTTTATAACACTTGTCATAGGAATATTTTAATGTACAGAAATGTTCATGATCACGCTCAAGTAGTGTAATAAGAGTGTAATAAGAATGTCATAAGGCTTCACAACACAATGTGACATAATGCATTATAAAATATGTATTTTAATTATTTATTAACTTTTTTTTTTACCCAGTGTCATAAAGCTTTATAATATGTGTTTAAAAAATGATATTATAACTGCTTTTAAAAGCTTATAAGCTGTCTCAACAGACATGAGGTAAAAGATAAAGACTTATTAATATTAGTACATAATGACTATAATGCTTTATAGCGATTTGTGTTATTAAGTGTTATAACAATATGACCTAAGGCTTTGTGAGCGTGATAATGACAGTGTGTGCATTACCAGAGGCTTATGACGAATGTTATTACGCGTTATGTATGCTTCATAATGATTTATGACTACCAGATTCATAGAATGTGTTTGCGTTAGTCCAGTGTATTTGTATTTAAAGAATGTATTGAAGAAGTGTTCTGCCCCAACAGCCACCCTGATTTGATCGAAAGTGTTAATCTGGGAAGAAATGGAAACCAAAAGTAAAAGTCAACAGCGCTCTTCGAAGCAAATGCATGAGCCAGTGGGTTGTTCTTCAAATATATAATCTTAGTTCAGTCATACAGATATATACATTGCATAATAAATAATATTTATAAAAACATAACATTTGCAGAGGATAAAATAAAAAGGGAAAATCTTAACTTTGTACAAAACTTTGGATATAGCGGGTTGGGAGAACCGGGGTAGAGAGGGGAGTGCTGAAATTACCAGTGATGGTGGTGGGCTCATGGGGGAGGGAACATGCTCGACGTTAAAGACAATTCAGTCGTCGGGGGCGACGCTAATGTCTACCTTGTGCTTCTGTAGTTAAACATAATGAATGGGATGCGTATAGGACTGTTGGAACATGTATGGAAACCTCTGCCTGTCTGTTTTGGCATCACGGAGCCGCTCGTCCCTCCCCCTCAACCTCAGCCGTCTCGCTCTCGGTCGGGTCACGACACCCGGTCCGAAGAGCACGACTATGACACTCATCCAACCCGTCCATGTGTTCCGTCGTCCTGCTGACCGTTATGTGTGGACGTCCGGCTGTTCTCCGTCTGTGTGTTAGGATGAGGCGGTACCTGTGAACTTAGTTTATTTAAGTGCAGTGTTCTCTGATGTTGCACCCACTTTGCATACAGATTCCATCCTCTTTTCCTCTCTCCGTACTCATCTGTGGTTCTGTTGGTGGTTTTTTCTTTCTATATGCAAAACCCTGGCTTTGTTTAGACAGGTACTCGAGTTTTCCACACCTGCTCTTTTCCTTGTAATTATAACCACATTATCGTCAACAAGGAAAACATCATGGAAGAACCATTTAATCACGGCATCACGCTCATAATGAATGAGGCACCTCATTAAATCATGCCATGTCGATCTAGAACGGCTTATCCAAACAAGTCCAGAAATGAATAATGAATGCTCTGCGGCCTTGAGCTCATTCACACCTGCGAGCTTCCTTCGGTCTTTCTGTCTGAATCTCTTTAAAGGACGCGAGCTGTACGGTATACCCTTATTTTTAATGGATAATCAAATAGTATACACCGTATGGCCAAAAGTATGTAGACAAAGCTATGTGGCGTTCCAAAAACCGTTCTATTAGAGATCTAGGGGACTTTTCTACTGGAGGGGTTCTGTGTGTAAACAACGCTGTCTTTGAGATCTTTAAATTCAGGTCCTTCCTATTATCTCACTGCCATGGAACCTAGCTATAAACAATTGCCAGGGTATAAGAAGGTGTCTTATCCAAGGGCACTTCTGCTTTAGTACTTGGTGGGACCAGGAATCTAACCGGGGACTTTCAGGTTAGCAGGGTTGCCCTTGGTTGCCAAGGACGAACAACCACAAAGGAATCAGCTTGAAAAGTTGACTTGTGGCCATAGTCACAACAGAGGTAATATTATTGAATCAGCACTAATGGCTCAGAACCACAATTTCCACTGCCATAGAACCTAGCTGTAAACAATTTTATGCTTTCAACTTTATAGGTTCAGTTTCGGGAAGAACCTTTTCTGTACCAAACTGGTCCAGTGCCAAGCTATAAGAAGGTGTCTTACCCAAGGGCACTTCAGCTGTAGTACTTGGTGGGACCAGGAATCGAACCGGGGACCTTCAGGTTAGAAGGCTTGCCCTTGGTTGCCAAAGACGAACCACCACAAAGGAAGCTTGTAAAGTTGACTTGTTGTGGCCATAGTCACAACATAGACAGTACTATTGAGTCAGCACTAATGGCTCATTAGTTTCATTCTTCCACCTCCACCAGAAGGTTCTAGGACCCCAAGGTCACTGCCAAAATGCTAAAAACCACTCGTCAACAGCCCAAATTTAACCCAATGGAACACCAGCTTGATGCATCCCAACCCTAAAATCTGGAAACGAAGCTGTCTAACAATAGACTGTAAGTTTATGAGGTCAGAATCGGGGACGATGTTGGGGAAGCGCAGGGATTACGTCAGTCTCAGTGGTCTACTGGTCTACTCTAGTGGTCTAATTTAATTTTTTCAACTTTATAGGTACAGATCCGGCAAGATGGTTTTCTGTACCAAACTGGTCCGATGCCCCAGTCCCAAGGTAGAATCAATTATAACAAATAGTTGACCATCACGGACCTTCAGTAAGAACCCAAACTGTGATTGTGAGCCAGGCCCTGAAACATCGGCTAGAACTGTTGTACAAGTCGCAAGAACGTAGCCATAGACAGCCGTATGCCTCCAAAGTTATTGGTATAATTTTGGTTGCCAGGGAAGAATCTATAAAGAAATGGTTGACCATTACTTTTATAAGAACTACAACTATAGTCGGGAGTCAGGCCCCTCACCCAACATCAGTGCCAGACCCCATGAATCCCCTTCTAAATGAATGAGCAAAGATTTCCACAGTCATACATAAATCTTTCAGAGCACCTTACCAGGAGAATGGAGTCTGGTGTAGCTTGGGTGGGGGAGTGGGGGTATATATTTTAAGGTGTATATTGTCGCCATTCTATAATCAAAGAGGATGGAAAATTGCCACCTTCCAGAACAATCAGCTTTAACAATCAGACATTAAGATTTAATGAGAAAGGCTGGCTCACATTCTTTCTTTCTTTCTCTTTATGCTTAGATCTCACTTTGAGACTCAACCCCCACTGGAACAGAGCTATCCCAAAACTTTCAGAAGCGTGTAACTGTCTGAGGCGTCTTTCTGCACTGTTCCATTAACGTTACAAATACGACGAGTGTCAACTCGGAAGAGCTGGAGGGGTGTGTATGTTCTTTAGGCCGTGGGGTAAATTCGTTGATGGTCTTTAAAGTGTCTTCAAACTTAACAGAAGGATCTGAAGTGATTCTGTTATTCTATGATTCTTTTGCTTGGGCTTGGGCCACCATTTGGTTCACCATCTATTACGACGTAGCTCTTCAATGTCAAAACAAAGTTCAGTAACACTTATTAACAATCAGGTATTTATAATGCATTATAAACACATTATATATATATATATATATATATATATATATATATATATATATATATATATATATATATATATATATATATATATATATATATATATATATTAAAGTAGTTTTAATGCCCTACACATGTCATAAGCCTCTCTTTATGTACATAGATGTTCATAACCACACTTATAAAGTGTTATAAGAATGTACCAAAAGACTTTATAACACGCTGTGGTGTATATTTTTACTGTTATTTACTTATTGTAGCAACCAGTATCATGAAGCTTTATAACCTGTTTGTTTAATGAATTCCGTCTTTGAAAATGACTTTGAGTGCTTATAACTGCTAATGAACACTTATAAGCTTTCTTTACAGGCTTGTCAATTACCACCTTTGGTGGTGTTGTCAATTACCACCTTTCTAAAGGAGATATTAAATCATAATGACTTATAAAGGATTATAAATGCTCTTTACAGACCTAAGTGATGTGACATCATTGCGTATTGAGTAAAAATGTCTCACAAGTTAAATTTTTGTTATAAAGCTTTGTGTCATATTGTTATAACACTTTATGACTGTGATTACAAATACCTATGTACATTAACAGAGGTTTATGACAAATGTTATAAAGTGTTACGAATGCACTTATAAACATTATGAATATCGGATTCGTAGAATTTGTAGTTTCTACCCCAAATTTCTCCACTATGCGTGTAGTTGTATTTATTTTGGGGCGGGGCTTTTGTAAAATATGAAGAGGGAAGAGCGAGGAGAAAATAACGCTTTGATGGAATAACCTGGTATGTATCCACCTTCATGTTATGGTTGTGTATTTTTGCTGAGCTTTCACCTGACCTGTTAAATTAAATTGTTTCTGGAAAAGAATCTATAGAAATACGGCTGCCTTTCTCCCCCGTACCTGCCTTAAGGTTGGGACCCACCAAGCTGAAGTTACAGGGCCAGCGGTGACGAAGGCCGAATGTAACGTCGAAGGGGTCTGGGTTAAAAAGTTGTAAAGTGATGGAGACCTTTTTTGCCCTCATCCTTCACATTTAACCCATCCGTTGCCCATCAAGTGGGCATGTGTGTCTGGAGCCGTAGGCAGCCCTGTACACGGGGACCCTGGGAGCAATTGCATTTAGATGGCTTACCCAGGGGCACTTTAACTATAGTACTTGGTGGGACCGGGAATCGAACCGGGGACCTTCAGGTTAGCTGGGTTGCCCTCGGTTGCAAAGGACGAACAACCACAAAGGAATCAGCTTGTAAAGTTGACTAGTCACAACAGAGACAGTACTATTGAATCAGCACTAATGGCTAAGAACCACAATTTCCACTGCCAGAACCTTTTCTGTACCAAACAGGTCCAGTACCAAGATATAAGAAGGTGTCTTACACAAGGGCACTTCAGCTGTAGTACTTGGTGGGACTATGAATCGAACCGGGGACCTTCAGGTTAGAAGGCTTGCCCTCGAATGCCAAAGACGAACAACCACAAAGAAAGCTTTTACAGTTGACTTGTTGTGGCCACAGTCACAACCTAGACAGTACTATTGAGTCAGCACTAATGGCTCATTAGTTTCATTCTTCACCTCCACCCAAAGGTTCTAGGACCCCAAGGTCACTGCCAAAATGCCAAAAGCCACTCATCATTACCCCAACTTTAACCCAATGGAACTCCAGCTTGATGCATCCTGAGCCTACAATCTGGAAACGATGCTGTCTAACAAGAAGACTAAGTTCACGAGGTCCAAAAAAGCAAAAGGGTATCAGGGAAATGTGGCAGAATTGGGGACGATGTTGGGAAAGCTCAGGGATTACGTCAGTCTCAGTAGTCTAGTTGAGCAAAATACCCAGCCTTCGGATAAACTTCAGGCTCGGGGTGATCAGTAGTTAGGTAAGAGTGCCACCCACCCCCTTCTCCTCTCACCAGCCCCCTCCAGCCTTTTCATGTCAACGTAGAGTGAGAGCGTGTTGGGCAGATAGGGTTTCAGCCGGAGGGCCTCGAGGAGAGATGATCAGAGAGCTAGAGTGACGGCGAATGTCAATGTGATACCAGAGGACAGTGAGGGTTCAGGTGAAATGTGCTCCACACGAACGCACACACTCCGCATTCTGAAATAAATAAAAGAGGACGACGACCGGAGTGAAACAGCTGATCATGGGGTAGATGGTTCTGCCGATGGAGCTCTCATCGGATGTGGAGAGAAGTTCCAAAAGCAGATGTGCCACTACCACCCAGCGTGTGGTCTGTGCTCTTGGTGGCAATGCAGCATGTGAGCGAGAGTGTGTGTGTGTGTGTGTGTGTGTGTGTGTGTGCATTCTCAGTCCTATCTCTCGAACATATACACACACACACACACACACACACACGCACACACACATGCTGCATTGCCACTACGAATACACACCACACGCTGGGTGGTAGTGGCAATGCAGCATGTGAGTTTGTTTGTGTGTGTGTGTGTGTGTGTGTGTGTGTGTGTGTGTGTGTGTGTGTGTGTGTGTGTGTGTGTGTGAGCGTCCTCAGTCCTATCTCTCGAACATTCACTCACACACACACACACACACACACACACACACACACACACACACACACACACACACACACACACATGCTGCATTGCCACTACAAATACAGACCACACGATAGGTGGTAGTGGTAATGCAGCGTGTGTGTGTGTGTGTGTGTGTGTGTGTGTGTGTGTGTGTGTGTGTGTGTGTGTGTGAGCGTCCTCAGTCCCATCTCTCAAACATATACATACACACACTCACATTCACACATGCTGCATTGCCACTACAAATACACACCATGACGGCTGGGTTGTAGTTGCAATGCAGCATGTAAGTGTTTGTGCGTGTGTGTGTGCGTGTGTGTGTGCGTGTGTGTGTGCGTGTGTGTGTGTGTGTGTGAGCGTCCTCAGTTCCATCTCTCAAACATATACATACTCACACTCACACACACACACACACACACACATGCTGCATTGCCACTACAAATACACACCACATGCTAGGTTGTAGTTGCAATGCAGCATGTAAGTGTGTGTGTGTGTGTGTGTTCTCAGTCCTATCTCTCGAATACACACACACACACACACACACACGCTGCATTGCCACTAGAAATACAGATCACACGCTAGGTGGTAGTGCCAATGCAGCATGTAAGTGTGTGTGTGTGTGTGTGTGTGTGAGCATTCTCAGTCCTATCTCTCGAACATATACACGTCCATATCGACTTGCCACCCTCCTGCGTCCCCGCCTCATCATTTGCACGTATGCACGTCGTACACCCGTACGCACTCCTGGCAGCTGACGTAGCAGCACCAGTGGAAGATACAGTGGCACTTCTCCTTGCGCTTCTCAGTTCTCGTGTTGTGGCCCCGCCCGCAGCAGAGCAGGTCGCAGCCCTCGATGCCGTGGGACGACACGTTGCAGACGCGGTCGCGGGTGCCGAACGAGCCCGTCTCCGGATTGGGCTCGCAGAAGTTGGGGGAGCCCTCGTAGTAGACCAGGTCCCGCTCTGTGGGGTGCTTGAAGAAGGCGTACTTGGCGCGCAGTGTCTCCACCCAGCCCCGGGACTCGCGGTGTTTCTCCACCACCATCTCGGACGCGCTGTCGTACTTGTCCTTCAGATAGTCGCCCAGCAAGCGGAAGTCGGGCTGAGCCCACCAGCAGGTTTTTACCTCGCAGCTTCCTGACAGACCGTGGCACTTGCAGCGTAGGTGCATGTTCTCCAGGATGGTCTGCAATCAGAACCCAAATACAAACATTACTGATGTTTCATTTGTAGTGCATTAATTACTCCTTACATTTACATTTGGTCATTTATTGGACGCTTTTATCCTATAGCAATTTCCAAGGTGAACACAGGGATCATCACAACATTCCTGGAGCAATGAGGGTTAAGGGTCTTGCTCAAGGACCCACATTGGTAACTTCAGTGGACCTGGGATTTGAACCCCTCAACCTTCAGAACCTTCAGGGGCTCCTTACTTTATGTTAATTTATGTTTTCAGCGTTGGGTTCATAGGGTTCTAAAGCTTAAATTGACAGGAACTGGAATAAGTTCTGAAGAAACCCTTTAAAAGTCTACAATTCCCATCTAGGAACAATTTGGGCATCTTCAAGGAAGAACATCCCGGACTAGAACATCCATTCAAAATGGTAAAAGTTCTGGTTATCTGTCCCAGAACTAGAACTCAGAACCGACCCAGACGTGGAGAGAACTCTGACCATCTGTCCCAGTAATAGAACCCAGTACCAACACAGACCTGAAGAGAACGTTCACCATCTGTCTCAGGAATACAACCTAGAACCTACACAACTCTGGGTTCTATATTTTATGTTGGACGGCATGGTGCCTTAGTGGTTAGCATGTTCTCCACTGAGCACTAGAGATTCCCACTTCGAATCCCAAACTGGGTGGAGTTACCATGTTCTCCCCGTGTCCGCGTGGGTTTCTTCCGGATTCTCCGGTTTCCTCCCACAGCCCAAAAACATGGATCAAGGTCAATGGAATTCTCCAAATTGCCCCTTATAGAGTGTTTGTGTGAGTGAGTGTGTGCCCAGTGATAGACTGGCACCCTGTCCTGGGTGTATCTGCCCAGCGCCCGAGACGTTCTCCCCTGGATGGGCATGGGGAACCCCCCTCCCCCATGACCCTACTTGTTTTCTGTTGCCTTCTTCTTTTCTTCTTTCGGCTGTTCTCATTAAGGGATCGTTATTCTCCACCCTGCTCTGTCCTAAGTACCCTCCACCATCTCCCCACCACCTGCATGTCCTCCCTCGCCACATCCATCAACCTCCCCCCCAGCCCTCCTCTCCTCTGTATGCTGGTGGTTTTAACCTCATTATCCATCTGCTAAATAAATACTTCCTCCATCCTCGTCCACGCCCATCCCTTCCCTCTAACCGTGTCTTCTCAACATGCTACCTGTGTCCTGCTCTTCTAATAAACTCCTTCCTAATCTTCTCCATCTAAATGTCCTCCCTCTCCACATCCTTAAACCTCCTCTCTGGCCTTCCCCATTCCATCATCAGCATCCTTCTGCCAAATAAACACCTCCTCCCTCCTCTGTCCACGCCCGTCCCACCTTCCTAACAATGTCTCGAAAATGTCCTCACACTAACGCTGGTACTTGTCCTTCAGGTAGTTGTGGAAGTCAAGGGGAAGTTGGGTGGTGCCCACCAGCCGGTCCTTATCTTACAACTTCCTGAGAGACCATGGCGCTTGCTAGAGGGCCTGGGTTTGAATCTTGGTATCAAACAAAGCTGCTTTCTGTGTGGAGTCTGCACATCCTCCTCGAAAATCCAGTTCCCGCCCACATTCCAAAGCTACGCCGATGGGTAATTAGTGAAACTAAATTGCCGTTGTGGCTGTGTCCCTGGAACAGTTTCTGTCAGGAGCTAGACATAAAAGACTAAGGATTTTTTTTCTGCATCAAACTGGAACCGTCATGGTTGTTCTTGTGTTCTTGTCCTTGTTCATTACCCTGACTCCGAATTCAACCCACTCCCTGAATAATCCACCACTACTAAGCAGTTGTTAATGATATCTGTGTATGGACAGCTGCTCCTGACTTCACCGTCACCCCCGGGTCAAACCCCGCGTGCCCGTATGCAGGTGTTGTGCAGCTGCTGAGCCGAGGGACAGACCCGGTGGCAGGGTCTGCCTTTGTTTTGGTCTGTTTACCTTAATTCCCCGCTATATTTAGTTCCAGAATTCCCCAGCTGTAGTGGAAGGCAGGTGTTTGCCAGGCCCCCGGGGACTCGGCGGGGACCCTCTGACATCATGTCCCGAACTCGTCGGGCCTGAGGCACCTTCCGTGGTCTACACTGGATCAATGGAGTTGCAGGGCAGGTGGGGGTCGCCTGGGGATCTGACATGACTGCCCGCCCCGTGGTCTCTCGCTGTTACTGGGGAACACAGATCAAAGGGCCGCCGTGTTGCCGTGTGGTCTTGCTTTCCAATTGCCTCCCAACAGCCTTAGACACCGGTAGCGAGCTGACGGGTGAAAATCTCAAGCCCTGCCTCTACCCCCCCCCCTCCCACAGCCCTCAAACCACTAACTGCATTCACACCTCTGTCACGGAATTCGGCAGGGATGCGAGACATGTGTGGTATGAATAGATCAGGGAGGTAATTACCCAGTAATTTCACATATAAATGCTCCTGTTTGGGGTAAACGCTACTCAGAATGGAGATCAGGCCCGTCCTGACAGTCGATCTGTCATGCTTTAACACCTTGGACCGTGGCGGTGTCCCACCCATGAACAATACAACCAGTGCTTTGTTCCCCGTCATTTTATACTCTTTAACTGCATTCTAGCCTTCGAAAGAGAAATCTTGGCTGTTTACACGATTTCACGCATTTTTAAAAGCATTTCCTAAATGCGCCGCCGCAAATCTGATGCCGTGGTTACAGAGACGATCATTTAAACAACATTCAACACACACAGAGAGTTTAATGACCTCATCCTTATGCAGTTAGCAGATACCTTAAACCATCCATCCATTATCTTCTGCTTTATCCTCTATAGGGTCAAGGGGGGGTGGATGGTTCCCCATGCCCATCCAGGGGAGAACGTTTTGGGCGCTGGGCAGATACACCCAGGACAGGGCGCCAATCTATCACTGGACACACTCACTCACTCACTCACTCACGCACACAAACACTCTATATGGGGCAATTTGGAGAATTCAGTTGACTTTGAGCCATGTTTTTGGACTGTGGGAGGAAACCGGAGAACCCGGAGAAAACCCACGCGGACACGGGGAGAACATGGAAACTCCACCCAGATTGGGATTCAAACCGGGAATCCCTAGAGCTGAGAGGAGATCATGCTAAACACTAAGACACCGTGCCACCCACATCTTTAGAAATTGTAATACATCCATTATCTTCTGCTTTGTCGTTTACTAGGGTTGCGGGGGGGTTCCCCATGCCCATCCAGGGGAGAACAATTTAGGTGCTGGGCAGATAGACCCAGGACAGGACGCCAATCTATTGCTGGGCACACACTCACTCACACACACACACTCTATATGGGGCAATTTGGAGAACTCAATTGACTTGATCCATGTCTTTGGACTGTGGGAGGAAACCCACGCAGACACGGGGAGAACATGGAAACTCCACCCAGTGTGGGATTCGAACCGGGAATCCCTAGCGCTGAGAGGAGAACATGCCAACCACTAAGCCACCATGCTTCCCAGATACCTTAATAAGTTTGTAAATTGTCGTAAAATGAAACGCATCATGAGTGATGCCTCATCCTCATCAGGGTTCTCAAAGGTTGCTGGGGCCTATCCTGGCACTTACAGAGTAAAAGCCTGGGAAACTCCTTCAGGAACGGTCACTAATTCGACCATTCTGCAAATTCTGGAATAATTATCTTGATAACACTTTCTAGGAATCTGCCATCCGTGATGCATTATAAGTGCATTTATAAAGCTTTATAAAGCATTCTTCATAGATCTCTGATAACGCACCCAGATGTTCATAATCCCATATATTGAGGCTTAAACAAATTGACATAATGTGTAATAACACCAAATGTTTTTTAAGCACCCTTACATGATGTAAGATGATTGTACCTTCTTTAATAGAGCTTTTATGAGCATTTATAAATCATTATGTGCATATTAATTACCAAGGTAATAAATGTCATTAGCATTACATTATATAATGTATTATGTCGCATTGTGTTATAAGGCCTTAATGCATATTCTTCTAACACTTCATGAGTGTGGTGGCCATCTATGTACACTATACATAGATGCTTATGATAAGTGTTATAATGCATTATGATTACTGGATTTACGGAAAGTGTTACCATTTTCTTGTTTGTGTTATTGAGGACTTTGACTCCGGAACCCTGACACTAATGTTCCCTGAGGATACAGAGGTTTTAATTTACAAGTTCTGTTGTTGTCTCTGCAGCTTCCGCGAGCCTAATTAGGATAAGCAGCTTAGAAATGAATTTATGAATATATTATATGAATATATAAATTTTTTAAGTATTTTCTCCTTCTGCTTAATTAAACTTTAGTGGAGGTGCTGCAGGATACCATATGTCGGACATCATGTGACCTACCATACGTCCAGCTTCGTTATTGTGCCGGTTCATGGCAGAGCGGGCATCCGGCCGGTTTTCTCTGGCATCAGCAAACTCCCTCGACACCAGCACCCCAAACTCGGCATCCTCACTGCAGCCACCCCATTTCCAGCCCTCGCCCGGTGGCCCCTTGTGGTGCGAGTCACAGCTGCAAATGGTGGAGGTTCCTTCCGCGCAGGACCGCGTCACTGCAAACGCCACACCCGCCGAGGCGATGGCATGGACGAACGCGGACTCTCGAGTGGCTAGAGGGAACAGACATGGAACGGTAAGAGGGGTTAATGTTTACACGTGTATTTCCAAAAACAAGAGATGGGTTTTCTTGGTTTCTTGTTTAGAAATATTCATTCACTCATTATCTTCCACTTTATCCTCTATTAGGGTCGCGGGGGGGGGTTCCCCATGCCCATCCAGGGGAGAATGTTTCGGTCGCTGGGCAGATACACCCAGTACAGGGCGCCAATCCATCACTGGGATTAGATATAGTTTAACATTTCCACCTCCTACACCATTATAGAGCATCCATTTGACCACACCTCACTTATTATTATTTTTTATATATACATTTACTTTTTTTTTATTTCCGGGCCCCCCATGTACTGTGGCTGAAGTGCCCCTGGGTAAAACACCTAACCCCAATTGTTCTCTCCGGGCATGTGTGCTTACTTCAGTCACTCACAGAGTGTTATTTTTTTTTCTTTATTGCTAATATATATATTTTAAATATATTTTTTATTATAATGTAATGCTGCTATATTTATATCTTTAATTTTTTATTTTATTTGATAATTTTTTTCCTTTTTTTAAACGTAATATTTAAATGAAAACATTTTAAAATTATTCCTTATGGTAAACTAAGTCCTAAACTATATATGTGTGTGTGTATGTATATATATATATATATATATATATATATATGGGATAAATATAGAAGAAAAATTCCTTTGTGGGGCAGCACGGTGGCTTAGTGGTTTGCATGTTCTCCTCTCAGGGATTCCAGGTTCGAATCCCAATCTCAGTGAAGTTTCCATGTTCTCACCGTGCCCACGTGGGTTTCCTCAGGGTTCTCCGGTTTCCTCCCACAGTCCAAAAACATGGATCAAGGTCAATTAAATTCTTTAAATTGCCCCATGTAGAGTGTGAGTGAGTGTGTGCCCAGCAATAGATTGGCATCCTGTCCTGGGTGTATCTGCCCAGCGCCCGAAACGTTCTCCCCTGGATGGGCATGGGGAACCCCCCTGCGGCCCTAGTAGAGGATAAAGCGGAAGATAATGAATGGATGAAAATTCCTTTGTGTGTGTGTGTGTGTGTGTGTGTGTGTGTGTGTGTGTGTGTACAGTAGGCAGCTCACTTTATGACTTTATAATTGGTTCTAAGGTGCCAATTCTTCATAAAACCCGAGCCGTCTTTGATGATCTCTGTAATTGTTGTCGGTTTGACCCGACGCTAGGCAGAGTTTCAGTGACATTGCGTTATCTTTAAGGTGCCCCACCCCCCCGACTGAAGCCCTCCGGCCACGTGTGTGAAAGCCCGCCGTGGGTTTGCGTGTTTGCTTAAACAAGGCAGGAGCTGAGAGATGGCCTCACTCTTCTTTTGACTGCAACAGCGTCTTACGTAACCAGACACCATTGTTTCACAATCACAGCACACTTAATGCGGCTCAAGCAGCTTCTCTTTGAGCTCCACAGCTTTGTGCCTTAAGGCCCGAAAAACCCAGGTCTTCCACCTTCCCATCCAGCACTGCCATTCACCTGATCTCTAAACTCCAGAACCATTCAAAGCGGTTTGAAGCATGTTCTCCTCTCAGCACTAGGGATTCCCAGTTCGAATCCCAATCTGGGTGGAGTTTCCATGTTCTCCCCGTGTCTGCGTGGGTTTCCTCTGGGTTTTCCGGTTTCCTCCCACAGTCCAAAAACATGGATCAAGGTCAACTGAATGCTCCAAATTGCCCCATATAGAGTGTGTGTGTGTGAGTGAGTGTGTGCCCAGCGATAGATTGGCGTCCTGTCCTGGTTGTATCTGCCCAGCGCTGGAAATGTTCTCCCTTGGATGGGCATGGGGAACCCCCCCCCCCCGCGACCCTAGTAGAGGATAAAGTGGAAGATGATGGATGGATGGACTTTAATAACGACACTATGCCAACACACTGGTTCTTTTCTTTAGCCATCTTTAGCCCCTCTGTGGGGCGTTTTCATCAACCACCACCATGTTCAATATCCACCACCATGTTCTCATGTTCTCCCCATGTCTGTGTGGGTGTTCTTCAGGTTCTCCCGTTTCTCTCCACTGTCTAAAAACATGGATTCAAGGTGAATTAAATGCAGCAAATTGCCCCTGTTGGTTGTGGATGGACATGGGGCAACCCCCTCCACCCCATATTCCACAGTCCATTTGTATGGAGTGTCATTTAAATGGTGGATATTTGCTGAACATGCATAAAGTGTATCATCGTACATCCTATTGTTTCTTTTTCGGTACCCTGGATGCTCATTTCCCTGTGTGTGTGTGTGTGTGTGTGTGTGTGTGTGTTTGTGTGTGTGTGTGTGTGTGCTCGCACCCGCGCAGGCACACACCTCTCAGGGTGGGAGGCCCAGATGAGGCCAAGTCGGTTCTGGCAGTCCCAGCTGGGTCGACTACAACAGAGCGCTGTTAGCTGATGGCCCCAGGAGCCGTGGCCCCGAGCCAAACGCTGCACTGCTCCCGCTACCTGCTGGGCCCATGAATCCGCCTTTGTCTCCCTGGTGTCACACTGTATTACCCGCACAAAAGGACCCAGCAATCCGCACCCCCACCGTCCGGCTTAGCTTTGCCCAGAGCCGGCCTGGCATTCCCAACATGGCCCCCCCCTCCCTCCTCGCTACAGCCATACACACACGCCAACCACCTTTTCCTTCTCATCCTTTTAATTCCTTCTCTTTATTTCCCCCTGTTTGGATCGTTGCTTAAATAAACCCACAAATTAATAAACAGCCGTCCCTAATGCGCTCCAACGCCGCCGCCTTACCAATATCCCGCTTTTCACTCCCTGACCTCTACCCCCTTTCTCCGTGGCCGATCTCCCAACTCGTCTCCCCCACCTCAGGCCCTTCGTGATGGGGAAGGATGGAGATTCCCTTTCAGGCCGTTTTCACGACACAGTCAAAAGGGCGTGTGAATGGGCCGGTCGTGGGAGCCAGGGCTGTAAGAGGCACACTGAGATGGCTCTTACTGGCCTTCATGCACAGTAGGGGTTGAACGGAACCCCCCAGCCCTTTTCTATTGCTTGTAATCTTATTTGGCCTCCCCTCTCCTTTGCGCTCATTCACTCGTGCACTCGCTGCCCGGCTTCCTCCTGACACATAAGCTAACACATCGCTTCTGATCAGAGGGCTTCCACCTCTTCACCCTTCAGGCCGGGACACCACCGCCTTGGGCTCCGGCTCCATCGCGCAGCACGACGCCCCCCCGTCACAGCGCGTCCTTGCCGTTCCAACTAAACCAATGCTGCTATCTGTGTCTAACCTTCTGTTTGGTGTTCAATTGAAATCATTAATGCTCAGTGTATTCTTTATATATATATATATATATTTTATATTCTATATTTAGGTGGCTTAGTGGTTAGCACGTTCGCCTCTCAGCACTAGGGATTCCCGGTTCGAATCCCCATCTGGGTGAAGTTTCCATGTTCTCCCTGTGTCTGCGTGGGTTTCCTCCGGGTTCTCCGGTTTCCTCCCACAGTCCAAAAACATGGATCAAGTCAATTGAATTTTCCAAAAATTGCCCAATATAGAGTGTGTCTGTGTGAGTGAGTGTGTGCCCAGCGATGGATTGGCACCCTGTCCTGGGTGTATCTGCCCAGCGCCCGAAATATTCTCCCCTGGATGGGCATGGGGAACCCCCCCCATGACCCTAGTAGAGGATAAAGCGGAAGATAATGGATGGATGGATGAATATTCTATATTAATATCTATTCTATACTACTTTTATATATAGTATATATATATATAT
>JAFMOD010000119.1:1928438-1958438 GCA_019802435.1 Corydoras maculifer
CAGGTCTGTTGAATCAACCCTCCACCGTTTGTCAGGTTGCCCCATAGGAAAATTAATTGCCCTGCTTTCGGCTTGTCGTATCGTCAGTCAGTTTAAACCATGGTTCTCTCGCGCACATATCTTTCAAGTGTGTTAATTAGCTCGTCATCACTGAGGTAAGCTTTGATAACCGAGATCTGTGTGTGTGTGTGTGTGTGTGTGTGTGTGTGTGTGTGTGTGTGTGTGTGTGTGTGTTGTGAGTTAGTTGACAGTAGGTTTTAGCAGTAAGTAAACTGTGGGCATCTGCCTAAACACAGCCTCTGTGCCACTGCACCCACACACACACACACACACACACACACACACACACACACACACACACACACACACACACACATGCCAGAAACCAATTCCTTTTAATTGCTTTCTTCAGCGCCGCAGCATCAGGACAGGGGAGGTGAGGACGTTTGTTTTAACACGCTGGCTGTTATGACAAGCTCCGACAAAACTGCAATATTTAAGGTTTGTTTTGCCCTTAAAGTTTTGCCCCGAATGATTAAATGATGTCTGTGATTTTTTTTCTCTCTTGTTGTTTATTCCATATGTTAACAGGTACAGTCGAATCTGCCCCCGCCCTCCTGACGCTCCGACTTGGGAGGGATGATGGGCTTGTGATTTATTGTTGGTGTGGTGTCTCTGACTAATTAGGTTACAGCTACAGAAAAAAACTTTAGAATTTAACCTACAGTCTGAGGGCTTAGTGGTTTTAAGCTGGCTTAGTGGTTTTGCATGTTCTCCTCTCAGCGCTAGGGATTCCCGGTTCGAATCCCAACCCGGGTGGAGTTTCCATGTCCTACCTGTGACCGCGTGGGCTTCCTCCGGGTTCTCCGGTTTCCTCCCACAGTCCAAAAACATGGATCAAGGTCAGTTAAATTCTCCAAATTGCCCCATATAGAGTGCCCAAAACGTTCTCCCCGGGATGGGCATGGGAACCCCCCTTCCACCGCGAACCTAGTAAAGGATAAAGCAGAAGATAATGGATGGATGGATCGAAGGGCGGCACGGTGGCTTAGTGTTTAGCATGTTCTCCTCTCAGTACCAGGGATTCCCGGTTTGAATCCCAATCTGGGTGGAGTTTCCATGTTCCCCCTGTGTCCACATGGGTTTTCTCCTGGTTCTCTGGTTTCCTTCCACAGTCCAAAAACATGGATCGAGTGAATTGAATTCTCCAAATTGCCCCATGCAGAGTGCGTGTGTGAGTGAGTGTGTGTCCAGCGATGGATTGGAGCCCTGTCCTGGGTGTATCTGCCTAGCGCCCGAAACGCTCTCCCCTGGATGGGCATGGGGAACCCCCCCACCACGACCCAAATAGAGAATGAAGCGGAATTTAATGGATGGATGGATAGAAGGGTGGCAGGGTGGCTTAGTGATTGGTATGTTCTCCTCTCAGCACTAGGGATTCCCGGTTTGAATCCTAATCTGGGTGGAGTTTCCATGTTCTCCCCGTGTCCACGTGGGTTTCCTCCGTAGACTTATCTAGTTTTCCAATTGTTAAATATGGGTCACATGATCACCACACAATCTGTACATGGCTGTCCTACACTGTTGATGCTGCTCAAGGAAGATGAGTCCCCCACTGAGCCTCGGTCCTCACAAGGTTCCTTCTTTCTTAAGATAACAACCTCTTGCCTCTGTTGCTTCTGCTCGTTCTTTGGGGGTTTATTCATCCATCCATTATCTTACGCTTTATCCTATATTAGGGTCGCAGTGGGGTTTCGGGTGCTGGGCAGATACACCCAGGACAGGGCGCCAATCTATCGCTGGGCACACACACACTCACACACACACTCTATGGGGCAATTTTAGAGAACTCAATTGATTTGATCCATGTTTTTGGACTGTGGGTGGAAACCGGAGAACCCGGAGGAAACCCACACAGACACGGGGAGAACATGAAAACTCCACCCAGATTGGGATTCGACCCGGGAATCCCCAGCACTGAGAGGAGAACATGCTAAGCCACCGTACCGCCTTCTTTGGGGGTTTAAAGGTTTATGAAATTGTGAAGCTGCTTTGTGATGATGTGCTATTGTAAAAAGTGTTCTATAAATAAATGACGAGCTTGAAGTTGGAACATCCACCACTTCTGCACATCGTCTTTCAGGCTTGCGATCACAGAGAGTTCAGATTCAAACCAATGACACCCAGATGATGAAGCCAATGCTTTCCTGTTGTGTTACTCAGGACCTTCATTATCGCGGCCCTAACCTTGATGCTCTAGTTAATTATAAAAGAATGAATGAATCATTGTATCTACATGTCATCCCTTTAAGAGCTGATTACATGACCGGACCTGCACGCCAGCTGCAGCGTGAATCCAGTCTAGTCTGCAAATGAGCGAATGCCTCGAATGATGTACGCCAATTAGTGTGAAATGACTACGAGCAACAAAGTGGGTGAGTGACTGACGACATGACTGTCATGCCACATGATTTATCGGCATTTAATCAAGCGGTTTACTTTCTTAATCTCAGGTGCTGGTGGAGGGGGCGTGGCCTGAGGTGCTAATACCAGGCTGAGTTAAACAAGCTGGAGTGGGCACCAGTCATCCCTGGGTGAGCACACGTTCACATATAGGGGGGTGATGTCATGTCATATCTCCAGTGGGGTGAACCTACAAAACTTCACATTAGGGTCACAAGGGTTCCTCATGCCCATCCGGGGGGGTGGGGGGGTGGGGGGCATTTCAGATGGTGGGCAGGCACACCCGGGACAGGGTTGCCAGACGCAGTCACTCACTCACACTATTTTTAGGGGCAATTTAGAGAATCCAATTCACCTTGAATCCATATTTTTGGACAGTGGGAGAAAACTGGAGAACCCATTGGAAGCCCACATGAAAACCCCTTGATTTATATCGCTTTTATAAAATGAAAGTCTTCATTTAATTAATTCCATCCATCCATTATCTTAAGCTTTAGGGTTGAGGGGGGGGAAGTTTCCATGCCCATCCCAAGGAGAAAGTCTCGGGCGCTGGGCAGATAGACCCAGTACTGGGTGCCAATCTATCACTGGGCACACACTCACTCACACAGACACACTCTATATGGGGCAATTTGGATAATTCATTTGACCTTGATGCATGTTTTTGGACTGTGGGAGGAAACCGGAGAACCCAGAGGAAACCCACGTGGACACGGGGAGAACATGGAAACTCCACCAAGATGGGGATTCAAACCGGGAATCCCTAGCGCTGAGAGGAGAACATGCCAACCTCTAAGCCACCATACCGCCCTTTCATTCATCCATCATCTTCTGCTTTATCCTCTATTAGGGTTGCGGGGGGGTTCCCCATGCCCATCCAGGGGAGAACGTTTCGGGCACTGGGCAGATACACCCAGGACAGGACACCAATCTATCGCTGGGCATACACACACTCACACAGACATGTACGCATACACACACTATATGGGGCAATTTGCAGAACTCAATTGACTTGATCCATGTTTTTGGACTGTGTGAGGAAACCGGAGAACCCGGAGGAAACCCACACAGACACGGGGAGAACATGGAAACTCCACCCAGATGGGGATTCGAACCAGGAATCCCTAGTGCTGAGAGGAGAACATGCTAACATGCTAAGACACCGTGCCGCCCCTGTGCCGCCCCCGTGCCGCCCCCGTGCCGCCCTATTTAATTTATTAATTAATATTCAATAATCATGCCGGTCCATTATCCGCTTTACACACACGCTAAACTATCTACTGTAAACAGACAGCATGCCACACCCTCACTCACACATTACAGAACATGCCACAATTGCCCCTTGCTGTACGAGGGGAGGATTGAACCTGGGTACCACTCGATTTGTCTGTCACCGAAAGGCGGAACGTCCCGGTCTCTTGGCTCAGTGTCGTCCCCGCGGGTTCTCTCAGCATCTCCCGTGACCGTGTGGAGCATCGGAGGTAAACAAGGGCACTAATCATAGCGCCCTCCCTCACTCATCATGACCTCATGGCCCTGCGGGGTGCAACCCTATCACCAGCTCTGACGGCATCGCCGTGCACGGCCCACACAAAGACCATGCCACTGAAGTCACGGGTGAGGAATCCTCCTCGGAGGAAATTCCGACTTTCACCCCCCCCCCCCTCATCCACGTTCTGGTGTTTGATGTCATGTGACTCCGTCACGCAGCTTTGTCATGTGTGATATCATGAAGTGAGGACTGAAGCTTTGCGCACTTCAGTGTTTGTATCTCATCTTTGTGCATCACCTCTGGAGCCGGTGACTAATTACCCCTGACTATAGATTCAACACCACGTCTTCGGGGCACGAAAACAGGGTGACCTCACTGGCAAAGGCGTAAGTCATGTAGTGATGGGGTAGGTACTTCCCCAAACTGTTACCACACACAGAACACACTTCAGAATGTTCTTCCACGCTGTAGGGCCTCAGATTTTCCTCCACTGGAACCGAACCCAACCCAAACCATTAGCAAACAGCGCTACGCCTTTCCTTCTCAGCCGGGTTTTCTTACATCAGACGATTACGCACTGCTCCGGAGTCCAACGGTGTGTTTGCTTTACACCACTGGAGCCAACATTGGCCACTTGTGAAGTCTGTATAGTCTTTGGCCAGTTGATGAAGCTCATTATTTCCAAATTGGTATTCCAACAAGAGAAATACCACAAGGATTAGTACTAGGTGCTATTATGTTCTAGGTTCTGCATTGAAAAATGGGTGGAGTTTCCATGTTCTCCCCGTGTCTGCGTGGGTTTCCTCCAGGTTCTCCGGTTTCCTCCCACAGTCCAAAAACATGGATCAAGGTCAATTGAATTCTCCAAATTGCCCCATATAGAGTGTGTGTGTGAGTGAGTGTGTGCCCACTGATAGATTGTCCCCCTGTCCTGGGTGTATCTGCTCAGCACCCGAAACGTTCTCCCCTGGATGGGCATGGGGAACCCACCCCGCGACCCTAATAGAGGATAAAGCGGAAGATAATGGATGGATGGAATAAAAGTCAGGGCGGCACAGTGGTTTAGTGATTAGCATGTTCTCCTCTCAGCGCTAGGGATTCCCGGTTCGAGTCCCCATCTGGGTGGAGTTTCCATGTTCTCCCCGTGTCCGCGTGGGTTTTCTCCGGGTTCTCCGGTTTCCTCCCGCAGTCCAAAGACATGGATCAAGACAATTGAGTTCTTCAAATTGCCCCATATAGAGTGTGTCTGTGTGAGTGAGTGTGTGCCCAGTGATAGATTGGAGTCCTGTCCTGGGTGTATCTGCCCAGCGCCCGAAACGTTCTCCCCTGGATGGGCATGGGGAACCCCAATGTAGGATAAAGTGGAAGATAATGGATGGATGGATTAACGTATTGCTTTATTTTGTGTATCTGGTCGAGTGGGAAGGCTGAATAGTGAAAAAACTCAAATTGAACCTCTGGGGCTGGATGAAGATCAGTTTAAAAAATGCTGAAGTGTGCCTTTAAGAAGCCGCGGAGAGTCGCCCAGCCACAACTTTCACTCCGGGACGCTTTGATACCTGAGACGTGCGTCAGCCGGGTGAGCCGCCGCTGCATCCACTCCTACCCTGGGTCGCTGTAATTGTATATGTTACATGGTCCGTGTGTTTGTACTCGTGTGTGAGAGATTTGTATAATTAAACTCTTACTTTTCAGTCGGCCCCTAATTGAACATTTTTAATGCCTATTTGAGGAACCCGTGTTTTTCTTGTTTGGATGATTTAATTCTGTTGCTTCATTGCATGCCAGCTTTATTGCTAATCCATAATTATTTTCGGCGAGCTATGACTTAAGCCCATATATCTGCCAGATCAGCTCCTGTAGTGGTGCTTACTGGAAGCCTGACTCCTTCCCCTCAGTGTGTGCTGAGTGAGTGAGTAAGAGGCATAATTATTAGTCTGCTAACTGTCTATTAATTCTTCACCCATGTGGATGACAGCCGTGTGTGTGTGTGTGTGTGTGTGTGTGTGTGTGTGTGTGTGTGTGTGTGTGTGTGTGTGCATCCTGTTCTGTGAGTGAAAAAGTGCAAAGAAAGAAAAAAAAAAAACGAAATTCAGACTTGGAAACTGTTCAGAAATCAGCAGACGGACATGTACGTCACAGGGTTCCTTCAATTCATTCATTATCTTCCGCTTTATCCTCTATTAGGGTCGGGGGGGGGGGGTTCCCCATGCCCATACAGGGGACAACGTTTCGGGCGCTGGACGGGGTGCCAATCTATCGCTGGGCACACACTCTATATGGGGCAATTTGGAGAACTCAATTGACTTGATCCATGTTTTTGGACTGTGGGAGGAAACCAGAGAACCCGGAGGAAACCCATGCGTACACGGGGAGAACATGGAAACTCCACCCAGATTGGGATTCGAACCGGGAATCCCTAGTGCTGAGAGGAGAACATGCTAAACCACTAAGCCACCGTGCCGCCTTATTAAATCATTCATTCATTATCTTTCGCTTTGTCCTCTATTAGGGTCGCAGTGGGGTTCCCCATGCCCATCCAGGGGAGAATGTTTCGGGCGCTGGGCAGATAGACCCAGGACAGGACGCCAATCTATCGCTGGGCACACACTCCCTCACACATACACACTCTATATGGGGCAATTTGGATAATTCATTTGACCTTGATCCATGTTTTTGGACTGTGGGAGGAAACCGGAGAACTCAGAGGAAACCCACGTGGACACGGGGAGAACATGGAAACTCCACCCAGATGAGGATTCGAACCGGGAATCCCTAGTGCTGAGAGGAGAACATGCTAAACACTAAGCCACCGTGCCACCTTATTAAATCATAAGGCTGATAAAAGTGATAGTCATCTATTTTGCCTACTGTACTGACTCACACATCCGTGCAGTGACACACACACACACACACACACACACACACACTGAGTGACGTGAGCACACATGCCTGGAGCGGTGGGCAGCCCTGCATACAGCACCCTGCATATAGGGTTTAGGTGCCTTGCCCAAGGGTCCTTCAGCCATAGTACTTGGTGGGACCAAGAATCGAACCCGGTACCCTCAGGTTGCCCTTATGATGATACCAGTGCAGCACGGGGGGGGGGGGGGGGGGGGGGGGGGGGGGGGGGGGGGGGGGGGGGGGGGGGGGGGGGGGGGGGGGGGGGGGGGGGGGGGGGGGGGGGGGGGGGGGGGGGTGTGTGAGTGAGTGTGTGCCCATCGATAGATTGGCGCCCTGTCCTGGGTGTATCTGCCCAGCGCCCGAAACTTTCTCCCCTGGATGGGTATGGGGAACCCCCCCCCCCCACGACCCTAGTAGAGGATAAAGCAGAAGATAATGGATGAATTAATTAATTTAGACATTTCATGGACGGCACGGTGGCTTAGTGTTTAGCATGTTCTCCTCTCAGCGCTAGGGATTCCTGGTTCGAATCCCAATCTGGGTGGAGTTTCCATGTTGTCTGTGTGGGTTTCCTCCGGGTTCTCCGGTTTCCTCCCACAGTTCAAAAACATGGATCAAGTCAATTGAATTCTCCAAATTGCCCCATATAGAGTGTGTTTGTGTGAGTGAGTATGTGCCCAGTGATAGATTGGCGCTCTGTCCTGGGTCTATCTGCCCAGCGCCCGAAACGTTCTCCCCTGGATGGACATGGGGAACCCGCCCCCCCCAACCTTAGTACATGGGATTCTCAGTTCAGCAATCTAAAAAAAGCAGGTCAGACACAGACATATAGACTGACGGGTTCGTTATTCCATCCATCCATCCATTATCTTCCACTTTATCCTCTACTAGGGTCGCGGGTCGGTTCCCCATGCCCATCCAGGGGAGAACGTTTTGGGGAGAAGCCTTTCCCAAACCTTTGCTCCCATAGTTGGAGGATCCATAATGCCTCAGTAGGTTAGTTATTTGTACATTTATCACAGAGAAACTGAATATAATAAACCTGAATGCTGTGATGTGATGTAGTGTTGGTGTAAGTGTTTATAAACACTGCAGGTGGATGGATGTGGACGGAAGGGCGTGGCACGTCCTTTACTGTGTATATAGCAGTTGAACCTTCCACCTGTCTGCACAGTGTGTTGGTCTGTTGTGTGTTCTCACGTTGCTCTTGTGTATGTCGCACACAAACGAGGACGGTTCGTATCTGCTGCATGTCCACCGGGTGGAGGTATTCTGCTTGGCTTTGATGTGGACGTAAACTGCACCTCACAGTGCTGTCAGACGGGGGTTCGGATGATGTTTCATTCATATATTCATCCATTATCTTCCGCTTTATCCTCTATTAGGGTCGCGGGGGTGTGGAACCCGGAGGAACCCCACACGGACACGGGGAGAACATGGAAACTCCACCCAGATTGGGATTCGAACCGGGAATCCCTAGTGCTGAGAGGAGAACATGCCAACCACTAAGCCACCATGCCGCCCATGAAGGACCATTCATTCACCCATCCATTATCTTCCGTTTTATCCTCTATTAGGGTCGTGGCGGGTGGGTGGGGGGGACGTTTCGGGCGCTGGGCAGATACACCCAGGACAGGACGCCAATCTATCGCTGGGCACACACTAACTCACACAGACACACTTTATATGGGGCAATTTGGAAAATTCAATTGACTTGATCCATGTTTTTGGACTGTGGGAGGAAACCGGAGAACCCGGATGAAACCCATTCAGACACGGGGAGAACATGGAAACTCCACCCAGATTGGGATTCGAACCGGGAATCCCTAGATCTGAGAGGAGAACATGCCAACCACTAAGCCACCGTGCCGCTGGGTTGCTGTTTCTTTAAAGTTTATTCAAATGGAAAGCTTGAAATAGAGAGACGTCACAAATTTAAGATACCACAGCAGACGCTCATCCTTAACAGGTCTGTTGAACCTACCGGAGTGGGTCCATGAGCAGGTACCTTAACCCTTATTGCTCCGGGGGGTGGGGGGTGGGGTATCGCGACTGACCCTGCCTTTTGACCCCAACCATCAAGTTGTGATCGGATAGAATAGTAAACCTCATTAAATAAATTTGATGGGTGGCTTAGTGGTTGTCTCCAGGTTCCTTCCACAGTCCAAAAACATGGATTCAAGGTGAACTGAATGCTCCAAATTGCCCCATATAGTGTGTACTTTTGTGAGTGCAATGGATTGGCGCCCTGTCCTGGGTGTTTCTGCCCAGTGCCCGAAACATTCTGCCCTGGATGGGCATGGGGACCCCCCCTGCGACCCTAGTAGAGGATTAAGGGGAAGATAATGGATGGATGTTTACAAATAAAAAAGCACTAATATTTAACTCATACATACGTTTTTCATTTTGATGGAAACAGAATCTTATTAATGATGCAGAGTTCTTGGGTTGGGGTTATAAAAGGTAAAAAGATGTGACACTGACCAGAGCTATGGGGCAATTACCCATCAGGTTAAACAGTTTTCTAAGGAGCAGGTTGATGCTCCTGCACTGCTGATCTGCCCGGGCTGGGTTTTTAAACAGCGTCCTGAACCCTGAGTTGTTGATTTAATGATCTCATTCTGAATTAGAGTTGCCGCGTGTTTTAAATGTACATGACGGACCCCTTCCTCCGGGGTTCAAAAACCACCCCTTCCTCCGGGTTCTCCGGTTCCCTCCCACAGTTAAAAATATGGATCAAGTCAACTGAGTTCTCCAAATTGCCCCTTATAGAGTGTCTGTGTCAGTGAGTGTGTGTCCAGTGATAGATTGGTCCTGTCCTGAGTGTATCAGCCCAGCGCCCGAGACGTTCTCCCCTGGATGGGCATGGGGAACCCCCCGCAGCCCTAATATCAGATAAAGCGGAAGATAATGGATGGATGGATTGTAATAAATCAGGGTGGCACGGTGTCTTAGTGGTTGGCATGTTCTCCTCTCAGTACTAGGGGTTCCTTGTTCAAATCCCAAACTGGGTGGAGTTTCCATGTTCTCCCCGTGTCCGTGTGGGGTTCCTCCGGGTTCTCCGCTTTCCTCCCACAGTCCAAAAACATGGATCAAGTCAATTGAGTTCTCCAAATTGCCCCATATAGAGTGTGTTTGTGTGTGTGAGTGTGTGCCCAGCGATGGATTGATGCCCTGTCCTGGGTGTAACTGCTATGGACACACACACACAACACACTACACACTATATGGGAAAGTTCACCTTGATCCATGTTTTTGGACTGTGGGAGGAAAGTCCGGTGGAAAGTCATCCAGACACGGAGAGAACATGGAAACCCCACCCAGATTGGGATTCGAACCTGGATCCCCAGCGCAGGGACACGAGCGTGCTTTCCACTAAACCGCCGTGCCGCCCCCCCAGCCTTATGGCACTGTTATAAAACTCTTATCTGTTTCTTTCTATGTTGTTACCTGCTTACCAGCGTACAGAACAGCTGATCAGGGGGCCGTTGTGACCTCATAACGAAGTCACTTGCGTGCATCTGACCCGTCCGCCTGTCTGTGTGTTGTCTCTGTTTGGACAGGGGCGTGTTTGGATTCCCTGTGCATGCTGGGAGTGATGCGCATCGGCGCCGCCGAAGGGCCGTGTGCAGAGGAGGGGAACTCCCGCCGATGATCCACTCACGCACCGACGCCTAGACGCAGTACTGCCGGCCGGTGGCGTGCGACGGGGACCGAGACACCACCACAGGTGCATGTCTGAGCAGGTCAGAGGGCCACCTCCATGCCCCGGGCTGTCCCCCCACCCCCCGGTCCTATCTGTCCTGCCCTTTTTCCATCCCCGTCTCTCTATATAATGTCTTGTTTGCTCTCACCCTCCGTCTTGCTTTCGGTCCCCCCCCCCGGTCGTCTGGCGTTGGGTGGGCCGCGAGCCGGGTGCTCCGCGAGAGCAACAGTGACGCATCCTCACGGGCTGCTGCAAACCACAGAGACGAGGCGATTGAAAGGAGGGGATTCCTCTGCACACACACCAGACGGCTGTGTCCAATTCAAACAATCAGTGAAGGATTAGGACATGTCCCGACGCTCACAGGCACCTGTGCATAGAGTTAATTACTTGGGGCTCATTTAGTCATCCACATTGGGCTGCACCTTTTCTTGGCAGCGTTCAGTGCCATGTGTGTGACTTTAATCGAACACACACACACACACACACACACACACACACACACAGTACATGAACATTACAAAGTCCAACATACTACATTTTTCATAAACCCGGCTGTGTGCTAAAACATTAAAGGGCCTTCCCTAAATTGTTCCTTTAAAGCTGGAACCATCCATTATCTCCCGCTTTATCCTCTACTAGGGTCGCGGGGGGTTGGGGGTTCCCCATGCCCATGCCCATCCAGGGGAGAACATTTCGAATACACCCAGGACAGAGCGCCAATCTATCGCTGGACACACACACACACTCACAGACACAATCTATATGGGGCAATTTACAGCATTCAATTGACCTTGATCCATGTTTTATGAACTGTGGGAGGAAACCGGAGAACCCAGAGGAAACCCACGCGGACACAGGGAGAACATGTAAACTCCACCCAGATTGGAATTTGGACCGGGAACCCCCTAGCGCTGAGAGGAGAACATGCCAATCACAAAGTCACCGTGCTGCACCTTGATATACACATCTGATGTATAATTATCCATCCAGCCATCATCTTCTGCTTTGTGCTCTACTAGGGTCGTGGGGGGTTCCCCATGCCCATCCAGGGGAGAATCTTTCGATCGCTGGGCAGATAGACCCAGGACAGGGCGCCAATCTATCACTGAATACACACTCACACAAACACACTCTATATGGGGCAATTTGGAGAATTCCATTGACCTTGATCCATGTTTTTGGACTGTGGGAGGAAACCGGAGAACCTGGAGGAGACCCACACGGACACGGGGAGAACATGGAAACTGTCCTGGGTGTATCTGAAACGTTCTCCTCACTGCGGTCGCCAATGGCAACCGCATGACAATGGCATTGATGTGATGCACCTGTTTGTGATGGGTGTTCTTTAGACCAATCGAGCTTAAACCTAACCGGTTGTGGATGTACAAATAGGTATTATAACTGAGTTATATCAGTGAGCACCCCCAGTATGGCTGAATCCACTGCGGTTACCAATGGCAACCACATGACAACACCATTGATGTGATACACCTGTTAGTGAAGGGTGTTCTTTAGACCAATCGAGCTCAAACCTAACTTTAAGACCAATCGAGCTTAAACCTAACTTTAAGACCAATCGAGCTCAAACCTAACTTAAACAGTAGTGGATGTACAAAGAAGCATTATAACTGAGTTATACCAGTGAGGTCCCCAGTATGGCTGAATCCACTGGGGTAACCAATGGCAACCGCATGACAACACCATTGATGTGATACACCTGTTAGTGATGGGTGTTCTTTAGACCAATCGAGCTCAAACCTAACTTAAACAGTTGTGGATGTAAAAAGAAGCATTATAACTGAGTTATACCAGTTATACCAGTGAGCTCCCCAGTATGGCTAAATCCACTGTGGTCGTCAATGGCAACCGCATGACAACGCCATTGATTTGATACACCTGTTAGTGATGGGTGTTCTTTAGACCAATCGAGACCAATCGAGCTCAAACCTAACTTAAACAGTTGTGGATGTACAAAGCAGCATTATACCAGTGAGCTCCGCCTTACGGCTGAATCCACTGCGGTCGCCAATGGCAACCACATGACAACGCCATTGATGTGATACACCTGTTAGTGATGGGTGTGTCTGTAATAGCCAACTCCACTTACGATTATGGGTGGCCACATACTTTTGGCAGTGCACTGCGTGTGAATGCCTGTGTTAGCTCGCAGGGATGAGCCGGAGACAGCCAGAGGTGAGTGCTGACTGCTCACTGACCTGCGCAGCGCCTGCGGCTGCAGGTCCAATCTATGGCCTTGTAATGAACTTAAGCACTACTTTAACAAGGCATCCTTTTCAAGAGCTTCACGGGTCAAATGTCACAAATTCACAAGTTCAAAGGGTTTCTAAAATCTCCCGACACAGAGTGTTAACTAGCCCTCACACACACACACACACACACACACACACTCACACACACATGCCTTTGTTTAGTGGAAATGACAGAACGCGGCAAAATGAGAACCCATTCTGGTCTGGAGAGGACACTGACCCTTAAATTATTCAAAGCCACAGACAGTCCTTTGAGCGCGTGGCTGAACACGTACGGATAGCAACCTTCAAATAACTATAATACAACACCAAAGGGGTATTTAGAGCATTGTAGCAGAGTGATTAGGGTCTGAGGGGCCGACAAAGCTACTGTGTGGGCTGCCGAGCGAAGCCCTTAACCCTCGTTGCTCCAGGGGGCAGCATCATGACTGCCCCTCTGATCACGTTGGGAGACTTTAAAGTCGCTATGGATGAAAGCGTCGGCCAAATAACCAAATATAATAAATAATCAGAGATTTCATGTTTCTTTTACACCCAGAGTTCATCCAGGGGCAGCACGGTGGCTTAGTGGTTGGCATGTTCTCCTCTCAGTGCTAGGGATTCCCGGTTTGAATCCCAATCTGTGTCTGAGTGTGTGTCCAGCGATAGACTGGCGTCCTGTCCTGGGTGTATCTGCCCAGCGCCCAAGACGTTCTCCCCTGGATGGGCATGGGGAACCCCCCCGCGACCCTAATAGAGGGTAAAGCCTAATATAGATGAAGAATGGTTTTTCTGAAGGGGTGGCACGTGGTTTAGGGGGGGGGGGGGGGGGGGGGGGGGGGGGGGGGGGGGGGGGGGGGGGGGGGGGGGGGGGGGGGGGGGGGGGGGGGGGGGGGGGGGGGGGGGGGGGGGGGGGGTGACACTAGTAGAGGATAAAGCAGAAGATAATGGATGGATGGATAGTTTTTTTAAAGGGGTGGCACAGTGGCTTAGTGTTTAGCATGTTCTCCTTTTAGCGCTGGGGATTCCTGGTTCTAATCCCAATCTGGGTAGAGTTTCCATGTTCTCCCCATGTCTGTGTGGGTTTCCTCCGGGTTCTCCGGTTTCCTCCCACAGTCCAAAAACATGGATCAAGGTGAATTGAGTTCTCCAAGTTGCCCCATATAGCTGTCCTGGGTGTATCTGCCCAGCGCCCAAAATGCCCAAAACGTTCTCCCCTGGATGGGCATGGGGAAGCCCCCCCACCACCCCACCCCCCCACCCCTCGTGACCCTAGTCATATGGATGTATAGCTTATCTGAGGTGTATAAATGCAGGTTTCTGTATCCGCAACCTACGATTTCGCCAAATCCATTAACTGTACTCACCACGTAGGGGCAAACGTAATAGGTTAATCTCATTCACACTCATCGATCGGCCCCGTGATCCGATCTCAATCTCAATATCTCCTCTCACCGCGAGAGAGCTCGCTGATAATCCATTATCATTCGGGCCGCGGTCCCAGGACAGGAAGCCGAGCCAGAAAGAGTGCGTCTTTAAGCAATAACGCACCATTCAGTCTGTTAAAAGTGAAGCGAGCGTGTCAGCCCAAGGCTGCCCGGCCGAGAGGAGGCCCGACGAGAGCGAGAGGAGCAACACAAGAGAGATGAGAGGGATTAGAGAGAAGCAGCCTGTCACAATCCATTTCTCTCTCCTATCCCTGTGTTTCTCCCGAGGCGCTGTTCGGATGGAAAGTCGGGTGGTGGTGGTGTGTAGTCGGGCTGGGTGAGCATGGGGTGTGTGTGTGTGGGGGGGTGGTAGTTCTGTTGATACTTGCACTCATCGGCACTCCCCCGGCGTGCAATTTTGCAAGGAAGGTATATAATCACGCGGCGTTGCCACGCTCTTTTGGGGTTTTGGTGTTTGTGCATTGTTAATACGGCGGATACGCCGTTCCTCTGGACTTTGCATAATTGCCCCTCGTGGTTCGGATCCCCTTAATTAGGGGTCATGAAGTGCGCCGGCTCTCCGAATGGCAGGATGGCTTCCCGTGTTAAAAGGCATGTACGGCTGTAATTTATTCCACCCGTATGCTCGCACACCGCCGGTGGCAACATTTTTCTGGGTGCAAAAAAAAAAAAAAAAAAAAAAAGCTATTAGACAGACGAGGCGAGTCGACGGTGCGAGCACAAAGCCACATGGTAATGAAGGATTATTATTTTTAACAGCTAAACATATCCCGCACTCCAGACCATTACGTAGTGGAGAGATTCATGCGACACCGCAGGCCTCCCACGCCAACGTGCGACGCTGTTTGATGTGCGGCAAGAAACATGTTCTAAAAAATAAAAAAATAGCTAAATATGATCCTTAATGAGCACGTCTCACTCTTTAGGTGGTTTCCATGTTCTCCCCGTGTCTGTGTGGGTTTCCTCCGGGTTCTCCGGTTTCCTCCCACAGTCCAAAAACATGGATCAAGTCAATTGAGTTCTCCAAATTGCCCCATATAGAGTGTGAGTGTGTGTGTGTGTGAGTGTGTCCAGCGATAGATTGGCGTCCTGTGGCATCCTGGGTGTATCTGCCCAGCGCCCGAAACATTCTCTCCTGGATGGGCATGGGGACCTCCCCCCACCCACCCCCCGCGACCCTAATAGAGGATAAAACGGAAGATAATGGATGGGTGAATGAATGGTCCTTAATGGGCGGTACGGTGGCTTAGTGGTTGGCATGTTCTCCTCTCAGCACTATGGATTCCCGGTTCGAATCCCAATCTGGGTGGAGTTTCCATGTTCTCCCCGTGTCCGTGTGGGGTTCCTCCGGGTTCTCCGGTTCTCTCCCTAGTACAAAAACATGGATCTAGGTGCAAATTGCCCCCCCCCCGATGCATTTGCTGTATGCAATCAAATTCTGAAAGATCCTTCTGATGTTTAAACTGGTTTTATGTCTCAGTCTTTAATATTTTGTGATGTCATAAAGCTCCACCTGGCGTGTTGTTTTCAGAATATGATGTAATGGTGATTTACGTTAGAATTTTTGCAGTTTGGACATGTTGTAACATGATGTAACCCGCCGCTTCTCTGTCCGGGCTTGTGATGATGTTTCCTGCAGACATTTCATACGCTATTGTATGTTTAGTTGGTGGCTACTTGGTGAACATTTATTTAACTAACAACATCCACTTAACCTGCATATAAGTTTCCCTCTGTGCACAAATCTGTGCACTTATCACTCTGTCCACCAATCACTGTGCTGAGACATCATGAGTCCATTTCTGTGGTTGAATGTCGTGGTGATTAAATCAACAGTTTGGATTAGTATAGGGCACACACACACACTCAACTCACACACACACACACACACACACTCAACTCAACATGTTGACATATAGTATACACACAAACTAACATCCATCCATCCATTATCTTCCGCTTTACCCTCTACTAGGGTTGCAGGGGGGTTACCCATGTCCATCCAGGGAAGAACGTTTCAATAGATTGTCCTGGGTGTATCTGCCCAGTGCCCCAAATGTTCTCCCCTGGATAGACATGAGGAACGCCCCCTCGACCCTAGTTGAGGATAAAGCGGAGGTGTTAAAGCGGAGGTGTTAAGCGGAGGTTGAGGATAAAGCGGAAGTGAGCGTTACTTTGGAACCATGAACCATTAGAACAAATAACAAGTTTGCTTATTTTTATCCATCCATACATTATCTTCTGCTTTATCCTCTACTTGGGTCGTGGGGGGGGGGGGGGGTGTTCCCCATGCCCATCAAGGGGAGAACATTTCGGGCGCTGGGCAGATACACCCAGGATGGGCCCACACTCGCTCACACACACACACTCTATATGGGGCAATTTAGAGAATTTAATTGACCTTGATCCATGTTTTTGGACTGTGGAAGAAAACCGGAGAACCCGGAGGAAACCCACACGGACATGGGGAGAACATGGAAACTCCACCCAGATTGGGATTCGAACCGGGAATCCCTAGTGCTAAGAGGAGAACATGCCAACCACTAAGCCACCGTGCCGCCCGCAGTCTATTTGTTTAAAAAATGTATAGAACGTGTATTAAAATGTGCAGCACGGTGTCTTAATGCTTAGCACATCCGCCTTTCAAATCCAGATCTGGTTGGAGTTATCATTATCTTCCCATGTCAGTGTGGGTTTCCGCGGCTTCTCCAGCTTCCTTGTGCAGTCCGACAACATATGGGCTAATTTTGGAGTATTTAATTGACCTTGATCCATGTTTTTGGACTGTGGGAGGAAACCGAAGAACCCAGAGGAAACCCACACGGACACGGGGAGAACATAGAAACTCCACCCAGATTGGGATTTGAACCGGGAATCCCTAGCAATAGGAGAACATGCTAACCACTAAGCCACTGTGCCTCCCTATATATATATATATATATATATATATATATATATATAAGCCACTTTTTTTTTTTTTTCCTTTGGTCATTTCCGTGGTGATTGTAGTTTCTTCAGAGTAAGAGGCTGTGCTTTATGTGAGGGACTGACTGAGTAAGTGAGCAGGGCATGAAGAGGTACTTGTTTGCCCCTTAAACGTCGATACAGTTTAGTTTTCTGGTCCCCGCTTGTGTTTTCCTCGTACGGCATTTTTGATTCGCCTTCCAAGCGCTCAAGGCTGATTAGATAAAAAATGACAGAACTCCTGAAAAATGTTCAAACCTGTTCTCTCAACCTTCCTGCTAAATCCCCTCCCTCCCGCACTCGGCCGAGACTCAAAGCCAGCTCCCGGGACGGGGATCCCCTCCAGTCAAAACAGTGAGCTGCCTCCTGCCCGCCTGCCCCTGCTGCAAACTACTGAAGGTGTCAGGCAGCAAGCCTGACTGACGACGGCGAGGGCTGCGCAGGAACGAGCCCTGCACCCTCACACCGATCTGACAGGTTTAGAGGAGGCAACGATAGTGAGGACTGTTTATGAGCTGGGATTCCAGTCAGATTTAGTTTTAGACGTTTTTGAAGAGAGCAGATAGAGAATGTGAAAGAATGAGGAGGAGGGTGCAGCAATTAGCAACTGTGTCTGCACACGAGGGGTGATATGAAGAACTGAACTGTGAATACACTGCATTGAGATGTGTGAGATGTGTATGTTGGAAATACACACATATATATATATATATGTGTGTATATATATATATATATATATATATATATATATATATATATATACATATATATATATATGTATATATACACACACACACATGTGAGTGTGCATGTGTGTATCTATCAATCTATCTATCTATCTATCTATCTATGTTGGAAATACACACACACACACACATATATATTTATATATATATATATATATATATATATATATATATATATATATATATATAAATATATAAATATATATACAGTATATACACACACACACACACACACACACACACACACACACACATACGCTTTATCCTCTATTAGGGTCGCGGGAGGGGAGGGGGGGTTCCCCATGCCCATCCAAGGGAGAACGTTTCAGACGCTGGGCAGATACACGCAGATATGCCAATCTATCACTGGTCACACACTCACTCACACACACACACACACACACACACACACACACACACACACACACACACTGTATATGGGGCAATTTGGAGTATTCAATGGACCTTGATCCATGTTTTTGGACTGTGGGAGGAAACCGGAGAACCCGGAGGAAACCCACATGGACCCGGGGAGAACATGGCAACTCCACCCAGGTTGGGATTATATATATATATATATATATATATATTCTAGGATAAATATGTATGCAACTTAATAAAAACATTATTTGTGATTTATTAATATTCATTCATTCATTATCTTCCGCTTTATCCTCTATTAGGGTCGCGGTGGGGTTCCCCATGCCCATCCAGGGGAGAACGTCTCGGGCGCTGGGCAGATAGACCCAGGACAGGGCGCCAATCCATCGCTGGGCACACACTCACTCACACATACACACTCTATATGGAGCAATTTTTTGAGAATTCAATTAACTTGATCCATGTTTTTGGACTGTGGGAAGAAACCGGAGAACCCGGAGGAAACCCACATGGACCCGGGGAGAACATGGCAACTCCACCCAGGTTGGGATTATATATATATATATATATATATATATATATATATATATATATTCTAGGATAAATATGTATGCAACTTAATAAAAACATTATTTGTGATTTATTAATATTAATACTTAAAATTGCTTTATTAAACTTGATCTTTTAATTTCATGAGGCTCCAGCTGAAGTGAATGTGTCTGATCTGTGAGTCCCGGGGGAATTGCATCTGTTTAAATTAAAATTCATCATAATTATGTCATTTGTGAATGAATAATGGATAAGTGCTTTGGTGTAATTATTCCCCCCTCTAATAATTAAGCTTAATGACTAGACACCTGGAGTGAGCCACATGTCTTTGATCCTAATGACTGATTAGATTGTTAGTAAATAAATTGTTAAGAGTGAGACGACCTAATTAAAGGCTGATATAAATAGAGCATTGAAGAAGATTTATATTATTATTTTTAAAAAAATAATAAAAAAATAAAAGGCAGGTTCATGAGAACTGTACAGCTTTATACATATAGACCCACGATGCCCGACTGCTACACGGTTGCCGTCACACGCCTGACATGCCGGCCCTCCTGCAGCCGTGCGATTCAGAAGCTGTTACTACCTGCTCGCTGACACGATGGACGGTCTCTGACTCTTTAATTTAGCCTTTGTGCCTCCTTTGTTCTCGGCGACGTCTTCTTTCCCGTCGTGCACACACGTACTTATGTCCACTCGTGTCTCGCCCACTTACTTAGTCACTGTATCCTGCTGCGTGCCGGGGCATTTGTGTGTGCGGGAGGATGACCTCCAAGATAACCTGTGCGCTCTGAATGATACCCTGCTGCAGGTGTAGCCCCTTAGTCATCGGGGGCTTTACTGAGGGTCTGTCAGAGGGGCTGACTGACCTGCTTGGCTTCTGGGCCGTGGGTCTGTCAGTCAGGCTTATTACACGTACATTGTCTGCATAGTTATCAATCCATCTGGAGCAGAAACCACAAATTCAGAACCACTATTTAGAAGTCTGAGTTGATTTTACCTTCATATTACAAAATATGGGACTATAATGGAAAAGATACACATCTGGCTTTTAATACTATTTTCTTCCTTGTATTCTCATCTCATGATCCTTTTCCCTTAGTCCTCTAATAGGGTCGCGAAGGGGGAGGGGTCTTCCCAATGCCCATCCGGGGGGAATATGTTGGGCACTGGGGCAGATCAGGGTGCCAATCCATTGCCATGCACACTCACTCCACAGACCATATGGAGGCAATTAAGACAATTTCGAGCAGCCTATTCACCTTAAATCCATGTTTTTAGACTGTGGGAGGAACCCCCACAGGGTTTTTTTTTTTTTTTTTTTAATTTCCGGTTCGAATCCCCATCTGGGTGGAGTTTCCATGTCCTCCCAGTGTCTGTGTGGATTTCCTTCTGGTTCTCCGGTTTCCTCCCACAGTCCACAGTGTGTGTGTATGTGTGAGTGAGTGTGTGCCCAGTGATGGATTGTCACCCTGTCCTGGGTCGATCTGCCCAGCGCCCGAGACGTTCTCCCCTGGATGGGCATGGGAAACCTCACCGCGACCCTAATAGAGGATAAGCGGGAGATAATGAATGAATGAATATATATATATATATATATATATATATTTTTTTTTTTTTCCCCCTGGTTCGAATCCCCATCTGGGTGGAGTTTTCATGTTCTCCCCGTGTCCTTGTGGGTTTCCTTTGGGTTCTCCGGTTTCCTCCCACAGTCCACAGTGTGTGTGTGTGAGTGAATGTGTGCCCAGTGATAGATTGGTGACCTGTCCTGGGTCTATCTGCCCAGCGCCCGAAACGTTCTCCCCTGGATGGGCATGGGGAACCCCACCGCGACCAGCAACACCAGTGATTTGTGGTGAGCGTGATTAGTGATATAGTGCACAGAGGAAACATAGATTATAGGATGTGGAAGTGTTTTGTTTGTTGTATTCACCTTATATATACCTTACAAACACACACACACACACATATATATATATATATATACACACATATAACACACTCTATATGAGGCAATTTGTAGTATCCATGTTTTTGTACTGTGGGAGGAAACCGGAGAACCCAGTATTTTAATCTTTAAAATAATAATATCCTCTCTTTCTCTCTCTCTCTCTCTCTCTTTCTCTCTCTCCCTCTCTTTATATATGTGTGTGTGTGTATATATATATATATAATTTTTATTAAAGCACAATTTAGCAGTGGTAAATGATGTGGAGTGAGAATAGGATTATTTATAAATATATATATATATATATATATATATATATATATATATATATATATATATATATATATATATACATTTTTTTTTAATAAATGTTTTTTTATTTATTTGTTTATTTTTTGGACTATATATGTTGTATCTCATTGTACGGTGTAAATCAGTGATTCTTGCCCACTGTGGGATACGACGCTGCACTCCGACAATATTAATCTTCAGCTGCTGGGCCTTTATCTGTGTGCAGAACGTAGATAAGCAGCTCTGTTTTGCCTGAGAGCTGATTCCTGCAGGGCTTTTTATCCTCTCTGTGTGAGCGTGCAACCAGTCACCCCCCCCCCTCCATTATTGATATTGAACCAATAAGTTTGGAGAATAACATTCTTTCCAGCTCCTGCCTGTTTGCATTCAGCCTCTCTCTCTTAAATGGCGGGGCGGATGCTGGGACATCCTTGATCCTTTTCACAGCGCATTGCAAACGGAGGATTTTCCCGCACTAAGTATCATTAAAGTGCTCCTACGGGTCGTCGTGCAGGGGGTGTCGGGTGGATAATGACATTCCTAAGACTGAGAGATGGGTCCTAAAGTTCCATTGAAGGTGGTGGGAGCAGGTCAGGATCCCCGCTGGCTTTTCATGGCTATCTAATTCACTGTGGACTTCCCACCATAAAAGCCGAGAGAATGCCAACGTTTGAATGTTTTTCCAGTCCGCTGTCCCCTGTCCGCTTCCTTCTCGATTTTTCGATACCTGAAGGCCGTCCAGCAGGTCGTCCGCTGCCTCTGTACGGCTGGAAACGCACTCGTCCTGCGCTTCATTTGTCAGCGCGTGCAGCCTCGGCCGATGGCAGAACAATAACATTAACTTAAAACAGACTCGCTCACGAGTCGGGTCAAGCCTTGTCTCAATTGACTCGGGTCAGCTCCCTCTGCACGGCGACTGCACTGTAATTGAGATTGATAGCAGATGACTGACGGGCGCGCGGGCCAGCTGGCCTCAGACGTACAGTCGATTGTAGTTGGCGAAAGCCACAAACGTTTCGTTCGGTCTGCTATTTTGGAAACAACCTCGACTGAGGCCCCGGCGTCAGCTTAGCGCTCACTCATCGTCTCTAATACATATGTAAACAAAACAGACTGCAGCCCCTAGCACACACACTCTATATGGGGCAATTTGGAGAACTCAATTGACCTTGAGCCATGTTTTCGGACTGTGGGAGGAAACCAGATAACCCAGAGGAAACCCACACGGACACAGGGAGAACATGGAAACTCCAACCGGATTGGGAAACGAACCGGGAATCCCTAGTGCTGAGAAGAGAACATGCTAATCACTCAGCCACCGTGCCGCCCGATTAAGCGAAACCATGTGATATGCAAATGTATGCCTTATTAAAGAAATATAGACGGCAGAATTGACAGGGTTCGATAGTGTCCTCCACATACGGATTAACGTCGTTACGTCATCTGAGCCCTATGAATATGTCCGCTGAATTACGCCGAGTCAGGACGCCTGACGGCCACTATATATATATATATATATATATATATAAGGGCGGCATGGTGGCTTAGTGTTTAGCATGTTCTCCTCTCAGCACTAGGGATTCCCGGTTCGAATCCCAATCTGGGTGGAGTTTCCATGCTCTCCCTGTGTCCACATGGGTTTCCTCCGGGTTCTCCGGTTTTCTCCCACAGTCCAAAAACATGGATCAAGGTCAATTGAGTTCTCCAAATTGCCCCATGTAGAGTGTGTCTGTGTCAGTGAGTGTGTGCCCAGCGATAGATTGGCGCCCTGTCCTGGGTGTATCTGCCCAGCGCCCGAAACGTTCTTTCCTGGATGGGCATGAGTAACCCCCCCCTGCGATCCTCCATCCATCCATTATCTTCCGCTTTCTCCTAAATTAGGGTCGCGGGGGGGGTTCCCCATGCGCATCCAGAGGAGAACGTTTCGTTCAGAGGAGAACGTTTCAATTGACTTGATCCATTTTTTTTGGACTGTGGGAGGAAACCAGAGAACCCGGAGGAAACCCACGCGGACACGGGGAGAACATGGAGGGAGCCCCCCGCGACCCCAATATATATATATATATTTTTTTTTCCTAGACAAGCTAAACACTCCGTGTGTCTCTGCTGCTGCTGCTTTTAAACGATGTGAGGATTCCGATGATCAGCGAATTGGACTTTTAGGAAACATTTATTTCCCTTTCTGCCAGAATGGCTGACCGAAACACTAACCGAAGCGCAATTTGATGGATTTCTTGTCCCCCGTTTATCCAACTGTAAAAATGACATGATTTAAAACCCAGCCCGATTATAAATTAGGAGGGAGGAATATGATCCTCATATGTAAGTTCTTTAAGTCTCCTGTCAAGTATTACAAATCCCGTGTGGCGTATTCTGTTTAATACAAATTACTCAATTTCCATGGAGGGATTTTGCCATTTTATCATGTTTATTATTCATCCATTGTCTTCCGCTTTATCCTCTATTAGGGTCGAGGAGAGGGGTTCCCCATGTCCATCCAGGGGAGAACGTATCAGGTGCTGGTCACACACTCTATATGGGGCAATTTGAAGAATTCAATCGACCTTAATCCATGTTTTTGGACTGTGGGAGGAAACCAGAGAACCCGGAGGAAACCCACACGGACACGGGTAGAACATGGAAACTCCACCCAGATTGGGATTTGAACTGGGAATCCCTAGTGCTGAGAGGAGAACATGCCAACCACTAAGCCACCGTGCCGCACCATCATGTTTAGTTTTGCAAAATGTAACACGCACAGACATGACTCATGAGAGAAAACATCCATCCATCCGTTATCTTCCGCTTCATCCTCTATTAGGGTCACGAGGGGAGGGGGGGTTCCCTATGTCCATCCAGGAGAGAACGTCTCGGGCGCTGGGCAGATAGACCCAGGACAGGACACCAATCCATCGCTGGGCACACACTCACTCACACAGACACACTCTATATGAGGCAATTTGGAGAATTCAATTGACCTTGATCCATGTTTTTGGACTGTGGGAGGAAACCGAAGAACCCAGAGGAAACCCACGTGGACACGGGGAGAACATGGAAACTCCACCCAGATTGGGATTCGAACTGGGAATCCCTAGTGCTGAGAGGAAAACATGCCAACCACTAAGCCCAATTGATGAGAATGCTGCGTTTCTAACATTGTCTGAAGCATTTAGTGTTGTTGGTCCAAAACTGTACCCACTGTACCTCCCTTCCTTCCTTCTTTTTAAGAAGCTTTTAATCTTTTTAGGTCTGCTTTTTCAAATTCTTAATTAATTAATTGATTTATTAGTTTATTTTTTATTCTATGAGATGTTGTTCCTGCACTTCTGCTTTTTAATTAGCATTATTATTTTTTTTACTTATGTGCCTTGTGTTTAAAGGTGTATAAATAAAATACTATTATTATTATTATTATTATTATTATTATTATTATTATTATTATTATTATTATCATTAATTTTATTATTACATAAACTCTAAGTCTTTTTTAAATTGAATACATTGACATCTGGCTCACGGAGTAATGAATGAAAATGAGGTGCAGTTTGTTGCTTTTTGATCTTTATGACTTTTCAATGCGGGTTCAACCAGATATTTATTAATTTCTGATTTTTTTTAGTAATTATAAGTAGATTTAATACTATTCAGTATATTTAAATTACACATAAAACACTATAGAACCCAATATATGATTTTGATCATTTAATAATGTCTGGGACATATACACTATAGTGGGACATTTACAGGTTGTGATTTAAGACATTTAATTCCTTATGCTATTATGTCGTTACTATTCCCAGCATCTTAATTTATAAAATATAATATATTTGTCGGGTTCATGTGAATATGATGATTAATCTCATCTAGTGTATGAGTTCATATGCAGGTTACTCTTATATTAAAATGAGTTTTTAATGATTTGGATCTAAACTGAAGTCATATGGAGATGGTCTGAATGCTGCAGGAGATGTTTATGGAGATGTATCATAAGGTCCCTCACATTAACCGTGGTCTTGTTATTTCACTGAAGGTTTGGAGTTTGGAGAACGTTTGCTGAGGTTCAAACCAAGTGCCCGGATATCTACCCCACTTTTTCTGCCTCTTTTCACTGTGGGAGAAATTGCCCCCTGTTCCCTGTGTTTTTCACCAAAGAAAACTTATTTCACAGCAGTTTCTTTTTTATTTATTAAGTCGTGACTGAAAGAGCTTTTCAGCAGGTTGCTTTAGAGATAGATGTTGAATCAATAACATTTAAAATTTGATATTTTAAAGGAATAATCTGTAAAAAAAAAAAAAATAAAAAAAAAAAAAAGAATTTTTACACATTTTCTATTACAAATTTGACCAAATCAACTTTTTTTTATAGAGTCATGGCTGAAAGATTTTTTTAGCAGGTTGCTTTAGAGATAGATGAGGAATCAATAACATTGAAACCTCAAGATTTTAAAGGAAAAATCTGTAAAAAAAAATTCTATTACAAATTTTATAAAATATAATATATTTGTCGGGTTCATGTGAATATGATGATTAATCTCATCTAGTGGATGAGTTCATATGCAGGTTACCCTTATATTAAAATGAGTTTTTAATAATTTGGATCTAAACTGAAGTCATATGGAGATGGTCTGAATGCTGCAGGAGATGTTTATGGAGATGTATCATAAGGTCCCTCACATTAACCGTGGTCTTGTTATTTCACTGAAGGTTTGGAGTTTGGAGAACGTTTGCTGAGGTTCAAACCAAGTGCCCGGCTATTTACCCCACCTCTCTGCCTGGTCTTCTCTGGGCTTCTCTGGGCAAACAGCTGGAAACGAGACACAACGCTCGCCCCAGCACCTGCTCGCTCACCTGAAGCTATGTACTCTTTTCATCTCGCCCTCTCATTTTTCCTGCCTCCTCTTTAGATGCGTCACCCAAATCAAAGGGAATGTGCATTGTTAGTTTGCCTGGTGAAAACTACACCGCAGCTACGTTAGTCGGCCTGGGATGGAACAGCTGCAGGTCGTCCACACACACACACACACACACACACACTTTCACACACACGCCACTCATTGTCACTGCATATTCTGGCTCTGACGGCTGGTGCTGGTGTAAACCCATGCTGCCGTTACCACTCCAGTCCTGTGGCCTGCGGGTGTGTATGTGTGTGTGTGTGTGTGTGTGTGTGTGTGTTTGGCAGCACTTGTTCGGTAAATGAAACCAGAAGATGTTGGTGGTTTGGAATGGGACAGGAACGGGGATCACATGCTAACAGCCACTGCTAGGGCTCATTAATCCTGACAAGTATTGTATCGGGAGCCAGTCGGGCTTTTGTCACACACCTACGCAAATAGCTGCAGATCAAAACCCTATAGGCTTTTATAGTCACAGCACACACAGACTCGTAGGTAACACTCATCCTGACATGTATTGTGTTCGACGGCAGGGAGGTTTTTTCTAATGTGCCCACACAGACTCTTTTTTGACTTTTTCCCAATAGAGTAAGCACTAAGTAAAGAAGATCAAGCTTTAAAGTAGCTCTGGATATTAATAATCCATAGCTGCAGTCAATCACAGGGAATTGTGGGGAATTTGACCAAAGAAAAATTATTTCACAGCAGTTCTTTTTTTATTTATTAAGTCGTGGCTGAAAGAGCTTTTCAGCAGGTTGCTCTAGAAATCAATGACATTGAAAACTCTAGATTTTTAAGGGAAAATCTTGTAAAATTTGACATAAAAAAGAATTTTTGCACATTTTCTATTACAAATTTGACCAAATCATCTTTTTAAAAGAGTCATGGCTGAAAGAGCCTTTCAGCCGGTTGCTTTAGAGATCGATATCGAATCAATAACGTTGAAAATTCGAGATTTTGAAGGGAAAATCTTGTAAAATTTGCCGTAAAAAAGAATTTTTACACATTTTCTATTACAAATTTGACCAAATCATCTTTTTAATGTGTTATAGGTTGCTTTAGAGATAGATGTCAAATCAATAACATTTAAAACTCTGGATTTGAAATGGAAAATCTTGCCATAAAAAAGAATTTTTACACATTTTCGACAAAATCTTTTTTATTTTATTTTCTGATATCACGTTAAGATCTACAGTTTTAAATGCTATTGATTTTAATGTTGACAAATCTTACATCCGTAGAATTTAAAACTGTAGCTTTTAAAGTGATACCTGGACCGAAATCTGTAAAACAAACCAAAAAAAGCTGATTTTGTAAAATTTGTGCTAAAAGATTTTGTAAAAATTCCCTTTTTTCACGAATTCCATTGAATTCTCACTACGGCACTGACACTGACATGATCCCTCAAACTCCCCGAAACCCCCAAACAGCTTCCCAAACCAAATGCTGGAACTGAAATTTCAAGTTGCCCTTTTTTATTTCTGTAGAAACATCCAGCCTTCGCATTTCTTGGGAATTGAAGCGACAAACCGGTCAATTTCGCACTCGCTCTCGCCCGGCATGAGCGCTCCATCGGCTTGTCAACGTGATCGTCGCGCCGGCCGCTGTCTTATCTCGAAAAGTTTTTCAAAACCTTTTTTTTGGGGTGGTGGGCGGGGGGGGGGTCACAACCTTACAATACGAGACTTCAGCCCTGGAGCTTTGAAACTTCATTTTGTGAGGCAAAAATACGTGAGTAGGCGAGTGAGGAGAAAAAGACAGGCTAGCCTTTTCCGTCCCACCAGAGACTGAGGTTAGGATTCTTTGGTCTGAGCCGAGAACATTTTTTCCACGCAGTCGACTGAAAGTGTTTCGTAGGTTTTCTGCCCTCTGTAAAAGGATCAGTGACCGGCGCTCGGCCACGAGCCGCCGCTGGATAGAGTGATGCAGGAAAGGAGAGACTGTAGCTACTCACCACCAGATGGGATAGCCTCCAAGCAGGGGGGGGGGGGGGGGGGGGGGGGGGGGGGGGGGGGGGGGGGGGGGGGGGGGGGGGGGGGGGGGGGGGGGGGGGGGGGGGGGGGGGGGGGGGGGGGGGGGTTTTTTTTTTTTTTTTTTTTTTTTTTGTTTGGAGGAAAAAAAAAAAGTCGTAACAGCAAAGTGTGTTTGTCTCCCAGTAGTTGAGGGAGTAAATGTCTCACACTCACTCACACGCTCCTACCCGTCTTCTATATCCCTCCCTCTTTCTGAGCTTCTTCCCTAAGGTACATATCTTTTTCTCTCCCCACTTTTTTACCCTCAGGATGTCTCATCCACAGGGCCAATATTAGTGAGTGAGCGAGAGAGAGAGAGAGAGAGAGAGAGGGAGTGAGGGAGAGAGAGAAGATGAGCGAGGTTTGGAGATGTCAGCTGGCAAGCCAATCACGGAGCATGGCCTTAGGTTACGCAAAAAAAAAAAAATTATTATTCCTGCCCATCTGTCAATCACCCAGCACCCCCTGGTTATGCAGCAAAGAAAGAAGGAGTCAGCGAGGGAGGGTGGAAGAATGAAATTATGGCAGCGGCTAAGTTTAAAAGATGAATTTGTCCTATAAAAGTAACAGAGGGAGATTTATATCGGTGCGCGGGGCGAATCCCGCGGGTTTGTACGTTGCCTTTCATCAGACGGCGGCGGTTTTGAGGATTTTGGAAATGTCGGGATGCATGCGTTAGTACGTGGAAGAAAATCCTAGCAATGTCTCGTAAGGTGTCCCCCTTCCGCTATGAGGCCGGGACACAAAGAGGATACAATAAAGCAATAAAAGGTGGTGGCAGGGTCAGGCATGCGGTGATATATGCCCCAGTGGCCCAGAGGCAGCACATTTTTACATAAATGCCATTGTCATTCGGGTGGGCTGCCTCACAGACGGCCCGTCACAGCACTTAAAAGGTGGCATCGCATTGTGTTCGGGAGCAGGAAAGGGAAAATGGCAGGTATTTTGGCGCACAATGCTCTTTATTATTAACCTGCAGATCAATTTGGTGCAGTTGGGTAATTAGCTCGGCGACGAAACCATCCCATTAACTCCCATTGTGGGGAAGGTGCACCCGGTGACGCTGGGTAAAATAAGCAGTCCATACATAGAGATACTGCGTATGATTGCTCCACTTTGGGAAATATGGCAGGCTTTGTGTGGTTCTAGCTCGGGTTTCCTTCGACCCTCCTGTCATCGTCGTCACTACTACCTGCTGGTAACCCAGTGGTGACGCTGCCATTCGCCCTCGAGGTGCACATAATTGCTCTCTTGGTTGCTGGTCTGCCGGCTTACTTTAACTCGGGCTAGTTAAGTTTCCAGCAGGGAGCCGGAGGATTTCAGGCTCACTCGCTCAGCAGGGAGAGGTGCTATGTGTCGAAGCCAGAGAGGGAAAGCTCCGACCGCAGTCTAGAGGTCACTTTCCCAGTGCCCCACATTCTTCTCCCTATAGCCTTTATTCTTTACTTCAAAAGAGCCTGCACTATAGCTGCCTGTGGCTCAGCTCCTGCCACGGGGGGTCATCTATTTGCAGTTCTGCCATGGCTGTTGGTGGACACTGCCCTTTCGTGCCCTTCAGGGACCATTTTTCGGCTTTTCCTTTTGATTTGGCAAATTGAAACTGAGGATTTCCCTAAGCTTACGGAAAGACAAACGCCGTTTTGGACCACAAATAGACCTTTATTTTGCAAACACAGCGTTGGGATAGAGTCCACCGTTATCTTTACGTCCAAGAAGCCAAATATAAAAACACAAAAATATTATTTTGTCGAAAAGATTTTTAAGGAGAATAAAACAGTAATGTCATTTGGTTAATAAAAAAACACTTAGTACTCAAAAAAGTAAACCTGGAGATTAAAATTCTTATTTTTAAATACACCTTTAATACCTCTATTCTATTGCATGAAAAAAAAGCAGGGCCATATAAGGGCGAAAAATATTAAACCTGGAGATTAAAAAAACCAAAT
>JAFMOD010000119.1:1960938-1969940 GCA_019802435.1 Corydoras maculifer
TGCAGCTCTACATGTTGGACCTCACATGAGTAAGGAATTGACAAAATATCAATCTCTTTTATTTTATTAGCGAAGGATGATCCCATAAAGCTGCCAATCAAGAGAGAGGAACCGAGTCTGCATGATGCTCCACGGGAAACACACTCAGCGGTTGGATGCTCGGACTCCAGGCATTCTTGTTAAGTGACAGCTCAGGCTTCCAGCGCCAGGACTGGCTATCAGAACGTGACAAGGAGCGGGATTTACAAGTGGAGGCGGGGAACCGCCTGTGGTCAGCCTCTCGACAACATTAAAACCACATTTCCCAGGTCAAGCCTGCACCATGATGAACTGCCTGTAAATAAACCGGCAATTAAAACCTGGATTCGCGTCCCGGCGCGCACAGCCAGCGCCGACAAACATTCCTCTGTAATCGGGAGTCCAGGCCAGGCCGGCTCTTCAGCTCTTCAGCTCTTCAGCTCTTCAGCTGCCCGTTGTGGCAGAATGCTCAGATTCCATTGTTGAATGGAGGAAGTCTTGAGCCTCCTATCAATTGCCCTTAATGAATCGACAGGAGTGGGTACTTGAGGAGCAGGGGGTGACCCCTCCGGCGTCTCAATGGGAAGAAAAAGACGGGGCCGGAGCTGTGACCCTGGAGGTCAGGAGTCCTTCATCCCCCCTCATTTAGCTGTGTTTGCGAACACTCCTGCTTTTTATTAAATGATGGGTAATACATCACGGGCGGCACCCTGATCCTGCCTCTTGCCCCCCACCCCACCCCATCCTACCCTATATGAAAGGACCACTGGCTGGTTCAGGGCATTTAGCGGAGTTCAGCTTCCACAATCAGAACTCATGTCACTCCATTACTCATGTCCCTCCATTGGCTCCCTGTAGCTGCTGCATTCAATATAAGTCACTGACTCTGGCCTACAGAACCATTTCTGGATCTTCCCCCTCTTTACCTTCACTCTATCTTTTCAAAATACACTCCGTCTCGTTCACTTCGCCCCAGTGATGATGGCCGCCTGGTGGTTCCACCTCACCGAGGAGCTGATTATCACTCTGTGGCGTTCACCACTGCAACATGGTGGAACCATCTTCCCAACTCCGTCCATAAGGCAGAATCACTGAGCGGTTTTAGGAAACTACTGAAGACGATTATTTTTTAGCCGAAATACCTGCCATTTTCCCTTTTCTGCTCTTAGGCACCTTTTAATTCCTGTTGTAAAAACTACAAGTCACTTATCCAATTATTTGGATATCCACTTATTTGTAAGTCGCTTTGGATAGGGGGCGCAGCATCAAATAACAATCAGGTTTGCTGAGTTCACACTATAGTTGGTTTTCTTCATAACTTCTGTCTTGTAATGATCTCATTTATAAGTCGCTTTGGTTTAAAGTGTCTGCTACATGACTAAATGTAAATGTACCAGGGCGGCACAGTGGCTTAGTGGTTAACATGTTCTCCTCTCCTCGGGTTCTCCCGTTTCCTCCCACAGTCTAAAAACATGGATAAAGTCAATTGAGTTTTCCAAATTGCCCCATATAGAGTGTGTCTGTGTGAGTGAGTGTGTGTCCAGGGATAGATAGACACCTGTCCTGGGTGTATCTGCCCAGCGCCCGAAACCCCCCCTGTAACCCTAATATATAGGATTTACATTACATTTGCATTTGGTCATTCAGCAGACCAAATGTGAGAGCAAAGCAACTTCCAAGGTGAGCACAGGGTTCATCACAACATCCCTGGTTAATGAGGGTTAAGGGTCTTGACCCACATTGGTAACTTCAGTGGACCTGGGATTTGAACCCCCAACCTTCAGATTGAGAGCCCAATGCCCTGACCACTGAGCTACCACACCCAAGGATAAAGCGGAAGATAATGGATGGATGTAAATGTAAATGTTAATGGATTTCAGCGCTGGATTCTCGGCACCGAAACGTGATGTTTGATGGAAACACTTCAAGCTGAGTCGGCAGGAAAAGGTGGAGTATTTATGTATAATGACAGGAGTTATGCAATATGTTTTGGCCTGTGGGGAATTATTTTCATGTTCGAGCTCTCTCTGACTCAGAGCTGGTGCTGTCCTGAAATGCGTGAGAGAGAGAGAGAGAGAGAGAGAGAGAGTGTGGGTTTCGGGCTCTGCATGCACCCACGAAACACTGAGGACCCCTGCGGTGCAGGTTTCTAAGGCGACCCGAGCAAGGCTGTAACCAGGTCCAGCTCTTTCTCAGGCCTCTCGCTCCCTCGCTCTCTCTCTTTCTCTCTTTCTGGAGCCCCATCAGCTCGGCCACAAAGAGCTACATGTCTAGAGCCTCCCACCCAAAGCCCCTCACTCTCACACACACACACACACACACACACAATCCGGACAGTGTGACCGGACACAGGCAACCAATAAAACCTGGATTAGTAGGGCATCCACACACTGCACTATAGCAAGAAAGTTTCTTAACCCGCCCGTCCCGCCCTCATGGCTTTTCTCTCTTTCATTCTCTCAATCTTTCCTGCCTTTGTATTTGTCCCACTCCCCTCCTCTTCCTCTGACCCCTTTCTGCTAAGAATTTCATTATTTGTTATTTCCACGTTCGGGATAAAGAGAATCTCAGGAATTAGCTTGTTCCCGGAGTTGTACGGGAAGTCTGCTTAATACTCTAATACTCTGCACCCATAATCCCCCTGCGCTTTTTCAAATCCTCAGCTTCGATCGCCGGTGAAGCATGCGGTATATTGTACCGGCAACGCTTCGAGGAGGTTGTTAAACCTACTGTATTTACTTTTTTTTTTTTTTTTGGATGTGCTGCTGATTAAGTCATCGGGGGGGGGGGGGGGGGGGGGGGGGGGGGGGGGGGGGGGGGGGGGGGGGGGGGGGGGGGGGGGGGGGGGGGGGGGGGGGGGGGGGGGGGGGGGGGGGGGGTCCTCCGGGTTCTCCGGTTTCCTCCCACAGTCCAAAAACATGGAACAAGTTAATTGAATTCTCAAAATTGCCCCCTATAGAGTGTGTCTGTGTGAGTGAGTGTGTGCCCAGCGATGGATTGGCGCCCTGTCCTGGGTCTATCTGCCCAGCGCCCGAGACGTTCTCCCCTGGATGGGCATGGGGAACCCCACCGCGACCCTAATAGAGGATAAGCGGGAGATAATGAATGAATGAATGATATATATATCAGCGATATATCAGTCCTGTCCTGGGTCTATCTGCCCACCGCCCGAAACGTTCTCCCCTGGATGGGCATGAGGAACCCCACCGCGACCCTAATAGAGGATAAAGCGGAAGATAATGAATGAATGAATAATATATATATATATCTCCCCACCCCCATACAGGGGAGAACGTTTTGGACGCTGGGAAGATACACCCAGGACAGGGCACACACACACTCACTCACACAAACATGCACACACACTATATGGGGCATTGATTCATTCATTCATTCATCCACCCATTATCTTCCGCTTTATCCTCTATTAGGGTCGCGGGGGGGTTTCCCAATGCCCATCCAGGGGGGAATGTCTCGGGCGCTGGGCAGATACACCCAGGACAGGGCGCCAATCCATCGCTGGGCACACACTCACTTACACAGACACACTCTATATGGGGCAATTTTGAGAATTTAATTGACTTGATCCATGTTTTTGGACTGTGGGAGGAAACCAGAGAACCTGGAGGAGACCCACGCAGACACGGGGAGAACATGGAAACTCCACCCAGATGGGGATTCGAACCGGGAATCCCTAGTGCTGAGAGGTGAACGTACTAACCACTAAGCCACCGTGCCGCCTTATATATATATATTGATGTGGTGGTGGTGGGGGTCTGTAGTTTCATTTCCCCACAGTGACACTGCTGGGTTAGGAATAATGCCCCCACCAAATAACCCCTGCTCTGTGGTGGTACTATTGTGGTTCTGATTACAGAACTTTAGAGATCAGAGAAAAGGGGACGTACACAAAGCCCACAGACAGATGGACTACAGTCTGGAATTGTGGAAGTACAAAGTCCATTTTTACAGAAAGTGGAACTGAGAACATGGACCATAAGTGGAGAAAAAAGGGGGCGTGTCCTAACTTTGATACTGATACTGTAAAGCATTTCATCTCATTATCTTCCACTTAATCCTCTACTAGGGATGAGGGGAGAATGTTTCGGAGGCTGGGCAGATACACCCAGGACTGGGCATCAACAACACAGACACTGTATAGGGGCAGTTCACCAGTTCACCTTGAATCCATGTTTTTGGACTGTGGGAGGAAACCGGAGAGTCCGGGGAGAACATGGAAACTCCACCCGGATTGGGATTCGAACTGGGAACCCCCAGCGCTGAGAGGTGGGGTGGTGCTGACCACTAAGCCACTTGCCGCTCTTGAATAAACTTGTGAGACGATAACCTGAAACTAACACATGTTCATTAAGACAAATAAATGGTTTTTGAGATAAACACAGAAATGACGTACAGTCAGCGAAATCCAGAGATGGAAGGTGGTTGATCATACCTCTCATCATCACCTCAGTCACGCTGTAAGACAGGAAGTGAATCGGCTCACAGACGTGATCTGGAGCCTACCGCCGAAAACTGCTTCCAACCAGCAATAACCTTTAAAGCTGACTCAGCGTTGTGATACATCAGCTCATATATCTCATAATATCTAATGCTCTGCTGGCACAATCAACTAATTGCCTCTACAACTAATTCAGAACTCTGCAGCCCAACATGTGTTCAACCAGCCCAAGAACTCAGGGCAATCCACTATTCATTTACTCTCTATTGGCTCCCTGACGCTGACTCTGGCCTACAGGACCATTTCTGGGGGGTGGTCCCCATGCCCATCCAGGGGAGAACGTTTAGGGCGCTGGGCAGATACACCCAGGACAGGACGCCAATCTATTGCTGGGCACACACTCACTCACACAGACACATGGGGCAGTTTGGGGAATTTAATTGACTTGATCCATGTTTTTGGACTGTGGGAGGAAACCGGAGAACCTGCAGGAAACCCACGTGGACACGGGGAGAACATGGACACTCCACCTAGATTGGGATTCAAACCGGGATACCCTAGTGCTGAGAGGAGAACATGCTCAACGATGGACTGGCATGCTGTCCTGGGTGTATCTGCCCAGCGACCGAAACGTTCTCCCCTGGCCTTAAATATTCTTAAATTTGTATAACGTATAATAATTCATTCATCCATTATCTTCTGCTTTATCCTCTGTTAGGGTCGCGGGGGGTTCCTCATACACATCCAGGGGAAAACATTTCAGGCACTGGGCAGATACACCCAGGACAGGGCGCCAATCTATTGCTGATTACACACACACACTCTATATGGGGCAATTTGGAGAACTCAATTGACTTGATCCATGTTTTTGGACTGTGGGAGGACACCGGAGAACCCGGAGGAAACCCACACAGACACGGGGAGAACATGGAAACTCCACCCAGATGGGGATCCGAACCGGGAATCCCTAGTGCTGAGAGGAGAACATGCCAACCACTAAGCCACCATGCCGCACGTATAATAATATAAAATAAAATTTATAATAAAGCGGCACGGTGGCTTAGTGGTTTGCATGTTCTCTTCTCAGCACTAGGGATTCCCGGTTTGAATCCCCATCTGCGTTTCCATGTCCTCCCCATGTCCGTGTGGGTTTCCTCCGGGTTCTCCGGTTTCCTCCTACAGTCCAAAAACATGGATCAAGGTCAGTTGAGTTCTCCAAATTGCCCCATATAGAGTGTGTGTTTGTGTGTGAGTGAGTGTGAGCAGACCCAACGCCAGAAACTTCTCCCCTAGATGGGCATTGGGACCCCCCCCCCACCCAACCCTAGTAGAGGATAAAGTGGAATATAATGGATGGATTCGAAAGATAAGGAACAAATTGTAAATGTGTGTGTGTGTGTGTGTGTGTGTGTGTGTGTGTGTGTGTGTGTGTGTGTGTGTGTGTGTGTGTGTGTGTGTGTGTGTGTGTGTGTGTGTGTGTGGAGGTGTGGGGGGGGCGGTATAAGCCAAAGCCATCGGAAGGCCAAACTGTGTCACGTTTACATTATTTATCCAAAGCAACTTCCAAGAATCCTGACTTTGATGATGGGGTCAGAGTGCAGGGTCAGGCAGGATCCAGCTTCCCCGGAGCAATGGAGGTTAGGACAACTCTGGAGGGCTTGTGGATCGAACCCCCAACCTTCAGATTGATAGCCCATCACCAGAACCAGGGACCTAATGGCTACTTTGGCACAGGGTGTGTTGTTTTTCCGATTTTTTTTTCCGATTTAAATTTAATAGATTAAAACGAGCTGAAAATACCAAAAAGTCCATCCATCCATTATCTTCTGCTTTATCCTCTATTAGGGTCGCGGTGGGGTTCCCCATGCCCATCCATGGAGAACATCTCGGGCGCTGGGCAGATACACCAAGGACAGGACGCCAATCTATCTCTGGGCACACTCTATATGGGGCAATTTGGAGAACTCAATTGACTTGATGCATGTTTTTGGACTGTGGGAGGAAACCGAAGAACTCGGAGGAAACCCACGCAGACACGGAGAGAACATGGAAACTCCACCCAGATGGGGATTCGAACCGGGAATCCCTAGCGCTGAGAGGAGAACATGCCAACCTCCGTGCCACCTGTGTAAGTCAATTTTCTATTTTATAAATGACCTGGGGCGGCACGGTGGCTTAGTGGTTAACACGTTCGCCTCTCAGCACTAGGAATTCCCGGTTCGAATCCCCATCTGGGAGGAGTTTCCAAGTTCCCCCTCTGTCCGTGTGGGTTTCCTCCGGGTTCTCCGGTTTCCTCCCACAGTCCAAAAACATGGATCAAGTCAATTGAGTTCTCCAAATTGCCCCATATAGAGTGTGTCTGTGTGAGTGAGTGCCCAGTGATAGATTGGCGCCCTGTCCTGGGTCTTTCTGCCCAGCGCCCGAGACGTTTTCCCCTGGATGGGCATGGGGAACCCCACCGCGACCCTAATAGAGGATAAGCGGGAGATAATGAATGAATGAATGAAATTGCCCCTTATAGAGTGTGTCTGTGTGAGTGAGTGTGTGCCCAGCGATAGATTGGCGCCCTGTCCTGGGTGTATCTACCCAGCGCCCAAAACGTTCTCCGCTGGATGGGCATAGGGAACCCCCCCGCGACCCTAATAGAGGATAAAGCGAGAGATAATGGATGGATGAGTTTTAGTGTGAACTTTGGACTTATAACATGTTTTTCAGATGTTGTGATATATTTGTAGGTCTGTGTGATCTTGTCCCTGCTCCCTGCATGCTGTTCTTCTTTAATGGTAATTAATTCCACGATATAATATTGTATTAGACCTCAAAGCCAAACAAATATAATATAGAGTAGCCAAAATTGGGCTGCAAAAAACCATCCGGAGCCATTTGCATGCCACTGTCCCAGCCCCATGTCCTGGAAATGGGGGCATTTGTATAATATCACTGCTTTTGTCCTTACTTTGTAAGCCGGGGACAAAGCCCAGACACACCCCTCCTCCTCCTCTCCCCCCCCCCCCAAGCCCCAAACAAACCTTTTTCATTAGGGCAGCAAACACTTTCTCCTTCAATAGCTGAATGCTGAGCATCAAGCCCTGCATCGGGGAGCACAGCATCTCCACAGGCGCTGGGCTCTTCAAGCCACCGCTCTCCTCTCAGGACACACAGCTCGCTTAATTAAAGCTCACTTAAGCCGGACAATAAGCTTTCAAGCAGGTCTGGGCTTGGTGGGGCTCTCCGACGGGCCGGCCCCAGTATTCATGACCCTCGTCAAGCAGGAGAGCGAGAGAGAGAGAGAGAGAGTGTTGGGTGTTGGGGAGGGGGGGGTATTACGCGCCAGAGACTTTGTTCACACAAGATGAAGAGTCAACAGCCACCCCCTTGCCATCTCTCTCCTAATAACCACCTTTAGAAATGCTCCCCCCCCCCCAAAAAACACAATGCCCTGCGACTCCCCACCTCTCGCTCTCAGCCACCCTCCGGGACAATGCCTCAGGCCCTGCGATTCCTCCCCAACACCCTCAGCCTCCTAACAGACACTTCTTTTATTGAAATTCTTTGGTGTCCTAATCCTCAGCTTCCTCTGTTGAACAACAATGGAGTCTCGGGGCTTCAGCCTTTTCCAGCGGGGCTATCATCAGACGGGCCCGGGTCACAACGTCCCGCTTTCCCCCGGCTGCACCCATCTCCTCCCCATACACACTACACACCTCAGTGAGAACTAGTAAAGACGATATATAGGGAGGTAGGGAGGATGTGACGGAACCGTCCTGATCTGAAATTAAGGTGTGAATTTACAGCTCGTCATTGGTGGGGAAGTCGGGAGAAGGAAATTGGAGGGCAGCTTGCACAAAAGATGCCACACACGTCAAGATAATTAGCCCAGAATTAGCATTTCAGCCTTTCTTTCTTATAAGACTCTGCTATCACTTGACACTTATGGTGGACATCACGTGATTTCCACCTTCATCAGCACCTTCATCATCATCAGGGCTCTCAAACAGACTTATTCTCATTTCATAGTAAAGACCGAAACTTCTTTTAGTGGAAAGGCAGCGACACCGGTGTGATGGTGACATCTATTGGTCACGTTGTGTACTGCAGGTCCACAAAAAGATTCCCAGATCGTGGGTGTAGACCCCTGTGAAACTCTGGGCCAATTTATAAAACAAGAAACTTAGAAAATTCGTACTGTACGCTGTTAATTAATTGGAATTTTACATTTATGGGAAAGGGGGGGGGGGCGGCATGGTGGCTTAGTGGTTTGCATGTTCTCCTCTCAGCACTAGGGATTCCCAGTTCGAATCCCAATCTGGGTGGAGTTTCCATGTTCTCCCCGTGTCCGCGTGGGTTTCCTCCGGGTTCTCTGGTTTCCTCCCACAGTCCAAAAACATGAATCAAGGTCAATTGAGTTCTCCAAAATGCCCCATATAGAGTGTGTCTGTGTGAGTAAGTGTGTGTCCAGTGATAGCTTGGCGCCCTGTCCTGGGTGTATCTGCCCAGCGCCCGAAATGTTCTCCCCTGGATGGGA
>JAFMOD010000119.1:1987099-2007206 GCA_019802435.1 Corydoras maculifer
CCTCACCACTGAGCTCCATCCTCACCACTGAGCTCCACCCTCACCACTGAGCTCCACCCTCACCACTGAGCTCCACCCTCACCACTGACCTCCACCCTCACCACTGAGCTCTCACACCCAAAGACTCCACTGTGTTTTTAAAATCTACAACCCATCCATCCATTATCTTCTGTTTAATCCTCTTCTGGGGTAAACGGGGGTGCCCCATGCCCATCCAGAGGAGAACGTTTCGGGTGCTGGGCAGATACACCCAGGACAGGGCGCCAATCCATCACTGTGCAAACAATGGGAAATAGAAGGAAGGAACTTAACACAACTGTTATAAAGCTCTATGACACTGGTCACCACAAAAGTTGATGTACAGTTAATATATATATATATATCATCCATCCATTATCTTCCGCTTCATCCTCTACTAGAGTCACAGGGGGGAGGGGGTTCCCATGCCCATCCAGGGGAAAACGTTTCAGGCGCTGGGCAGATACACCCAGGACAGGGCGCCAATCTATCACTGGACACACACTCACTCACACGGACACACTCTATATGGGGCAATTTGGAGAATTCAATTGACTTGATCCATGTTTTTGGACTGTGGGAGGAAACCGGAGAACCCTGAGGAAACCCACGTGGACACGGGGAGAACATGGAAACTCCACCCAGATTGGGATTCCAACCGGGAATCCCTCGTGCTGAGAGGCGAACATGCTAAACACTAAGCCACGGTGCCCCCCCTCCCCCCCCCGATTCTTGCAACACTTTATTAATGTCTTAATATTATTAAATCTTATGACAAGTATTATGATGCATTATGGATGTGAGTGGCACAGTGGCTTAGTGATTAGCATGTTCTCCTCTCAGCACTAGGGATTCCCGGTTGGAATCCCAATCTGGGTGGAGTTTCCATGTTCTCCCCGGGTCCACATGGGTTTCCTCTGGGTTCTCCAGTTTCTTCCCACAGTCCAAAAACATGGATCAAGGTCAATTGAATTTTTCAAATTGCCCCATATAGAGTGAGTGTGTACCCAGTGATAGATTGGCGTCCTGGCCTGGGTGCCCAGCGCCCAGAAATGTTCTCCCCTGGATGGGCATGGGGAACCCTAATAAAGGATAAAGCGGGAGATGATGAATGGATGGATACTTTATGAAGCTTAATGAATGTGTTTATAATGCATCATGAGTACCGGGTTCAGGGGATTCTTGTGTCTGCTCAGTGTTTCTTTGGAAGTGATCTGTTGTGTAAATGAAGTTTCGACACTCCACTGATGGAATGTGACTTGTGTCTTCATGCCTCATGGACACACATTGCTGCAGACTCGCAACATGTAGCAATCTGATCAGAGCGACGCTCAGATGAGTTCTCTAGAACTCACACGCCAACAGGAGGACAGACATGGAACCGATGTTTCAGGTGCTGAGCAGACTCACCCCAGACAGGACGCCCATCCATCGCAAGTTTGAAGCGGCCAGTTCACCTTGAATCCATGTCTTTGGACTGTGGGGGGAAACCGGAGAACCCGGAGAACACCCACGCGGACACGGGGAGAACATGGGGACTCCACCCAGATCGGGATTCGAACCTGGATCCCCAGCGCCGACAGGAGGGTGTGTGACCCACTAAGCCACTGTTCCCATATGTCTACAATAGCATTAATCACTCTCGACCAATCACTGTGTTGCTGCTTGAACCATGTTGAGATGCTGAGTCATCATAAGCAGTGTGTTGATGGTTGTATAGAGTACATAAACCTCCGCAGGGTCCTAAAGAGTAAGGATGGCAAATGTCATGGTAATCAAAGCAATCACACACACACACACACACACACACACACACACACACACACACACACACACACTTATTTGCTTGATTTGCTTGATTTTGTCTCTTTTTTTTTTTTTGGAACACTTGATATTAGACTAAACTGTGTGTGTGTGTGTGTGTGTGTGTGTGTGTGTGTGTGTGTGTGTGTCCTACAGTGTATGTATCTACTCCTCCACACAGTAAAAGGGACACCATTTGAAACTCCAGACCAGGGCAAAGCCCGGCTTCTGACCCACTGGGAGCAGATGGACTACGGTGTACAGTTTACTGCGTCGCGCAAGTTTCTCACCATCACCCCCATCATACTGTAAGTACCCCCCATTGTACTTTAAGTACCCCTATTGTACTGTAAGTACCCCATAATACTGTAAGTACACCTCAAGTACACCCCCATCGTACTGTAAGTACACCCATCGTACTGTAAGTACCCCCCCACATCATACTCTAAGTACACCCCATCCAACTGTAAGCACACCCCTATAGTACTGTAAGTACACCCCTATAGTAATGTAAGTACACCCCTCATCATTCTGTAAATACCCCATCATTCTGTAAATATCCAATAATATTATAAGTACACCCCTTATCATTCTGTAAGTACACCAGCATACTGTAAGTACCCTCATCATTCACTATTTTCTTAAAACCAGCCATATTCTGTTGATGATGATGATGACGATGATGATGTTGCACTGCGATATAGTTTACCATAAGTAGCTTTCATAAAGTGTGTGTGTGTGGGGAGGGGGGGGGGTTCTGTGCTGCATACATTGTTAGTTTGACTAAGGTTTACAGATAAATGATGGTTTTTTTTGTGTCGTCACATGTTTGGTTGGTAACTGTATTTATATATATATTTTTTAAATAAAATGGAAATAGAAATAATAAAATTATAAAGAAAAAATGTAAATTAATTACATTAATAAATACATAAATAACATAATAAATAAATTAATCAATTACATATGTGTGTATATGTGTGTGTGTATATGTATGTATGTATATATATATATTTATAAGAGTTATTTATATATTTATTTATATATTTATTTATATATATATTTATATTTTATTTTATTTTAAAGAAATTGAAATACAGAATGGCACAAGAGTGGGGGGCGTCTGTAAACTTCAGATTGGTAGTGTTTATTAAAAGCCTCCGTTGTCTTAAGTAAGCTGATCCACCCTTCTGAATGGCCCGTAGGCCGGCGGGGGTTCAGCCCGAGTTTGGCGTCCCGCTCACGTTACTGTGTCTCTAACGGCCGCTGTCCTTTTCTCCTTGACTTTTCCTCTCCAGGTATTTTCTCACGAGCTTCTACACCAAGTACGACCGGGTGCACTTCGTCATCAACACGGTGTCCCTGCTCACGGTTCTCATCCCTAAGCTTCCCCAGCTGCACGGAGTCCGGCTTTTTGGGATTAACAAGTACTGAGAGGGCCCCCACCCACACCCCTCCCCACACCCCCGCACACTCTTCGGCCCCTGCACTCAGTACCGAGCCTTGTTCTGGGTTTTTGCACGGAGGGTATTGATGGCGAGCACATCAGACGGCCCAGTGTCGAGCAACGAAAGGGAAAGACCCCTCCCACCGACTGCACGGCGTAGTGATGTTATCGGTTCAGCTTAATGGAGCTTTTGTAGAGATTTTAAACGTCTGCTTTGGGCGATCCTCCGCCTGTGGGTCGGCTTTACTCTCCGTGGAGACGAGCAGCGAGGTTCTAGATGTAAAATAATCATGACGTAAGTCAGAAGAGGATTAATCAAGACTCATATAGAGACTGATGTCATTTACATATTATTACATTCTGCTTTAAATATACAATATCAGTCGGAAGTTAGGCCACGCCCCCTTTTATGGGCCATGTTCTAAGTTTCCAGTTCTGTAAAGATGGACTTTAGTTCTGCAATTCCAGACTGTAGTTTATCTGTTTGACCGTTTACGTCCCCTTTACTCTGTTGTAATGATCAGAATCCCAATAGTACCTCCACAGAGCAGGGGTTATTTGGTGGGGGCATTATTCCTATCCCTGCAGTGTCACTGAGGTGGATAAATGAAACTACAAATCCCCCCCCTCCCTCACCACATCAGTGTCACTGCAGAACTGACAACAAACAATCCACCACCCAAATGATACCTGTTTTGTAATGCTCCTGACCAACAGAGGACACAAAACCAACAGGGGACAATAAAGAACAATTGTAGTTCTACAATTCCAGACTGTAGTCCATCTGTTTGTTCTACAGTACATACTGTGTACTCTGTTCTAATGTTCAGAACCCCAAAAGTAGCACCACAGAGCAGGGGTTATTTGGTGGGGGCATTATTCCTATCCCAGCAGTGTCACAAAGGTGGAGAAATGAAACTCCAGAAATCCCCCTCACCACATCAGTGTCACTGCAGAACTGACAAACAATCCACCACCCAAATGATACCTGCTCTGTGATGGTGGTGACCAACAGAGAACACAGAACCAACAGGGGACTAATGAAGAACACTTGTAGTTTCAGACTGTAGTCCATCTGTTTGTTCTACAGTACATACTGTGTACTCTGTTCTAATGCTCAGAACCCCAATAGTACCTCCACAGAGCAGGGGTTATGGGGGGAGGGGGGGGGGGCATTATTCCTATACCAGCAGTGTCACTGAGGTGGAGAAATGAAACTACAGAACCCCCCCTCACCACATCAGTGTCACTGCAGAACTGACAACAAACAATCCACCACCCAAATGATACCTGTTCTGTGATGGTGCTGACCAACAGAGAACACAGAACCAACAACAACACAGAACACAGATGGACTACAGTCTGGAATTATAAAACTACAAAGTCCATCTATATAATAAGTGGAGGGAATGGAGATTGGAGTGAGAAGGGGGCGTGTCCTAACGTTGTTCTGGTGTTGTAGATGAACTCAGTGATTGTAATGGCGCTTTACTTGGTAGCGACATGCTGAAGTATTTTCTACAGCCTCTTTTTTAGGCGGGAGTTTAGATTTATTGGCGTGCTGCATTTCGTAAGCGATTCTTCTTGTACTTTGTTAAAAACGATACGACCAGCAGCAACGTTATCCTAACTCTGTGTGAATCCAAAGCCTTTTAGGATTCAATAGACTCTTCACAAAGTGAATCACACTCAATAGAAATGATTCACTTGGACGATTTCGCTGAATTGATTAGGGAAATGGTGTAAGGGTGGAAAGCAGACCTGGGCATTTCATGGCCCCAGGGCCACATCCGGCCCTCTGGTTGTGGCTGTGCCGGTCCGGCCGGCATGAAATACTGTATGTACTTCTATAAAATCGAACGTGCTGCACAGTGTACACTAAGTGCAGTGAGTTCAACACAATGGTTTGGTTCTCCACACCAGACCCATTTTTTTTATTAATTAATTTATTTATTTATTTTTCATATGGCCCCTTACATTTACATTTGGTCATCCAAAACGACTTACAAGTATCCCAACCTGATGTTTTGGGGTCAGGTTGAGTAGGACTTACAGAGTAAGACTTACAGAAAACCTGGAGCAATTAAGGTTAAGGGACAAGCACCCCGATGGCACAGTGGCTTAGTGTTTGGCATGTTCTCCTCTCAGCGCTGGGGATTCCCGGTTGGAATCCCAATCTGGGTGGAGTTTCCATGTTCTCCCTGTGTCCGCGTAGGTTTCCTCCGGGTTCTCCGGTTTCCTCCCACAGTCCAAAAACATGGATTAAGGTCAATCGAATTCTCCAAATTGCCCCATATAGTGTGTGTTTATGTATGTGTGTGAGTGAGTGCCCAGGGATAGATTGGCGTCATGTCCTTGGTGTATCTGCCCAGCGCCCGAAACGTTCTCCCCTGGATGCCCCCCCCCGCGACCCTTCTAGTGGATAAAGCGTAAGGTAATGGATGGATGGTATGTATGGATGGATATTCACCCACAGTAGTGGCATCAGTGGCCCTGGGATTTGAACCCTCGACCCTTGGATAGTTAGCCCAACCAGACCCCCACAAGGCCCCAGCCCTGTATAAATTGCTCAGCTCTGTATAAAAAGGACAAAATGTCTTGCCTTAAATACCACTCACTGGAGGGCCATTTGTGGCCCCGGGGCAATAAAATGTCCGTGTCTGCTGTAGACAATGCTTTAAAATACTAAACCCTAAATACATCCTGTTTCCTCCATCACAAAGGAACGCCGTGTGTTCTGGGCATGGGTGGAGGCGCGTGGCTATATTTAGAACGTGGCACTTGCGTTATCGTGGGTCGGGTTCTTGCCGTATTTAGGCAAACGTGCATCGTCCTGTTAAAAGTGTACCATAATCTAATCCAGCCTGACTTTCTACTGGACAGACGCTCAGCCTTTGGGTCAACGGGTGACCAATTAGAGACAAGACATGAAAATGCTTTTTATTATTAAATCAGATGCAAAAAGGAAAACGAATGGGTTTAACGCACTTTATACAGAATGTAAACCAATTCGTTTCTCAATGTTTTGATGTACGAGACTTCGAGGTAACAAAGATTCTATGAATCTAGTATTCATAATGCGTTATAAACACATTTATAAAGCTTTATAATGTATTAATAATGCTTTAAAACACTTAACCGTCGTTAACCTGTTTATAACCAGACTTATAAAGTGTTATTAGAATATCCCATAAGGCTTTATAACACGATGTGACCTAATGCATCCATCCATCCATTATCTTCTGCTTTACCCTCTACTAGGGTTGTGGGGGGGTTCCCCATGCCCATCCAGGGGAGAACTGGACACACTCACACACACACACTCTATATGGGGCAATTTGGAGAGTTTAATTGACCTTGAATCCATGGTTTTGGATTGTGGGAGGAAACCGGAGAACCCGGAGGAAACCCACGCGGACACGGGGAGAACATGGAAACTCCACCCAGGTTGGGATTCGAACCGGGAAACCCTAGTGCTGAGAGGAGAACATGCTAAACACTAAGCCACTGTGCCGTTGACATAATGCATATATTTAAACTGTCTCATTATCTCATGATCATCTCATTATCTTGGCCCCTTGGTCCTGTGTTATCTGTCCATCCCGAGAAACGTTCTCCTGTAGGGGGGGTTGATTGTGTAAAGAGCGGCACGGTGGCTTAGTGTTTAGCATGTTCTCCTCTCAGCGCTGGGGATTCCAGGTTTGAATCCCCATCTGGGTGGAGTTTCCATGTTCTCCCCGTGTCCGTGTGGGTTTCCTCCAGGTTCTCCGGTTTCCTCCCACAGTCCAAAAACATGGATCAAGTCAATTGAGTTCTCCAAATTGCCCCATATAGAGTGTGTATGAGTGAGTGAGTGTGTGTCCAGTGATGGATTGTCCCCCTGTCCTGGGTGTATCTGCCCAGCACCTGACACGTTCTCTTCTCCGCTGGATGGGCATGGGGACCCCCCCCCCCCCGCGCGACCCTAATAGAGGATGAAGGAGAAGATGATGGATGAAGAACTTATGTCATGCTGTTATTCCACTTTCTGATTTTTAGAATGAGTATTGATGTGCATTATGGCGGTTATGATCCTATTATAGGCGGCACGGTGGCTTAGTGTTTAGCATGTTCTCCTCTCAGCACTAGGGATTCCCGGTTCGAATCCCCATCTGGGTGGAGTTTCCATGTACTCCCCGTGTCCGCGTGGGTTTCCTCCGGGTTCTCCGGTTTTCCTCCCACAGTCCAAAAACATGGATCAAGTCAATGGAGTTCTCCAAATTGCCCCATATAGAGTGTGTTTGTGTGAGTGAGTGTGTGCCCAGCGATAGATTGACACCCTGTCCTGGGTGTATCTGCCCGGCGCCCGAGATGTTCTCCCCTGGATGGGCATGGGGAACCCCCCCGCGACCCTAATATAGGATTAAGCAGAAGATAATGGATGGATGGATGAATGATCTTATTAAAGGAGTTATAATGCGTTATGAATACTGGATTCACAGAACGTGTTACCGGACTTTAAAGTTCTATCAATCACTTCTGAGTCATGTTAATTTGGGACGGTACATTCTACCTGCTGCTTATATAATCTATAGACTCGAGTATCAGCTCTCAGATTGAATATATATTTGTTATAGACTCTCAGAGGAGTGAAGGAGGTGAAGAAGATCCTGTATGATGATTGGCTATTTTCTTGAAGCTGTACCTGACGTTAATAAATGTTTCTGATCAAACTAAGGGATGACGTTCTGAAGGTTCTTGTGTATCAGTGTGTATAAAGTATAAAGGGAGGACATGACTTTGGTGGGTTGATTAGCATGTTCTCCTCTCAGCACTAGGGATTTCCGGTTCGAATCCCAATCTGGGTGGAGTTTCCATGTTCTCCCCGTGTCCGCATGGGTTTCCTCCGGGTTCTCGGGTTTCCTCCCACAGTCCAAAAAACATGGATCGAGGTCAATTGAATTCTCCAAATTGCCCCATATAGAGTGAGGGTGTGTGTGTGTCCAGTGATAGATTGGTGTCTTGTCCTGGGTCTATCTGCCCAGCGCTCGAAACGTTCTCCCCTGGATGGGCATGGGACCCCCCCCCCCCGCAACCCTAATAGAGGATAAAGCGGAACATAATGGGTGGATTGATTATAATAAATCAGGGAGGCATGGTGGCTTAGTGTTTAGCATGTTCTCCTCTCAGTGCTGGAGATTCCTGGTTCGAATCCCCATCTGGGTGGAGTTTCCATGTTCTCCCTGTGTCTGCATGGGTTTCCTCCGGGTTCTCCGGTGTCTTCCCACAGTCCAAAAACATGGATCAAGTCAATTGAATGCTCCAAGTTGCCCCATATAGAGTGTGTCTGTGTGAGTGAGTGTGTGTCCAGCGATAGATTGTCGCCCTGTCCTGTGTGTATCTGCCCAGCGACCAAAACGTTCTCCCCTGGATGGGCATGGGGAACATGGCCAAAAAGGGGGCATGGCCAAACTGTGGTAAGAAGACATGTCCCTTATATTATAAAACTGCACAGGTGGTGTGAGTAAACAGCCCTGTGTTTGTTGTTGCCCCCCCCCTACCCCATCGTGTCACACAGTATGAACACTGTGACTTTAAGCTGATTTCTGTAGCGAAACGCAGCGTTTGCTCGCCCAGCTTCAAAGCCTGCCGTACAGAGGGGATTTCCTGTTCCTCTAAAGCTCAGGTGCGAGCCAGAGAACTGTCACATGGAGATTATCCCGCTTTAAAAGTTTCCTCCGTCTAATTGGATTCTGTTCCAGTCTGGCAAAAAGTGGAGCCACCGTTTCTTGATGCCATTGTGTAACGGCTTCCGAAGCACGTCTGAAATAGAGCCTTGTGTCTGGAGCCGGCGGGATTATAATCCACTGACATGAAGCTTTATTCACCTTCAATGTGCACGATGTTTCACGTGGACCAACCCGAAAAAATAATGCTGCTCATCAGAGACGGACTTTGGATGTCCATTCATCCATTATCTTCCACTTTATCCTCTATTAGGGTCGCGGGGTGGGGTGGGGGTGGTTCCCCATGCCCATCCAGGGGAGAACGTTTCGGGCGCTGGGCAGATACACCCAGGACAGGACGCCAATCTATCACTGGGCACACACTCACTCACACAGACACACTCTATATGGGGCAACTTGGAGACCTCAATTGACCTTGATCCATGTTTTTGGACTGTGGGAGGAAACCGGAGAACCCGGAGGAAACCCACACAGACACGGGTAAAACATGAAAACTCCACCCAGATGGCGATCCGAACCGGGAATCCCTAGTACTGAGAGGAGAACATGCTAAACACCAAGTCACCATGCCGCCAGTCTTTGGATGTGAAGAGCGATATTTTACCTTCACAGACTTCTGCGCAAGATCTGACCTGCTTTAGGAGTTAATGAGATTATATAGTGCCTTAGTGGTTAGCATGTTCTCCTCTCAGCACTCGGGATTCCCGGTTCGAGTCCCAATCAAGGTGGAGTTTCCATGTTCCGGTTTCCTCCCACAGTCCAAATACATTGATCAAGTCAATTGAGTTCTCCAAATTGCCCCATATATATAGAGTGTGTTTGTGTGTGAGTGTAATCAACCACTTGCTGTTCCCTTTTAGAACCAGGCAGCAGTCGGACTTTGGTGGGTTGCTATTTGAGCGGTGCAGCTACCTGGATTCAATGAGGTTCTCCATGTATAGTTAGAAGGATCTGCATTCTCTGTACAAAGGTCAGGTTTAATAGTTCGGTTCGTTTCAGCGTTCAGTGGAACTTATATTTCATAAACTTTTATTTAGGTGATGTACAGGTTGTTTGATGTTTCTTTTTAATTTGTTGCCTCTCAGCTCATTAAATCAGGTTCATTATTATAACAACAACAAAAAAAACAAACCAAGAAGCAACCAATTTAATGACACAATGCTGATTAATTACTGACACTTAAAATCACTAAACAGCTGCTTTAATCAGCGTCCTGCATGTCATACAGAACAAAACAGTGAAAAGAATGTGTGTTTGCAAATTATAACCACTAGGTGTCAGCACTCCCACTGTTTTAAACGCTTCCTCAGGCATTCTTTCCGTGTTTGAAGACTTGTATCTTGAGTGCGTGCGTGCGTGTGTGTGTGTGTGTGTGTGTGTGTGTGTGTGTGTGTGTGTGTGTGTGTGTGTAAGTAAGAGAGAGAGAGAGACAGAGTATGTGGAGATATATAGCATATATATATATATATATATATATATATATATATATATATATATATACATATATATATATACAGGATTTGTGTGCATGTGTGTGTGTGTGTGTGTGTGTATAATTCACATATTCACGTGTGTGTGTGTGTATATATATATATATATATATATATATATTATATACACACGTACACATGTATATGTAGTTTTATTCATTCATTCATTATCTCCTGCTTTATCCTCTATTAGGGTCGCGGTGGGGTTCCCCATGCCCATCCAGGGGAGAACGTCTCGGGCGCTGGGCAGATAGACCCAGGACAGGGCGCCAATCCATCGCTGGGCACACACTCACTCACACACACACACTCTATATGGGGCAATTTTGAGAATTCAATTAACTTAATCCATGTTTTTGGACTGTGGGAGGAAACTGGAGAACCCGGAGGAAACCCACGCAAACACAGGGAGAACATGGAAACTCCACCCAGATGGGGATTTGAACCCGAAATCCAAGAGGCGAACGTGCTAACCACTAAGCCACCGTGCCGCCCATGTAGTTTTATATTTTTTTATGTATTGCTATATATGTGTGTCTATGAATGTGTGTGTGTGTGTATATATATATATAAATTTATTTTTATATATATATTAATTTTTTTATTTTTTGCCAGACAGCAGAGGTCTCCAAATACCAGAGTTTCACACTAATCTGAACTGGCACATCAGGTATATAAATAGAAATGGCTTCTAGGTTCTAGTTTGTGAGGTTTGTGTATTTAGCCGATTGGGCAAAGGTTTGTTTTTCTAACAGCATCATCCTCACAGATAATAAAATATCCAGAAATATGAAGCACATGACAAATTACAGCATCATTAAATAATGACCTAATATAAAGTCTTGTTTGTGGTTCATCTGAAATTAAACAATGCATCATTAAACACATTAAACATCAGGTCTGTCGCCATCAGCGTGGAGAACGTGCAGAAATCAATTCAGAAAAATTCCCAAATATTGTGTAAAATAGTCGCTTTAATTAAATATGACGGTGCGGTGCTGCCGCGGGTGGATTCTGCCTCAAAACAACAAGCTTGAGGGTTCGATTCCTGGACTTTGAGAGAGCACAGGTAGCTTTTGGAGTAAGTATAAACTCTGAGTGTGTGTGTGTGTGTGTGTGTGTGTGTGTGTTTGGTTGCTTACTGAAAGAGCATTTTGTTAAAAACACTGACACTATGAGCATCTTTCTTGCGTCTTAACTCAATCAGCACAGAATCACGAGTCTGATCTTCTGTTCAATCCCATTATTCTATTTTGACATTTTTTGATTGCCTTCCACAAGTTATGACCAGGGCAGCACGATGTCTTAGTGGTTTGGCATGTTCTCCTCTCAGCACTAGGGTTTCCCAGTTTGAATCCCCATCTGGGTGGAGTTTCCATGTTCTCCCCGTGTCCGCATGGGTTTCCTCCGGGTTCTCCGGTTTCCTCCCACAGTCCAAAAACATGGATCAAGTCAATTAAATTTTCCAAATTGCCCCATATAGTGTGTGTCTGTGTGAGTGAGTATGTGTCCAGTGATGGATTGGTGTCCTGTCCTGGGTGTATCTGCCCAACGCCCGAAACGTTCTTCCCTGGATGGACATGGGGAACCCCCCCCCCCCCCACAGCCTAGTGGAGGATAAAGTGGAAGATAATGGATGGAAGTTATAATTATTTCTTCAGGCTGCACGGTGGCCTAGTGTTTAGCATGTTCTCCTCTCAGCACTAGTGATTTCAGGTTCGAATCCCCATCTGCGTGGAGTTTCCATGTTCTCCCCGTGTCCGTGTGGGTTTCCTCCGGGTTCTCCGGTTTCCTCCCACAGTCTAAAAACATGGATTCAAGGTGAATTGGCTGCTCTAAATTGCTACTATATATATATATATATATATATATATATATATATATATATATATATATATAGTGTGTGTGTGTGTGCGTGAATGAGTGTGTGCCCACACACACATAATCTTAGTAACTAGTATAGGATTAAATGGGAGGATTTTACAGAAGGTGATGCTATTACCACAATCCTCTAAGGTCCTTTCATTTGGCATGTTCTCCTCTTGTCCATTGTGTATATTTCCACAGACGTGCAATGATATCTATTGGTCTCTAGATGTTCAGATTAATTATGAATGTGTGTGTGTGTGTGTGTGTGTGTGTCACCATGCATGTATTTGTCACCCTGTGGGGAACTAAACCTGTATAAACACTCCCCTTATGGGGTCATCATGTCCTTCTGAGGACCACCAGCGACATACATCAACATATTTTGGGATGAAAGGGTTTTTTAAGGTTGAGGTTGGGATTAGGATTAAGATTATTAGGGTGAGAGTTGGAGTTAGGTTTAAACATCACTTCCTTTAAAGGCGTGTCTCTTTAAAACGACTGTACATTTCTGAAACGTCCCGTCTGTGTGACAGCGCCATGGTGGGGGGTCGTTGGAGAGCCTGCGGGGCTCAACGTCATGAGGTCTTAATACAGAAATGACGGATCCGCCGGTCGCCAGGCGCCGTGGTAACATAAAGCTCTGAAAACCTTCTCTCATTTCAAGGTTCAGGAAGTGAAATATAGAAGCATCTGGAAGCCGGCGAGATCCCTGCGCTCGCATGAAAGTCAGAGTGGCAGCAGGAGGGCCTCCGTTTCCACACATTTGAATAAGCCAACAAATGAGGACTATGTGAGGACTTTGTCTCCCGGTGCGAGAGACCCGACGCTTCGGTCGCTCATCAGATCTCCGGCCGCGGCCGTCCCCTGGGCTGTGGGCGGATGTACAGGACGGGAGGTTGCATGCGGTCAGGGTTATAAATAGCCCTGACCATGAGGGGATGAATTATACATGAGGGATGGATCCCTGAAGGAAGAGGGCAGTGATGAGAACAACTGCCCGCCCTGAGTGGGAGGTTTGGGTCCGAACTGGATGCAGGCTTGAAAGAGAACTGAAGGAGGACATCGATTTGGGGGTTAATTGGAAAATCAATGGTGTTGATGTCGTGGAAAACGGATCGAGCGCAGTTACCATGCCTCTTTATTTGGAGCCATTGCTTTTGCAGGCACCGTGGCTTAGTGCTTGGCATGTTCTCCTATCAGCGCTGGGGATTCCGGTTTGAATCCCAATCTGGGTGGAGTTTCCATGTTCGCTCCGTGTCCATGTGTCTGTGTGAGTGAGTGTGTGTCCAACAATCCTCGTGGGTTTCGTCCGGGTTCTCCAGTTTCCTCCCACAGTCCAAAAACATGGATGAAGGTCAATTGAGTTCTCCAAATTGCCCCATATAGAGTGTGTCTGTGTGAGTGAGTGAGTGTCCAGTGATAGGTTGGTGTCCTTTCCTGGGTGTATCTCCCCAGCGCCCGAAACGTTCTCCCCTGGATGCGCATGGGGAACCCCCCCCCCCCCCGCAACTCTAGTAGAGTATAAAGCGGAGGATAATAAATGGATGGATGGTCCATGTCTCCTATAGACCGCATAGTCTCCTCGCATACGTCGTAATACGGCGAAGATGTGACTCCGGGTTCAGGGTAATTACTATAATCGCAACCCTTCTTCAGGCGAACAATACAGAGTAATTTACTTTTCTGCATTTTTGGCTCTTGTACGTTCGTAGAATTGTATTCAGACGTTTAATGGGTGAGTCGGTCATCAGAACTAATGGTTTCAGTTCTGCGACGGTAGAGACTTGTTCCCAATTCAAATCAGCATTTCCACAATGGGAATGCAGGAAAACGTGCCTGCTGACGGGTTCTGGCCATGTTGCTCCAAAGTCCATTGAAGCTAATTACCTCCAGTAGTAGCTCCCTGGAACTCTGCGTCAGCTATAAGCAATTATAATGATTTCCAATGCTTTTAGTAGCTATTAGTCAAAGAAAATGAAGACAAATGACCTACGACGCAGCACTGCAGCTTCTCCAGTGTCACGCCGCTTGTTTCCTTTTCTGGTTCATGCGATTGGTTATGTTGTAACACCTGACCTCTGTCGTTTATCATCTGGATTAAGTTCAGGGAAAAAAAATCTGAGTGTGCAAATTCTCAACTCTGCTCTATTCGTGATCTATAAATTAATTAGTGGTTTAAACATAACGATTATGTTCATCAGGAAAAAACTAATCCGTTGATAGAATAATGTATTCTATATTTTGTTTCAACATAGAACGTATCCTATAATTGGGTCCCACGTAGAACATATCTTAACTTGGGTCCCATTGTGAACGTATCCTATATTTGGGTTCCATGTACATATCGTATAGTTGGGCCCCATGTAGAACATATGCTGTAGTTGGTTACCATTGAAAAGAAATCCAATATTTGGGTTCCATGTAGAATGTATCCTATAGTTGGATACCATTGGGATATGTCCTATATTTGGTTTCCATGTAAATTGTATCATATAGTTAGTTGGTCCCCTACATGGAACGTATACTATAGCTGGCTCCCATTGGAACGTATACTACAGTTCAGTCCCATTCAGTCCCTAATTGGGTTCCATGTAGAACATTTCATATAGGGGCGCGGTAGCTCAGTGGTCAGGGTGTTGGACTATCAATCTGAAGGTTGGGGGTTCAAATCCCAGGTCCGCTGAAGTTACCAGTGTGGGTCCTTGAGCAAGACCCTTAACCCTCATTGCTCCAGGGATGTTAAAATTAACCCTGTGCATCACCTTGTAAGTTGCTTTGGATAAAAGCGTCTGATATATGACCAAATGTAAATGTAAATAGTTATAGTTTCATATAGAGAAATTTGGAACATATCCTATATTTGGTTTTCATGTAGATTGTATCATATAGTTGGGCCCTATGTGGAACATATACTATAGTTACCATTGCGAACATATCATATATTTAGATTTCATGTAGATCATATCCTATGGTTGGGTCCCACATGGAATGTATCCTACAGTTGGTTACCATTGGGATTTTAAGTAGAATGTATTATATACTTGGGTCCCATTGGAAACATAACATATATATTTGGTTTTCATGTAAGACGTATCCTAAATTTGGGGTTCATGTAGAATGTAACTTATAGTTGGGTCCCACGTAGAATTTGTCCTACAGTTGGTTACCATTGGGATTCTAATTAGAAAATATCATATACTTGGGTCCCATTGGGAACATATCCAATATTTGGGTTCAATGTAGAACATCATATACTCGGTCCTTTATTTAGCCTTTAGAATGTGTCCTTCAGGGTGTCCTTGTAGGACAATCACAATCCATCAAGTGTAAACACAAATGCTCGGAGCTCTGTAAAAAATCCAGCTGTTTATTATGGGATGTTTGACTCCTGCCCCTGAATGCAATGGATCTTTGGGTTCTTAAATGCAAAGCTGCCTGGTTCTTAAAAAATTTAAATAATAAAGTGGCGTGAAGTGCAGGTATGTAAATACAGGAGAACACGGCAGACCATCATCCTTCACTGAACCCGGAGTGAAGGCTGGGAAATTAAAGCAAAACTGCTTGAGATTAATTGGGAGTCTTAAAGACGTGGACGTGAATGAGAGAGGGCGCTGTGGGATGCCGCCGCCGGTTCTATCTTTCGCTGACGGACGGACGGACTGACTGTGAGGAATTATTCAGTGTGTTTTTGCTCGATGTGACTGATGCTCACCCCGTTTCACCCGCGTTACACAAAGGCTCCTGCTGCTACTGATTGCGTTCGAAGCGAGAAAGCAGGCAGTCAGGAAATAACAGGAGCTCAGCTTCTAAACCCCCGGAACCATCAGCATGGACCTCAAAGGCTTTGAAATAGGACTTCAGCTATCAGGCTACGCCCTGGATGGAGCGGCGGAGGCTTCGGGATCAGAAAAACTCTGCATCACTGTTCGTTTCCTATAGGACCCAACTATAGGAACATCCATCCATCCATTATCTTCCGCTTTATCCTCTACTAGGGTCGCGGGGGGTTCCCCATGCCCATCCAGGGGGAAGAACGTTTCGGGCGCTGGGCAGATTCAATTGACCTTGATCCATGTTTTTGGACTGTGGGATGAAACCGGAGAACTGGGAGGAAACCCATGCGGACACGGGGAGAACATGGAAACTCCACCCAGATTGGGATTCGAACCGGGAATCCCTGGCGCTTAGAGGAGAACATGCACACCATCAAGCCACCGTGCTGTCCTACATGGAACCCAAATATAGGATATGTTCCCAATGGTGACCAACTATAGGATACATTCTATATGGAACCCAACTATAGGATATGTTCCCAATGGTGACCAACTACAGGATACATTCTATATGGAACACAGCTATAGGATATGTTCCCAATGGTAACCAACTACAGGATACATTCTATATGGAACACAGCTATAGGATACGTTCTACATGGAACCCAATTATAGGATATGTTCCCAATGGTAACCAATTAAGGGATGCATTCTACATGGAACCCAACCATAAGATACGTTCTACATGGGAACCAAATATAGGACATGTTATACATGGAACCCAACTATAGAATATGTTCCCAATGGTAACCAACTATAAGATACAGTACATTCTATATGGAACCCAACTATAGGATACGTTCTACATGGAACCCAATTATAGGATATGTTCCCAATGTTAAACTACTATCGTATACATTCTACATGGAACCTAACTATGAGATATCTTCCCAATGGTAACCAACTACAGGATACGTTCTACATGGAAACCAAATATAGGATATGTTTTACATTGAACCTTACTAATGGATACGTTCTACATGGAACCCAATTATAAGATATGTTCTCAATGGCAACCAACCATAGGATACATTACTGTACATTAACCGAGGCTTATGACAAATGTTAGAACGTGATATGAATGCTTTAGAAATCTTTATGAATGCACTTATAATGCTTTATAAATGTATGGATTCATAGAAAATGTTTCCAAGATGACAGAACACTTTGTCTGTGGTCGATGTGGCTGGTTACTTCACATGAGGTGGTGCAGCGGTTAGCACCTCCACCTTACCGAAAGAGAGTCTTTGGCCACACCCCCTTTTTGCTCCACTTACTGTCCATGTTCTCAGTTCCACATTCTGTAAAGATGGACTTTGTAGTTTCAGACTGTAGTCCATCTGTTTGTTCTACAGTACATACTGTGTACTCTGTTCTAATGGTCAGGACCCCAATAGTACCACCACAGAGCAGGGGTTATTTGGTGGGGGCATTATTTCTATCCCAGCAGTGTCACTGAGGTGGAGAAATGAAACTCCAGCAGCACTTCTGCACTAAACCCCCCCAATCCCCCCCCCCCATCACATCAGTGGGTCGAGCAGGTGTTGGAACCACAGCATCCATCTGCACGGAGAACATGTCTTATCTGGAACGATCTTTCAGACTGCTTCTTTATTTAAATCCTCGGTGTGGAGCTGAAGGCTGAGAGTCCTGACCTGATCTTTCTGCCTGAGAGGATTCAGTTACCTTAAAGGACCCCAGCTTTGCTTTGCCGACTCTTTACCTCAGAACTCTTAAACTTAAAGGTTCTGACTGAGAATAAAAATAATAATAAAACAAAGGAGCGCTTCAGTATTATCTTTAAGGATTCCTTGTTAAGTGGGAGGCATGCTGGCTTCATGGGCTTAGTGGTTAGCATGTTCTCCTCTCAGCACTAGGGACTCCCGCTTTGAATCCCAATCTGGGTGGAATTCCATGTTCTCCCTGTGTCCGTGTGGGTTTCCTCCAGGTTCTCTGGTTTCCTCCTACAGTTCAAAAACATGGTGATGTGGTAACTTGGTGGTGAGGGTGTTGGGCTATCAAGCTGAAGATTGTGGGTTCAATTCCCAGGTCCACTGAATGTGGTTACCAATTGCTCATTGCTCCAGGGATGCTGTGGCTAACCCTGTTCTTGCCATCCATCCATTATCTTCTGCTTTATCCTCTACTAGTGTCGCAGGGGGGCTTCCCCATGCCCATCCAGGAGAGAACACTTCGGGCGCTGGGCAAATACACCCAGGACAGGGCGCCAATCTGGTGCAAGCTGGGCACACACTCACTCACACAAACACAAACACACTCTATATGGGGCAATTTGAAAATGTTTTTGGACTGTGGGAAACTGGTGAACCCGGTGGAAACCCATGTGGACACGGGGAGAACATGGAAACATGGGATTCGAACCGGGAATTCTCAGTGCTGAGAGGAGAACATGCAAAACACTAAGCCGCTGTGCCACCCTGTGAATTATTCATTCATTATTTTCCATTTAATTCTCTACTAGAGTCGCGGGGGGGTTTCCCATGCTTCCAGGGGAGAACGTTTCGGGCGCTGGGCAGATACACACAGGACAGGGTGACAATCTATCACCGGGCACACACTCACTCACACAGACACACTCTATATGGGGCAATTTGGAGAGTTCAATTGAACTTGATCTATGTTTTTGGACTGTGGGAGGAAACCGGAGAACCCGGAGTAAACCCACGTGGACACGGGGAGAACATGGAAACTCCACCCAGATTGGGATTTGAAACTGGATGAATGCATCTGCTAAATGACCAAATGTCATGTAAATGTGGGTTAAAGGTGAATTGGTTGCTGTTAATTGCCTGGATCTAAATTTCCACTGTGTCCTGTGCTGGGTGTATCTGCCCAGTGCCCGAAACATCCTCCCCTGGATGGGCACACGGACCACCACCACCCCCCGCCGCCAACCCCAGAAGATAATGAGATGTTTATGAATGAAATGAAACTTTAATGGGCGGCATGGTGGCTTAGTGGTTAGCATGTTCTCCTCTCAGCACTAGGGATTCCCGGTTTGAATCCCAATCTGGGTGGAGTTTCCATGTTCTCCCCGTGTCCGTGTGGGTTTCCTCCGGGTTCTCCGGTTTCCTTCCACAGTCGAAAAACATGGATCAAGTCAATTGAATTCTCCAAATTGCCCCATAAAGAGTGTGTGTGTGAGTGAGTGTGTGCCCAGCGATAGGTAGGCGTCCTGTCCTGGGTCTATCTGCCCAGCGCCCGAATCGTTCTCCCCTGGATGGGCATGGGGAACCCCCCCCTCCCCCCGCGACCCTAATAGAGGATAAAGCAGAAGATAATGTATGGCTGCAACTTTAATGCCTTTCTTCACTGTTTACTTTTAGCTCAAACTCAAACCGATTTAAAAAAAAATGGACCAAACAACTAAAGGGAAGTTAAACTAATTAAAGAACTGATTTAAATTCACCGAACAGAACCAAACCCACGCCGTCTGAACAGTTCAGGGTTGTAGCCTCCAGCTTGCAGATATTAGACCGCGGTCACTCTGAGAAGCTCGTCTGTTGAATGTATTCAACCAGGTGGAGGCGCTATGTAGGAACTGAGCCTCGGGGCTTGATTGTCCTTGGGCTGTCAGAAGGAAGGAGAAGTGTAGGCCTTCATTTCCAGGTTCATCTGTATTTCTGGTTGTATACAGAGTGGGGGCGCCGCTGAGGATTACTGTTGTTGAATGGATCCCTCAACACCATGTGATTCAATTGGAATAATTAATGTAGTTCGTTATGTTATGTTCGTTATGTATCTCATCTCTTTAGAAAAACATAATGCTATTACTGCTACCTGCTAAAGCTAAATGCTAATAATGCTATATACTGTATACTATATCAAGGCTATTAAATCGCTAAATGCTATTAATGTTTTATATATATATATATATATATATATATATATATATATATA
>JAFMOD010000119.1:2041638-2061558 GCA_019802435.1 Corydoras maculifer
ATGTGTGTGTGTGTGTGTGTGTGCTCTCTGAAGGCAGGTTTTATCTTGTCTTCTCATTTCATTTGTGTATCAGTTGCTTCAGGGAAGGAAACAGTCTTAAAGATGTGAAAGTGCCTCAGGCCACCGCCAACCAACACTGTACCAGTGCTTGTAATTAAGATCTGCGGGGCCTCACGTCGGCCCCTGTGGCCCCGCGCACAGTAATCAGAACCTAATTGCACCTCTGCTCATTACAGCTTCCTTTCTATCCATCTGCTTTCCTCCTCACGGCAGCTCTGATGACACGTCCCATAATTAAAAGCCCACAACAGAACCGGAGGATTAGATTCCATCCATCCACCCGCTTTATCCTCTACTAGGGTCGCGGGGTGGGGGGTTCCCCATGCCCACACAGAGGAGAGCGTTTCAGGCGCTGGGCAGATACACCCCAATCAATCACTGGGCACACACTCACTCACACAGACCCACACACACACTCTATATGGGGCAATTTGGAGAACTCAATTGACTTGATCTATGTTTTTGGACTGTGGGAGGAAACTGGAGAACCCGAAGGAAACCCACGTGGACGCGGGGAGAACATGAAAACTCCACCCAGATTGGGATTCGAACCAGGAATCCCTAATGCTGAGAGGAGAACATGCTAAACCACTAAGCCACAGTGATGACTACCAGCAGATATCCATCCATCCATTATCTTCCGCTTACTTGGCAGGGGGGGGGGTTCCCCATGTCCTTCCAGGGGAGAATGTTTTGGGCGCTGGGCAGATACACCCAGGACAGGGGGGCAATCTATCACACACTCACTCACACAGACACACTCTATATGGGGCAATTTGGAGAATTGAATTGACCTTGGACCATGTTTTTGGACTGTGGGAGGAAACCCACGTGGACACGGGGAGAACATGGAAACTCCACCCAGATAGGGATTCGAACCTGGAATCCCTAGTGCTGAGAGGAGAACATGCTAATCACTAGGCCACCATGCCGCCCCCTAATTAATTTACTAATTATTGGTAATTAATAGATTTTGTTTTCAATGGATAAATTGCCCATTGTCTGGTGAATTTTCTACGTCTTAAGCAGAATTAATGATGCCATTTAATGATGTCGGTTTTGAAATAATTAATTTTGTAATATGTAGCTTGTTTATTTTACGTTATCATTTAGGATTCGCAGCGTGTATTAGAGAGAAGGTTCTGCGGGTCGTTATTGTGTCACTGTCCTCGTTATGTTGTGGTTTAAATGAGGAGAGGATGGAGCGGGGGTGGGGTGGGGTGGAAGAGGGGGAGGGGGTGCTGCGGGAGAGGGCAGGACACGTGCCACGTCTCCTCATGTGCGCTCGCAGCATCGCAGAAACCCCAGGGATGCCATGTCGGCGTCAGAGAGGCAGAGGTGTAAAGGCGAGGGATTAAAGGGAATGTCAGAGACGAAGGGAACCAAGAGAAGACGAGATAAAGGGGACGGGGGCAGGTCCGGGGCCCCGTTTGACAAAACATAACCAAATCTTCCACCTTGGTGATGAGAGAGGGTCGGAATTTGACTGCTGACTCATCGCCGCTGTTCAGATTAATCTACACATCAGACTCGGTAATCCCAGATTAGGGAGTCGATTCGGAATCGAGCTGGAGTCTGTCTGTCTGCTGCTTCAGATTCAGATGAGCTGTCAGCAATCTGAAGTCTGGATTACACCCCCACCCCACCCCCCAACAGCGGACCAATCAGTGACAAGAGACAGAGACGGATCTAATCCACATGTGAGGGATTAGATTAAACTCAGTTCTGTTCTAAACCGCCCTCTAGTGTTTAATGCTACTGGAGGCTATGAAACGAAATTTAATCATCCATCCATTATCCTCCACTTTAACCTCTATTAGGGTCGCGGGGGGGGCGGGGGTTTGGGCGCTGGGCAGATACACCCAGGACAGGACACCAATCCATCGCTGGGCACACACACACTCACACACACACACTCTATATGGGGCAATTTGGAGAATTCAATTGACTTGATCCATGTTTTTGGACTGTGGGAGGAAACCGGAGAACCCGGAGGAAACCCACGCAGACACGGGGAGAACATGGAAACTCCCCCCAGATGGGGATTCGAACTGGAATCCCCAGCGCTGAGAGGAGAACATGCTAAACCACTAAGCCACCGTGCCGTCTCATTATCAGTCTGAGTAATCTATACATCAGGTTTAGTAATCCCAGATTAAGGATGGATTCGGAATGTCCCGGAATAAATATGCATCTGCCCAGCGCTCGAAACGTTCTCCCCCAGGTGGACATGGGGAACCCCTCCTGCCCCAGTGACCCTAGTGGTGGAACTATGATTTGTCCCCAGCCGACTCATTCCTTTGGTTTAATGAAAATAAAGGGGTAGAGGGGGTAGATCGCTCCTGCGAGGTCACATGGTCTGACTGTTTGCTTTTAAAAATAACTATTGCCCCAGTTCACGCTACATTAACGTTCTTCCGTGGGACTGACATGGAGATAAGGATGGAGACTTCAGGCTCGTTTGTTCTTGACGTATGACGTGGGTGCGAGTCAGACTCTTGGGCCGCTGACGTCGCGGGTCGGGGGCTGGAGGGCCGGGGGGCCGGAGGGCCGGAGGTTTCCTTTAAAGTGGAGGGCAGTTTCAGAAGTCACATGCTCCACGGCCGCAGAACAAAAGAAAAAGTTACCCAGAAGTTACTATCTGGGGACTATCCCAGCACCCCTGTAAAGCACCTCTGATTGTTTTATCAAAACGAATCATCTGGATGGGTGGTACCGTGACTTAGTGTTTAGCATGTTCTCCTCTCAGCGCTAGGGATTCCAGTTCGAATCCCCATCTGGGTGGAGTTTCCATGTTCTCCCCGTGTCTGCATGGGTTTCCTCCGGGTTCTCCGGTTTCCTCCCACAGTCCAAAAACATGGATCAAGGTCAATTAGACTCTCCAAATTGCCCCATATAGAGTGTGTGTGTGGGTCTGTGTGAGTGAGTGTGTGTCCAGTGATTGATTGGGGTGTATCTGCCCAGCGCCTGAAACGTTCTCCCCTGGATGGGCAAAAACTTGGATCAAGGTGAATTGAATTCTCCAAATTGCCCCATATAGAGTGTGTTTGTGTGTGGGTGGCAAGGCACCTAACCCCAATTGCTCCCCGGGCTGCCCACCGCTCTGGGCACATGTGCTGACTTCACCAGTGTGTGTGTGTGTGTGTGTGTGTGTGTATGTGTGTGTGTGTGTGTGTGTGTGTGTGTGTGTGTGTGTGTGTTAAATGTGAAGGATATATTCCTCTGTGTAAGTTTATTCATTCATGTATCTATTATCCTCCACTTTATCCTCTATTAGGGTCGTGGGGGGGGGGGGGTCCCCATGCCCATCCAGGGGAGAACGTTTCGGGTGCTGGGCAGATACACCCAGGACAGGGGGACAATCTATTGCTGGACACACACTCACTCACACAGACACACACTATATGGGGCAATTTGGAGAACTCAATTAACTTGATCCATGTTTTTGGACTGTGGGAGGAAACCGGAGAACCCGGAGGAAACCCACGCGGACACGGGGAGAACATGGAAACTCCACCCAGATGGGGATTCGAACCAGGAATCCCTAACGCTGTAAGGAGAACATGCTAAACACCAAGCCACCGTGCCGCCCGTGTAAGAACAGTGGGCAAATAAATCAGAACTGAAGAAGACCCTGTGTAGTTCTCTGTAGGGGCATCTGTCAGCTAACGAACGCTAAACGTCACGATTGGCACACAGCGCGGCGTCTGCGTTATCTCTGTGCGTTCAGATCTCCATCACGTTCCACAGGGCTGTCTCAAACGTCTCCCGCGTCTCATACGTCTCGAACGTTATCCTCCGGCTAAGTGCACGGTGCGGCGCCCAAAATCGGCCTCTGCTGTCAAGTAATCCCGGAGTAATGAGATTTGGGCGACATCAAAGTGCCGTGCCTGTGAGGGAAGAGCGGGATCAGGAGAGAAGGCTTGGAAATGCAAATTCCACTGTCTCGCTGTGAGACACCTGCATCGAGAACACGGAACGCGGAACGCTGCGCGCCAAGATTGCATGACAGCAATGATGTGAATCATGTGACCTCATCTTACAGTACCTCACTATCTTCTGCTGCATCATATATCAGAGTCATGGGAGAAAGGAGGAGGTTCCCCATGCTCATCCTGTGGAGAACGTTTTGGGCGAAGGGTATATACATCCAGGGGACACCCACTTTCTCACTATATACAAACTATATATAGGGGCAATCTGACCACCGTGCCACCTCATAGTCCAAATGTGTTCTGTGTTGTTGTTAGTCCCCTGTTAGTTCTGTGTTCTCTGTTGGTCAGGAGCATCACAGAACAGGATTGTTTATTGTCCACTGTGGTTTCATTTCTCCACCTCAGTGACACTGCTGGGGTAGGAATAATGCCCCCACCAAATAACCCCTGCTCTGTGGAGGTACTATTGGGGTTCTGATCATTAGAACAGAGTACACAGTATGTACTGTAGAACAAACAGATGGACTACAGTCTAAAACTACAAAGTCCATCTTTACAGAACGTGGAACTGAGAACATGGAGAATAAATGGAGCAGAAAGGGGGCGTGGCCAAACTTATAACAGTGTTTCTGTGGATTTGTAAGCGAAGCTGTCCTTTGGGGGAGGGGCGGGGTTCTTGAACTTAAACTTAATCATTTGGGGCGTAGGGTATATAGACGCAGGACAGGGTGCCAATCCATCGTTGAGCACACACTCACACACAATATATAGGGGCAATCTAACCACAACACTACCGTGCCACCTCATAGTCCATCTGTGTTCTGTGTTGTTGTTAGTCCCCTGTTGGTTCTGTTGGTTCTCTGTTGGTCAGCACCATCACAGAACAGGTATCATTTGGGTGGTGGGTTGTTTATTGTCAGTTCTGCAGTGACACTGATGTGGTGAGGGGGAAGGGGTTCTGTAGTTTCATTTCTCCACCTCAGTGACACTGCTGGGATAGGAATAATGCCCCCACCCAATAACCCCTGCTCTGTGGAGGTACTATTGGGGTTCTGATCATTAGAACAGAGGACACAGTATGTACTGTAGAACAAACAGATGGACTACAGTCTGAAACTACAAAGTCCATCTTTACAGAACGTGGAACTGAGAACATGGACACTAAGTGGAGCAGAAAGGGGGCGTGGCCACACTGTGGCTATGTAATGGACGCTGTCTCCAGTTGCAGGTTCCTCTGACCCGCTGGGGTTCTGTCTTTCCTTTAATCCCTCACTCGTGTCTCATGTCCCTGCGGTTCTCAGCGAGCCAGCGTCCTGCGGCGCCGCTCCACTCGACTCTGTTTGATCCAGACTAATTACCGTCTTGTTCCTCATGCTGGATGTCCACGGTTTGATGAGGAACACTCTGAAGATCTGATCTGACTGCAGCAGGCTTATTAAAACCTGCTCCTGAAGACCCAGTGCTGTGCATTATGGGTAACCTAGATCCGGTATTCCATCCATCCATTATCAACCTTTATTCTCTATTAGGGTGGCGGAGGGCGTTCCCCATGCCCATCCAGGGGAGAACCTTTCGGGCGCTGGGCAGATACACCCAGGACAGGACGCCACTCTATCACTGGGCACACACACTCACTCACACAGACACACTTTATATGGGGCAATTTGGAGAACTCAATTGACCTTGAGCCTTGTTTTTGGACTGTGGGAGGAAAGAGGAGAACCCGGCGGAAACCCACACGGACACGAGGAGAACATGGAAACTCCACCCAGATTGGGAATCGAACCGGGAATCCCTAGTGCTGAGAGGAGAACATGCAAAACCACTAAGCCACCGTGCCGCCCACCAGCAAATATCCATCCATCCATCTACTATCTTCTGCTTTATCCTCTACTAGGGTCATGGGGGGGGTTCCCCATGTCCATCCAGAGGAGAACATTTCGGGCGCTGGGCAGATACACCCAGGACAGGACGCCACTCTATCACTGGACACACACTCACTCACACACACACACTCTATATGGGGCAATTTGGAAAACTCAGTTGACTTGATCCATGTTTTTGGATTGTGGGAGGAAACCGGAGAACCTGAAGAAACCCACACAGACACGGGGAGAACATGGAAACTCCACCCAGATTGAGATTCAAACCGGGAATCCCTAGTGCTGAGAGGAGAACATGCAAAACCACTAAGCCACCGTGCCGCCCACCAGCAAATATCCATCGATCCATCCATTATCTTCTGCTGTATCCTCTACTAGGGTCATGGGGGGGGGTTCCCCATGTCCATCCAGAGGAGAACATTTCGGGTGCTGGGCAGATACACACAGGACAGGACGCCACTCTATCACTGGGGACACACTCACTCACACAGACACACACTCTATATGGGGCAATTTGGAGAACTCAATTGACCTTGAGCCTTGTTTTTGGACTGTGGGAGGACATCGGAGAACCCGGAGGAAACCCACGCAGACACGGGGAGAACATGGAAACTCTGTTGGTTCTCTGTTCTCTATTAAGAAGGATATAATGAAAGCGCTGAGTCGGCAGTCTGACTGATGTGTGCGTGATGGTGTGCGATTAGTCCGGCCGTGTGCGTTCGCAGAGACGTCCGCCTGGGGGAAGCGTGGCGTCGGGCGTCGGTGTCGTGAGTCCTGCATCTCCTGCTTTAAACGGAATAATAGCTTTAAACCCAACACGCCGGCCGTGGACGTGAACCTGATTCTGTTAGTCTCAAAGACGCTCTGCGGTTTGGAAAACCCCCGTTCCATGTGTACGTTCCATCTGTACGCCCCTCCACCAGTCTGCACTCCCGATCTGCACAATGTAGGAATTGATTCATTCCGATGGCATGTGACTCCAATCGGAACGCCGGCTTTGGGGCCTTCAAGGCGCAGACTACATGGCAACCATCTCCCAGCGTGCAAATTCCCAATGACTTACTAATCATTGCTCCATATTGATTCCACTTGTGTGTATCGAGTCCGGCCTGCGGCGTTCGGACAGCTGAACCTGATCCAGTGCAGGTGCTCACGATGAGGGTCAACAACCGGATGAGGGTGCACACCCCAGACTTCGGAGAATCGGAGAAGCCAAGCGTATGGGAGTGGTAGCTCAGTGGTTAGGGTGTTGGGTTATCAATCTGAAGGTTGGGGGTTCAAATCCCAGGTCCACTGAAGTTACCAGTGTGGGTCCTTGAGCAAAACCCTTAACCCTCATTAACCAGGGATGTTGTGATGAACCCTGTGCTCACCTTTGGATAAAAGCATCCAATAAATTACCAAATGGAACAGATGACCAGAACACTTTTCCCATTTTGGATGGATGTTCTTGTCCGGGAGGTTGGGTTCTTCCCTGAAGATGCCCAAATTGTTCCTAGATGGGAATTGTAGACTTTTAAAGGGTTTCTTCAGAACCTATTCCAGTTCCTGTCAATTTAAGCTTTAGAACCCTATGAACCCAACGCTGGGAACATGAATTAAGATAAATTAAGGAGCCCCTGAAGGTTCTGAAGGTTGGGGGTTCAAATCCCAGGTCTACTGAAGTTACCAGTGTGGGTCCTTGAGCAAGAACCTTAACCCTCATTGCTCCAGGGATGTTGTGATGAACCCTGTGCTCACCTTTGGATAAAAGCATCCAATAAATGACCAAATATTAATGTAATGTAATATAATGCAAATGGAACAGATGACCAGAACACTTTAACCATTTTGGATGGATGTTCTTGTCCGGGAGGTTCTTCCCTGAAGATGACCAAATTGCTCCTAGATGGGAATTGTAGACTTTTAAAGGGTTTCTTCAGAACCTATTCCAGTTCCTGTCAATTTAAGCTTTAGAACCCTATGAACCCAACGCTGGGAACATGAATTAACATGAAGTAAGGAGCCCCTGAAGGTTCTGAAGGTTGGGGGTTCAAATCCCAGGTCTACTGAAGTTACCAGTGTGGGTCCTTGAGCAAGACCCTTAACCCTCATTGCTCCAGGGATGTTGTGATGATCCCTGTGCTCACCTTTGGATAAAAGCATCCAATAAATTACCAAATGGGACAGATAACCTGAACACTTTTCCCATTTTGGATGGATGTTCTTGTCCGGGAGGTTGGGTTCTTCCCCAAAGATGCCCAAATTGTTCCTAGATGGGAATTGTAGACTTTTAAAGGGTTTCTTCAGAACTTATTCCAGTTCCTGTCAATTTAAGCTTTAGAACCCTATGAACCCAACACTGGGAACATGAATTAAGATAAATTAAGGAGCCCCTGAAGGTTCTGAAGGTTTGGGGTTCAACTCCCAGGTCTACTGAAGTTACCAAGTCCTCGAGCAATAGCCTTAACCCTCATTGCTCCAGTGATGAACCCTGTTCTCACCTTGGAAGTCGCTTTGGATAAATATTCATATATTTACATTTGGTCATTTATTGGACGCTTTTATCCAAAGCTACTTACAAGGTGAGCACAGGGTTCATCACAACATCCCTGGTTAATGAGGGTTAAGGGTCTTGCTCAAGGACCCACACTGGTAACTTCAGTGGACCTGGGATTTGAACCCCCAACCTTCAGATTGATAGTCCAACACCCTGACCACTGAGCTAGCACTCCCAATAAAAGCGTATAATAAATGACCAGATGTAATGTAAATGTAAGGGATGAGCGGGCTGGGCGTACGGACGGCGTGGTTAGCTCATGGTTCTGGTTTATTTCCGTAACGCGTGTCCCGTCTTTAGGGGTCATTCAGGACGGGACGGTTGCGTTTAGGACCGGAACAGCTCGGATTGTTTGCACCGTCCGGGTTACAGATTGCTTACAGACTGCACGCTTTGAGCCAAAGCATGAGGTTCTGTGCATCAGGTTGTAATTGTCATCAGATTTCTCTATGATTCCACTCTGGCAGCGACCGGGGGCCACACCTGCCCGCTTTACAGATGCTGAAAAGAACCACTGTTCTAGATCAGCAGTCCAAAGTTAGGCCACGCCCCCTTCTGGCTCCGTTCTCTATTCCCTCCACGTTCCATAGAGATGGACTTTGTAGTTTTACAATCGCAGACTGTAGTCCATCTGTGATCAGCTCATTATCTTAACTTTAACCCTCTATTAGAAGTGTGGGTGAGGGGGGGTGGCACGGTGGCTTGGTGGTTGGCATGTTCTCCTCTCAGTGCTAACAGACACCTGGTTTAAATCCCCATCTGGGTGGAGTTTCCATGTTCTCCCCGTGTCCGTGTGGGTTTCCTCCGGGTTCTCCTGTTTCCTCCCACAGTCCAAAAACATGGATCAAGGTCAATTGAATTCTCCAAATTGCCCCATATAGAGTGTGTGAGTGGTTTAAACGACGCAGGAGGAAGGCGGGGGTGTAAGATAACCGCTCTGTTTAATACTCATGTTTTTCGTCGTCATGGTAGCAACATGCCAGAAATTTATCTGACGCACCTCATGTTGTGACGGCCACGCCCATCGGTGTAGATATATTCACCCGCAGCGTTGCTGTTTAAACCACGCAGGAGGAAGTTGGTGGTGTTTAATACTCAGGTTTATAAAAATAATTCTGGACGTGACGTCTCCTCTGAACATCTAAGACATGCGTGACCTTCTCATGCTCAGCATATGGTCCCAACCAGATGGCGGGGTTTTCGGTAAACACCGTCCCTAATGAGACGTGCACTAAGAGATCCTTTCAGGAAATGCTTATAGATGAATTACGGTAATGCGGTGCTCCTTTGATTCAACGCCTTTGTTTGGAGAGAGAACTTCAGAGAAGCTCTCACAGAGATGGTCAGTGTGCATTAGCGGTCACGGGGGGGGGGGGTAAAACCACAGGAATGGGATGCACCGCCACCCTCACCCCCACCCCCCGAGAGCATCCTGTTCTGCATATACATACATTATTATCTTAATGGATTATATTACAGTCTCTGAGGCGTCATAACAGTCTCCTCACAGACCGGAGCTCACTGAGCGTGCACAGGGGCTAACCCTTTCTACCAATCCGGTATTTATAATGCATTATAAACACACCCATAAAGCTTAATCAAAAATATTCATAATGCTTTATAACACATATACATATATGTGTTATACATATACATAATGCTTGTCTCATATGTCTCTGTTAATGTCCAACAATGTACATAACCACACTCAGAAAGCGTTATAAGAACATGTTATATAAAGCCTCATGGCATATTCTTATAACACTTTATTAATGTGGTTATAAACGTAATGTATATCTGTAACCCGTAATTATAAGTGCATTTATAAAGTATTCATAATGCTTTATAACATTTGTCATAAGCCTTTGTTAATGTGCATAGATGTTCATAAACATAAGTTGTTATAACACTATGACATAAGGCTTTATAAGACAAAGTGGCATAATTCATGTTCATCAATTTATTATAGAGACCAGCGACATAAAGCCTTATAATGTCTGTGTTTAACAAATGCTTTTCCTGAAAATGACCTCATAAGTGCTCACAACTGTTTATAAAAGCTTATAAGCTCCCTTTACAGGCATAAAGTAAAAGTGTTTGTCATTAATTACCTCATTGAAAGGAATGCAAAGAAAGTACTTCATAATGACTTATAAAAGCTTATAACTGCTCATTACAGACTTTAAGTAAAGTGTAATCATCTTGTTTTAAGAATGTCGAAACATCCAAAGTAACAAAAGTTTAAATAAGTTCATATTATAATGAATTATGTCACATTGTGTTATGAAGCCTTATGTCATGGTGTTATAACAATTGATCACTATGAGAAATGTTACAAAGTGTTATGAATATGTTGCTGCATATATATTAGGAATATAATGCTGTATAAATGCACTTATAATGCATTATGAATACCAGATTCATTGAAAGGGTAACCAATATACATTATGTATATTATAAATGCTTTATAACGCAATGTGACATAATGCATTATAATATGTATATTTTAACGGTTCATTAGGTTTCTGTGAACCCAATATAAATTGTTATGAAGCTTTATAATGCTTGTGTTAAATAAATGCCAACCCTGAAAATGATTCTATAAGACTTCATAACTGTTTATTAAACTTTATAAGCTGTCTTTACAGTCATTATGTAAAGTGTCATTGTTTATTATCTCTGTGGAGGAGACTGTATTAATATTGGTACATAATGACTAATAAAGCGTTATAAATGCTCTTTATGGGCTTTACTAATCAAAGCATTTTGTAGTAACCCGCAATAGCTGCAAGGACAAGTCCAAAGTTTGTATTATAATGCATTATGTCATATTATGTTATAAAGCCTTATGTCATGTTGGTATAACACTCAGGTATGTGATTATGGACATGTATGTACATTAACAGAGGCTTATGACGAATGTTATAAGGTACTTATAAAGCTTAATAAGGCTTTATGAATGCACTCATAATGCGTTATGAATGCTGGAGTCATAGAACGTGTTTCCAGCTGCTTTTGTTGTATTTCTCGGGTCCGGTTCCCGGTTCCACGCCCATATCGGCCTCCTTTATGGACTCATTGGCGCTGGATGACTAAACTCAAATCGATACACCCTCTTATAAAATTTGGATTCCCGCCCAGATTGAGCCTCATGAATGTTTTATAGCGTCGCGTCCACGCGAACTCCCAGAACCCCTTTTATGTTTCTCTTTTTAATTCGCACCTCTCGCACCCCTGCAGAAACGGCCTGGAGGAAGATTATAGATCTTCTGTCATATTTTGGTGAATCCATCATGAGCGAGGCGAGGTTTGTGTTTCGTGCATAAATCAGGCAGCAGATTGAAGTGCATCACCGGCTCTGATCACAAAACCGTCCATGTTCGCGTTTACTCAGATTCACGCCGTCTCATGCAGCGGCTCTCTTCATGACCCGAATACAAATGTTACACTCTAAAGCCTTTATATAATCCGAGTGTTAGAACGGACGGCATGCTGGTTTAGTGTTTAGCATGTTCTCCTCTCAGCGCTAGGGATTCCCGGTTCGAATCCCAATCTGGGTGGAGTTTCCATGTTCTCCCTGTGTCCACGTGGGTTTCCTCCGGGTTCTCCGGTTTCCTCCCACAGTCCAAAAATACGTAGGTCAAAGTAAATTGAATTCTCCAAATTGCCCCATATAGAGTGTGTGTGTGTGTGTGTGTGTGTGTGTGTGAGTGAGTGTGTGTCTAGTGATAGATTGGCATACTGTCCTGGGTGTATCTGCCCAGCGCCCGAAACGTTGGGCATGGGGAACCCCCCCCCCTGACCTCCACAAGCCTAGTAGAAGATAAAACGGAAAATAATGGATGGATGAAGTGTTAGTATTTTGTGGTTAGCATGTTCTCCTGTCAGCACTAGGGATTCCAGGGTCGAATCCCAATCTGGGTGGAGTTTCCATTTTCTCCCCTTTCCGTGTGGGTTTCCTCCGGGTTCTCCGGTTTCCTCCTACACCATGGATCAATTGAATTCTTCAAATTGCCACATATAGAGTGTGTCTCTGTGAGTCAGTGTATGTATATATATATTCATTCATTCATCATCTTCCTCTTTATCCTCTATTAGGGTCGCAGGGGGGGGGGGTTTCCCATGCCCATCCAGGGGAGAACGTCTCGAGCGCTGGGCAGATACACCCAGGACAGGGCACCAATCTATCGCTGGGCACACACTTACTCACTCAAATACACTCTACATGAGGCAATTTTGGGGAACTTAATTGACTTGATCCATGTTTGTGGACTGTGGGAGGAAACCGGAGAACCCAGAGGAAACCCATGCGGACACGGGGAGAACATGGAAACTCCACCCAGATGGGGATTCGAACCGGGAAACCCTAGTGCTGAGAGGAGAACATGCCAACCACTAAGCCACCGTGCCACCCTGTATATATATATATATATATATATATATATATATATATATATATATATATATATATATACATAAATTAATTCCTTAATTCCCTATATAACTTTATAAAATCCTGTCTATTATATATATATAAGAAAGTAGGACAGGAAGTTTACTAAGCACCACATTTTCCATGTAAATGTTTCTTATTTGCATTTAAAGACAGTCACACAACTTTTTTCATGTAAATAATTTGGATTTGCGTCTGAAACTCAGAGGAAGGTCGATGTTACACCGTTTCTGAATGAGGGAACACATTTGTTTTTATTTGCACAAATTACTTTTAATCCCTGACTAAATACATCAGGATTTATTCCTCATCAATACTTTTTTTATCATCAATACTTTAAGATCAGAAAAGCAACCATACAGATAATAAAGAGACAGGATTTCATAAAGTTATAAAGATTTTTATAAAGATTTTATGATTAGTATGAAGAAGAAGGTTTTAAAACCGAGAAATTCAAGTTAAAAACTCATTGAACTTTTTCCAGATTTTCAAACTTTTTTTTGTTTCAGATTTCCCTCTTTGCTTCGTTTAAACTCTCTTTTCTGCTCCGGACTGATGGGGCTTTTTTTTTTGTGTAGTTTGCATGTTCTTCTCATGCTTCAGTTCCATCCAGGTGCCCAGGTTCTCCGTCTCAGTCCAAACAGTGAATGTAAAGGAAGAATTCGACGTTCCAGCTTGAAAATGAGCAAACTGAGTTTGTAGAACGTTACTCTCCCCTGTTCTGAAACGTTCCACAGAATTAAAGGTGATGATTGTGACAGAGTGGTTCAGGGAGGTTGAGAGTGTGAGCATGATCCACCACAGTCCAGACCTGAATCAAATCAAATCAAATCAGGTTTATTAATCACATGACATGCGTAGTTGTTCAGCCAGCAGTAAGATAAAAAATTTGGAATTACAGTAAGAAAAAAAAATGTAGATTTACAAAACAGTTATTCAAAAGGATAAGTAAAGTAAAATAGAATAAAATAAAATAAAATGTGTATTTACAAAGAGGGCGGCATGGTGGCTTAGTGTTTTGCATGTTCTCCTCTCAGCATTAGGGATTCCCGGTTCGAATCCCAATCTGGGTGGAGTTTCCATGTTATCCCCGTGTCTGCGTGGGTTTCCTCCGGGTTCTCCGGTTTCCTCCCACAGTCCAAAAACATGGATCAAGGTCAATTGAGTTCTCCAAATTGCCCCATATAGAGTGTGTCTGTGTGAGTGAGTGTGTGTCCAGCGATAGATTGGTGTCCTGTCCTGGGTGTAACTGCCCAACACCCGAAACGTTCTCCCCTGGATGGGCATGGGGAACCCCCCCGCGACCCTAGTAGAGGATAAAGCGGAAAATAATGAATGAATGGAAGTTATGATTCGAGTGAGTTGTACGTCTATTGTTGTTTGAGTTATGAAGATGTTGTAGGTGGGATGTGTCTGCGTTTAGTCCTGGTTCAGGGTCCGAATCGTCGTTGGGAAGAAACTCCTCCTCATCCTCTCTGTGTTTGCCTTCAGGACACGAACGCCGTCCCGATCGTCCCGATGGCAAAGCTAAAGCTCGTCCCCCACCAAACATCAGTGTGGGCCCTCTTTTGGGCCGGACGGTGTACAGAGAGGTGCACACGGTGACAGGACGTGGCAACAGTAATGTGATTAAAGACTTTAAAGCTTTTATCTTATTCAAATTGTGGTTATTTAAACCAGACGCAGGTTTAGAAACAGTATAAACAGACTGCAGGGGAGGAAACCAGTCAACTTATGTAAATCTTGGAGATTTGAATAGGGTCTATTTGTTTAAAATATACAGACAGGCAAAGCAAAGGGTTCGAGAGGGTTGAGGTGGTCGAGCAGGGGCTTCATGTTATGCATTCCTTTGAATTTTAGACCAATTTTCCCCAAAATCCTCCAAAAAAAGATGATTCGGCAACTTTCCCTGAATCCGGTGTTCATAATGCATTATTAACACGTTTATAAAGCTTTATAAAGTCTCCATAATGCTTTATAATACCCGTCGTAAGCCTTTGTTAATGTCCATAGATATTTATAATCAAACTCAGAAAGTGTTATAAGAACATGCCATAAGGCTTTATAACACAAAGTGACATAATGCATTATAAATGCTATATTTTACCTATTCGTCAACTTATTATAGAGACCAGCGACGTAAAGCCTTATAACGTCTGTGTTTAACAAACACTTTTCCTAAAAATGACTTTATAATTGCTCATAACTGTTTATAAAAGCTTATAAGCTCCCTTTATAGGCATAAAGTAAAGTGTTGTCATTAATTACCTGTTTAAAAGAGACTGCATACATAGTAGTACATAATGACTTATAAAAGGTTATGAACGCTTATTATAGGCTTTAAGTAAAGCTTGACACTGGACATTATAAATTATATATTTATGTTATTAATTTTATATACATTATATATGACACTGATCTCTATAATAAGAAAATGCATTGTGTTATGAAGCCTTATAGCATGTTCTTATAACACTTTATGAATGTGGCTCCAAAAATCTATTCATAGAGGCTTATGGCAAGTGTTATAAAGCATTATAAATATGTATATGTAATATATTATAAATTATAAACATGTTACAAAGCTTTATGAATGTGTTAATAATGCATTATGCCTTGTGATAGGTTTTTAAAACACCTAATGAATGAGGTAATGTGGCAATGACACTTAATGGAGTGTTATGACCGGTGTTATAAGGCGTTATGAACACTTTATAGCTTATCCATCCATCCATTTTCTTTTGCTTTATCCTATATTAGGGTCACGAGGGGGGGTGGAGGGTTCCCCATGCCCATCCAGGGGAGAACATTTCAGGCGCTGGGCAGATACACCCAGGACAGGACGCCAATCTATCGCTGGGCCTTTATGAAGCTTAATGAATGTTAAAACTTTTTAAACAGTTTTGAACTTGTATCATTTATTAGTGCAGGTTAATTAAATCCCGTTTGTATAATAACGAATGGAATTAACGAGGCGCGAAGATCAGTTTTCTGTGTGGTTTACAGAACAGAACGTCTTTTATTAGAACGTATGACGGAACGCAGCTGATGAAACGCTCTGCTTCATCTCTTCAGGAGTGTCTCAGTCTTGCTGAAGGATTTCATCATCAGAAGCTTTATAAATATTCAGTAATCATTTCCATCCATCCATTATCTTCCACTTTATCCTCTACTAGGGTCATGGGGGGGGGGTTCCTCATGCCCATCCAAGGAGAACGTTTCAGGCGCTGGGCAGATACACCCAGGACAGGACGCCAATCCATCACTGGACTCACTCACTCACACAGACACACTCAACATGGGGCAATTTGGAGGACTCAATTGACCTTGATCCATGTTTTTGGACTGTGGGAGGAAACCGGAGAACCCAGAGGAAACCCACACGGACATGGGAAGAACATGGAAATTCAACTTAATTTGGGAATCCCTAGCGCTCCCCATGCCCATCTAGGGGAGAACGTTTCGGGCACTTGGCAGATTCCATCTGTTGCCTCAGCTACTTTAATTCTGTATAACAGCGGCTGCTACAACTACCTGAATTCCTGATAAACAGCAGTTGGCAAAACGACTTTAATCCCATATAGCAGCGGTTGCCACAAATCTCATAATCCCTTATAACCATCCGTTGCCTCAACTACTGTAATCCCTTAGAAAAGAGTGACAAGTACTGTAATCTCTCATAAACAGTGGTTGCCATAACCACTATAATCCCTCATAGAAAGCAGTTGGTACAAATATAAGCCCACTAATTATATAATAATAATAATAATAATAATAGGGCGGTGCGGTGGCTTAGTGGTTTGCATGTTCTCCTCTTAGCGCTGGGGATTCCCGGTTCGAATCCCAATCTGGGTGGAGATTCCATGTTCTCTCCAGGAATTCAGGAATACCACCAAACCTCCCTATTATTATCATTATTATTATTATTATTATTATTATTCATCCATCCATTATCTTCCGCTTTATCCTCTATTAGGGTCGTGGGGGGGTTCCCCATGCCCATCCAGGGGAGAATGTCTCGGGCGCTGGGCAGATAGACCCAGGACAGGGCACCAATCTATCACTGGACACACACTCACTCACACACACACTCTATATGGGGCAACTTGGAGAATTCAATTGACCTTGATCCATGTTTTTGGACTGTGGGAGGAAACCGGAGAACCCGGAGGAAACCCACGTGGACACAGGGAGAACATGAAACTTCACCCAGATTGGGATTCGAACAGGGAATCCCGTGTTCTGAGAGGAGAACATGCTAAACACAAAGCCACCATGCCACTCCTGGTTCTTTATTTAATGATTTATTCATTTAGAGGATTAAATCTGGTTGTGGTAGCGCTGCGTTCCGATCGCTCTGTATAGTAAAAGTCCCGATTCGCAGGAAAAGAATCAGCTCGGTGTTTTTTGCGTTCGTTCTTGGGAGGCGGGAGGTTCACGGAATAATTACAGTGAGATGTGAAAGGACTCGCTGATGTGTGGAGCTCTTCAGGGTTAGAGAGGAACCGTGAAGGAGACCAGAATAATGGCTTCTGCCTGAACAGGTGCATGACCTTTGCTCCCCCGGCATTTCGTTGCCATGGAAATGGAACAAAGATGGAAGAATGGAAGCTGCTGAGGGAGCCGCTCTGGAGAACCTCACCAAGAACCTGGAGGTTCCTCCATCTACGGGATTATTTATCCAGTTATTGTGACCTGATTATTACAGGAACTAATCCATAAAAATGAACAGATTATAATTTGGTAATCTGGGCGTAACAGATTGTGTTTATTTACATATATATTACTAAATAGGGCTTAGAGTTTAGCATGTTCTCCTCTCAGCACTAGGGATTCCCGGTTCTAATCTCAATCTGGGTGGAGTTTCCATGTTCTCCCCGTGTCCGCGTGGGTTTCTTCCGGGTTCTCCGGTTTCCTCCTACAGTCTAAAAACATGGATTCAAGGTCAATTGAATTCTCCAAATTGCCTCATATATATGTGTGTGTCCAGTGATAGATTGCCCCCCTGTCCTGGGTGTATCTGCCCAGCACCCGAAATGTTCTCCTCTGGTTGGGCATGGGGAACCCCACCCCCACCCCCCCGCGACCCTAATAGAGGATAAAGCGGAAGATAATGGATGGATTAACAAACAGTTGGCACAATGGCTTAGTGGTTGGCATGTTCTTCTCTCAGCACTAGAGATTCCCGGTTCGAAACCCAATCTGGGTGGAGTTTCCATGTTCTCCCCGTGTCCGTGTGGGTTTCCTCCGGGTTCTCTGGTTTCCTCTCACAGTCCACAAACATGGACTAAGGTTAATTGAATTCTCCAAATTGCCCCATATAGAGTGTGTCTGTGTGAGTAAGTGTGTGTCCAGCGATGGAGTGGCGTCCTGTCCTGGGTCTATCTGCCCAGCGCCCGAGACGTTCTCCCCTGGATGGACATGGGAACCCCCCCCCCCGCGACCCTAATAGAGGATAAAGTGGAAGATAATGGATGAATGGATTAACAAACAGTTGGCACAATGGCTTAGTGGTTTAGCATGTTCTCCTCTCAGCACTAGGGATTCCCGGTTCGAATCCCCATCTGGGTGGAGTTTCCATGTTCTCCCCGTGTCGGTGTGGGTTTCCTCCGGGTTCTCCAGTTTCCTCCCACAGTCCAAAAACATGGATCAAGGTCAATTGAACTGCCCACTGATATCATTTACATTCAACTGAGTTCACATCTGTAATAATGTTCCGTCACCGTGTCCGGAACCATCTGTTCTCACGGTTATTCTGACGGAGCGGACGCGGATCCAGGAGAGGGACTCGGTCGCTCGTCGGATTTTCGTCCTGAACAATGTGAGCGAGTTAAATCGGTATTAAATCTGACGTCCAACATACACAAACAGACGGCAGCAAGGCTGCAGCAGAGCAGTTTGAGAAAACAATCATTCACAGGACGTCTTGAGAACGTTGAGCCAGAAACCTGGACGTCTTTGCGTGGGTTGGTTCTCAGGGACCGTTCTAGAAGATCAGAGTTTGTAGTTTTATGACTTCAGACTGTAGTTCTCATTCATTCATCCATTATCTTCTGCTTTATCCTCTATTAGGATTGCGGGGGGGGGGGTGTTCCCCATGCCCATCCAGGGGAGAACGTTTCAGGCGCTGGGCAGATACACTCAGGACAGGGCGCCAATCCATCACTGGACACACACTCACTCACACACACACTCTATATGGGGCAATTTGGAGAATTCAATTGACTTGATCCATGTTTTTCGACCGTGGGAGGAAACCGGAGAACCTGGAGGGAACCCATGCGGACACGGGGAGGACATGGAAACTCCACCCAGATGGGGATTCGAACCGGGAATCCCTAGCGCTGACAGGAAAACATGCTAAACCACTAAGCCACCGTGCCGCCCAACTGTAGTTCTCTATGCATATTATTCACATTGATGATTATGCCCACCTCAGCCTTGGGAGCAGGGGGTATTTGGGTGGTGGATCATTCTCAGCATTGCAGTGACACTGAGTGAGGGTGGTGGTAAAAAGCAATAAGTTCAAGTGGGCGGTATTATTGTGAATAAATCCCGGAAAAGAGGCGTTATTAGGCCCGACGCAAGGTGGAGTGCAGTTACACCTCTTTTCCCGTGATTTCTTCACAATAATACGTAACCTTGAGCATAATATTGCTTTTATAAAACGCATATTATTAATAATCTGGTCTTACACAACATAATCTAGTGAATGTTGATTGCTGAGTAACAGGATCCCAGTTTCTTTAAGAGTCAAAAAATGCCATTTAGTGGCCAAATTCATTGATTCATCCATTATCTTCCGCTTTATCCTCTCTTAGGGTCGCGGGGGGTTCCCCATGCCCATCCAGGGGAGAACGTTTCGGGCGCTGGGCAGATACACCCAGGACAGGACGCCAATCTATCACTGGACACACAGACACACTGTAAATGGGGCAATTTGGAGAACTCAATTGACCTTGATCCATGTCTTTGGACTGTGGGAGGAAAACGGAGAACCCGGAGGAAACCCACGCGGACACGGGGAGAACCTGGAAACTCCACCCAGAT
>JAFMOD010001192.1:0-36920 GCA_019802435.1 Corydoras maculifer
CATCATCATCATCATCATCGCCAACAGAACCAATAATATGTAGACGTCTGATTATCGTTTGAAAAAGCACATTACGTTTGTTCATTGGTGTCACATGACTCGTGATAAAGTGTCACTGTGAGTTCAGTTTACAGCTGTTCTGCAGTTTGTTTACGTATTAAAAATTTTAAATACTGTGTTCCTTTGTATAAGACACGACCGCAGCGTCGCGCACTCCCAAACTCGGAACCGGACGTGTACCCAGTCCTCCTGTTCTGCACTCATGATGTTTACACGGTCAGTGAGACGCAGCACCGGACACTCTGGACTGCAGGCGCCGTTCCAGACGCTCACGTTTGAGTGTTGATTTTACAAAAGGGAAACTTCTTTACAGAATCAGATCTTACTTTCGTCCAACGTTACATCACTGATATAAACCCAGAACCTCAAATCTGTGAAGAGCTGTGATTCTCCTGAGAACCACAGGGGGCGTGAACAGCCAACGCCCTTAGAACATTCACGTGGATCTGAGGTTCTGCACGTCGACGGCACTGCGGAACTCAAGGCATCTGAAAATCTACAAAGTCTAAAAGCACGATTTCACACAGACCGACGTTGGACGGATCACGGAACGGCACCTCCACGTTACCGAACATGTACGCGTCAGAGCGCAGATGGAGATCCGAGTTCTGTTCTGAGCTGACGCTGTGAGACTGAAAGACATGAAAGAACCGAACCGAACATGTGCTTGAGAACAGAAACGGTGTACGGTTACACGAGTTCAAAGTGGCGATGGACAGTGAAAGTCAGTTTGTTCTCCTCAGAGTGGAACCGCGGTTCCGTAAAGTTCCAAACAGAAACAGAAATGAAGAAAGTTCGGTTGGAAAGGGAACCAACATGGCACTGTGGAAAAGAACAGGCAGCTCAATGCAAAGTAAGGCATTCGTGTGTGCGCATGTGTATGTATGTGCAGATGTGTATGTACATGTGTATGTATGTATGTGCGTTTGTAGATGTGCATGTATGTGTAGATGTATGTGTGCATGTGTGTATTTGTGTATTTGTGTGTGTGCATGTGTATGTATGTGTGTGTGCATGTATGTGTGTGTGCATGTGTATGTATGTGTGGATGTGTATGTATGTGTGTGTGCATGTATGTGTGTGTGCATGTATGTATGTGTGGATGTGTATATATGTGTGGATGTGTATGTATGTGTGGATGTGTATGTATGTGCGTGTGCATGTATGTGTGTGTGCATGTGTATGTATGTGTGGATGTGTATGTATGTGTGGATGTGTGTGTGCGCATGTGTATGTATGTGTGTGAATGTGTATATGTGTGTGCATGCGTGTGTGTATATGTGTGTGTGTGTGTGTGTGCATGTGTATGTGCATGTGTATGTATGTGTGGATGTGTATGTATGTGTGTGTGCATGTGTATATATGTGTGGATGTGTATGTATGTGCGTATGTGTGTGTGCGCATGTGTATGTATGTGTGTGAATGTGTATATGTGTGTGCATGTGTGTGTGTATATGTGTGTGTGTGTGCATGTGTATATGTGTGTGTATGTGTGTGAAGGTGATTGTCATCTTGGAGACACGGTGTGTGTCAGCTGCCTCGGTATAAAGAGCAGAGCTGCTGTCAATGTAAACAGAACTTTAAAGAATGGGAAACTTTAGTGATGTCATCACCTGGGGGGGGGGTCGGGGTCATTTAGTGTAGAAGGAAACCACACAGCGTGACTGCAGAACATCCCATAATGCTGCAGAACATCCCATAATAATCGCCGATGAAAAACCATCAGTAATGAGTTCATTAGAGGAAAAAAAAAAACCTGGAAAACTGATCACGACGTTCAGCGATCAATTGTTTTTTGGGTAAATTGGAAATTTAATAACGCAGAGAGTGAGGTTTAACCAATCACTGAGTTCACTGGTGAAGAATCAATCGATAATTAGTTATTGATTGTGATTTTTTTTTTGTTAAAAGCCATTTAATCGCAGAGTTTTTCTACGAAAAACTTAATTGGAAAGTCGTTGGTGGCGGATCGTTTGGTGAAACGCTGACCAGTCGCTGGGCTTATCGGCAGAAATCCAATTAATCGCACAGTCAGCAACAAATAATCGATTTCTGCTCATTTAGTTTTTGGTTTTATGGTTTCCTTCAAAACATGACCCCCCTCCCCCCCCCCAAACAACAGAGTGAGGTCAGGTGACGCTCCTGCGGGTGTAGACGTGTACATGTTTACATCCCGCAGCACCACCACGCCGTGTGTCTGTACGTCCCATAAGACGGTCAGCGGCTCGTCTGTCCGTCCGACGGTCAGGCGTAGAATATGAGTTCGGGGATCTGCCCCCCCTGCACCCCCGTGCCGTTGGTGCTGTCGGAGGAGCACTGGAACTGGAAGGTGACCTTCCCACACTGCACCTCGGTCATGCCCTCCTGCCCAAAGTAGCTGAGCTCGTTCCCATCCAGGATCACGCTGGCCGTGTAGAAGGTGTCGGGTTCGATCTGCACCGGATGATCGAAGAAGACGGGGAACGTCCCGCTGGAGCCGTCCGAGAAGTACTTGACCACGGCGAGCCCGAGGGTCCCGCCCTGCCGCTTCAGCTCGATCTTGGCCTGGTACTCGGCGGAGCCGCAGCTGGACCCGTACAGGCCAAACCCCGCGATGAAGATGCGCCGGTCCACGGCGAACTGGATGCTGTCGCAGCGCCCGCGGTAGCGCCACTGGTTGCTGCGGTAGGCGCACGACTGAAAGCGGTGGCAGCGCTGCGGCGACAGGCCTTTGCGCGGCTGGCTGACGAAGGGCAGCTCGGGCTTGTTGGCCGCCGTGTGCCACAGGAAGATGTCGTTGGTCTCGGCCAGCGTGAGGAGGCCGCACTGCGCCGCGCCGTTGGCGAACTCGTCCAGGGACATGGCGGGGACGCGGATCAGGTACAGCGCCTCGCCCAGCACCAGGCGCTTGCTCTCGACGGTGGGCTGCAGCTCGCGCCGGTGGCACTCCGCCTCGGCCCAGCTGAGCGCCGCCTCCAGCACCACCGTCTCGCTGGCGTTCAGGGTCTCGCGCCGCAGGATGTGGTCGAGCGTGCGCTCGTCGATGTCGCAGAAGGCGTCCGAGCGCAGGGCCAGCTCCGCCTGGGCGTCGATCACCTGCCAGCAGCGGCGCGTCAGCTCGGGCTCCTCGAACAGGCAGCTCTGCGAAAGCAGCACGCAGGCGTTGCGCGCGCTCAGGCTCGTCTCCAGGAACGCCACGCAGGCGCGCGCCAAATGCGGCACCATGTATTTCTTGGCGGCGTACAGCGTGGCCAGCACCGTGTCGGCGCAGAGGTCGATCTCATCGCAGTAGATGTACCTGAGAAGCGGACACAGAGCCGTGTCACAGACACTCTACAGACAGAGGACCACAGACACCCAGCGGAACGGTCCCGTTACTTGAGCATCGCCAGGAAGGAGTGCGGCTCCACGTCCGGGATGCGGATCTCGTCCTTGTCCTCCGCCAGCTCTCCGTAAAACATGGCATGGAACACGGAACTGCCGACGGCCAGCACGTACTGAGAGACACACGGACGTTAGAACCATCATCTGAAACATGTACGACTTTTCGATCTTAACTTGAATCCTTGGACTCTCACTTTGTGCCCCGGGACCCGCTGCGTGGCCCCCGGGAGGCCGACGATGAAGTGCACGTCTGCCATCAGCTCGTTGTTAAACATCACGGAGTTCCTAAAGCCAAAAACAAACAAAAAATATTTAAAAAAACAACTGCAAATATGAACAACATTAATGTGCAGCGCTAGGGATTCCCGGTTCGAATCCCCATCTGGGAGGAGTTTCCATGTTCTCCCTGTATCTGCGTGGGTTTCCTCCGGGTTCTCCGGTTTCCTCCCACAGTCCAAAAACATGGATCAAGTCAATTGAGTTCTCCAAATTGCCCCATATAGAGTGTGTCTGTGTGAGTGTGTGTGTGCCCAGCGATGGATTGGCGCACTGTCCTGGGTCTATCTGCCCAGCGCCCGAGACGTTCTCCCCTGGATGGGCATGGGGAACCCCCCGCGACCCTAATAGAGGATAAAGCGGAAGATAATAAATGAATGAGTAATGTGCAGGTAATAGTGTAGTGTAGCTCAAAATACACTCTGTGCGTGTGCGTGTGCGTGTGTGTGTGTGTGTGTGTGTGTGTGTGTGTGTGACCTCTCTCTAATGGTGGGGAATTGCCCCTGCCAGTTGCAGCCCTGTAAGGTGTTGTTGTTGCTGATGTTTTGCTGTTGAAACTGCTGCACGGCGGTGACCGTCGCCATCACCGAGGGCAGCTTCTTGGCAGGAAAAAGGTCGCCGGCCATCGTCCGCACACCTGGCAGCGTCTCAGTGTGTCGTCATGGCTCCCGCGCAGGTGCTACGACAACAAAAGCAAAGGTGTGGAGCAGAGAATTAGTCATTAAGGTGGTTGCTGCGTTTAAACCTTACTGACAGGACAGAGAGGACTGTTCTCAAGGGCTCATGCACAATTCCATCCATCCATTATCTTCTGCTTTATCCTCTATTAGCGTCGCGGGGGTGGGGTGGGGGGGTGGGGGGTTCCCCATGCCCATCCAGGGGAGAACTTTTCAGGCTCTGGGCAGATACACCCAGGACAGGGGGGGGCAATCTATCACTGGACACACACTCACTCACACAGACACACTCTATATGGGGCAATTTGGAGAATTCAATTGAGAACATGAAAACTCCACCCAGATGGGGATTCGAGCTGGGAATCCCTAGTGCTGGGGGAGAACATGCTAAACCACTAGGCCACCGTGCCGCCCTCATGCACAATTCTCACGTCACAATATATAACATGTTCCAAAGTACAATGAGCAACGAACAACATTTCATATCATATTATGTGCCGAACATAAACAAAACGTAAAAACAACGTCAACAAAACAACACATTCACCAATACAGTGTCGTGTACAGTGCAATAACAACAAAAACAGCCACCCGTCACGCGCAGAGGGGTTTAAAACACACATTATAAAAATTAATCCGCTTCGAATGAGATGTTTAAAAAGTTAAAACCTTCAAATCCATCGAACACGAGTTTATTTTAATCACTGCTTAGCCTGAGAGGCTACATAAAGGGCTGTGTTCCAATAGCGCAGCCCTCCCACTATTCAGTGCACTGAATTGCATTAGCGCTGCTGATAGTAGTGCACTAATGACTAAGTGTCAGTCAGTATTTCCACGCGGTTTAGGACGCGGCCCCTCGCTAGCCGCGAATCAACAGGAAACGGGGACATTTCAGCTGGATTAGATTTTTCTCACGTAAACGTCGCGAACGTCGGAGTTCAGGGTCGCGGTTTAAACGCGAAAACTCACCGAAAACTCACCGAAAACCCCGAGAACGACGCGCGAAGCGGCCATGCAGGCGAAAACACGGCTCCGTCAACACAGGCGACGTCGCAGGACGCCTACCACCGAGCGCCGGAAAGAGGAACGCCGCTGGGCAAGAGCGTGTTTTTGGTTCTTAGAAATCTCATTTAAAATTGTTTAAATATATAAATAAATTGTTCCAGAACGAGGCGTCAGCCTGTGTGCAAAGTCTGCCCAAAAATAATCGAGCTGGAAAGTTTAAAAACGTTGACGGCTTCCTGTGGCCTGATAGCAAACCGCACCGAATTTGAAAAGGAGTGCACTTGGTTAGGCGTGGAAAGCTTGTATGTTAAGCGATGAAGTGCACTTAGGAGGTAGTGAGTGAAACGCATATTGAAACACGAATCACAGCATATTGAGACCCGTCCCCTAAAACAGCGTCTGGCTGAAATAGTATTAAAGATTTTATTATTCTATAAAAATTACACGAAATTTAAAGTAAATTATAAAATCAAGTTTAAAACGCTTTAAAAAAGAATAACTATGAAAAATAGTATATACGCCAATGCATGTTTTAATTACTAAGTATTAATAACTAGTATGTAGCACATGACTTATAGGCCTATATTTAAATTATATATATATATATATATATATATATATATATATATATATTTATATATATATAGATATATAGGGCGGCATGGTGGCTAAGTGGTTTAGCATGTTCTCCTCTCAGCTCTAGGTATTCCCGGTTGGAATCCCCATCTGGGTGAAGTTTGCATGTTCTTCCAATGTCCGCGTAGGTTTCCTCCGGGTTCTCCGGTTTCCTCCCACAGTCCAAAAACATGGATCAAGTCAGTTGAGTTCTCCAAATTGCCCCATATAGAGTGTGTCTGTGTGAGTGAGTGTGTGCTCAGCGATGGATTGGCGTCCTGTCCTGGGTCTATCTGCCCAGCGCCCGAAACGTTCCTGGATGGGCATGGGGAACCCCACCGCGACCCTAATAGAGGATAAAGCAGAAGATAATGGATGAATGAATGAATAATCACTAGCATGTAGCATATGACTCATAGGCCTATATTTACATAATCATATATTATATATATATATATATATATATGATTAACTTTATATTATGTATTTTATACCACCTACACTTTTTTCGACTGTAATTTATTAAAATGAGACTGTGCTGTCTAAATCTGCTGACTTTATTATATTTACACTGTATTAATTGTACAAGTGATGTTCATGTAACAAAAAATGAAAAGTAAATTAGGATTTTTATTTTTTTTGATCATAAGTTTAAACAGAACAGAAGTACGAGTTATTCTCGCCGATAGACCAGACGACTGAGGCATACATGTGTAAGAAAGTCTGATTTAGTCTTCATCAAACATATTTAAAGCTCAGAACTGCGTGAGGATCATTATAAAAAATAGAGACTCTCACCCCGGACCACATATCCCACATTGTCCCACATTGTCCCGTCATTCCAACAATCAAATAACCAACGAAACATTAGATCAACCACAAAGACATTCGTCAGAGTCTTTACAACAAATCACATCGTCTTTATTCTAATCTCATTAGAAAGCGTAAAGAGTTTACAGTAAGAAGGTCACGTGAGCGCGAGTGTGCATGGAGGTCATACGGCGGTGGTGTCGCCGTAATCGTGGTTCCAGCGTACGTACTGATTCAGGGTCTGAGGGCTGACGCTCTTCTTGATCTTCTTCAGGGATTCCACGAAATCGGACAATCGGATATTTCTCATCTGTGAGGAACGGATGGACATGTGACAGTCAGCGGAAATAAATCCAGGGTTTCATATTTACAAAACAGAAATCGTACCTCATTTGCAGCCATGTTCTTCACCTGCTCCGGTCTCAGTTCTGCGGAGTGGAGAACATGCCATCACACAGAGATCACACAGAGGGATCACACAGAGGGATCACACAGAGAGATCACACACAGAGATCACACACAGAGATCACACACAGGGATCACACACAGAGATTACACAGCGATATCACACACAGAGATCACACAGAGATTAGAAATGAAGAACCATGGAAATCACCTCGTATGGGTCCGAGTGCAGCGTCTTTAGCGAGGGAGGTCAGATCGCTGCCGGAATAACCGTCTGTCATCCTGCACGCAAAACACAGACTACAGTCAGGTAACTGACATGTGTGTGTGTGTGTGTTTAATGTAATTGTGTGTATTGGTTAAATAATTTGTAAATGTATTGGTTCCTAAATAATTCTTAAACCTGGCTAGTTGACTCAGCTCTTTCTGTGTCAGTGGGTTGCCATGTTTATTTAAGAGGTTCCCCAGCAGCTTTAACCGAGTCTGCACACACACACACACACACACACACACACACACACACACACACACACACACACACTCTGTTAGAGGAAAACATACATAACACTTTACAACATAGACTTAGAGGTTTAGAGGTGCACATTCATACCTCCTCTGAGGGTAAAGTCACGTAAATCCTTTTTGGAAAACGTCTGTGCGCACACACACACACGCGCACACACACACACACACACACACACACAGACACACACAGACACACACAGGGTTAGGAATCTAAAATACAAAATCACATATGAAACAGACGTGGTACGGTGATCAAACCTGAGCACGGCTTCGTCCAGCTCCTGAGGACGATTAGTGGCTCCCATCACCAGAACTCGGTCATCTCCCCCGGACTGGACCTGAACACACGCCAACATTTAAACAGTGTGTGTGTGTGTGTGTGTGTGTGTGTTGTATAAGGGTGAGAGAGATCACACACCCCATCAAACTCGATGAGAAACTCGGTCTTCAGTCTCCGGCTGGTGTCGTGTTCCCCCTCCTTCCTCTCACACAGCAGACTGTCTATTTCATCTGCACACAGACGTCACACGCTTATCAATATTCAAAACTCAACACACACACACACACACACACACGTTTTAAAGCTTACAACCGAAACAAAGAGATGAAGAAAATGGCAGATAGCCGCCGTCTTACCGATGAAGATGACGGACGGCTGGAGCTCCCGCGCGACGGCGAATAAAGCTCGCACCAGTTTCTCGCTTTCACCAACCTGCACACACACAGTTCACGCAGAGCAATTAGAGTTCAGTACGAATCAACACCAGCATTCGCTTACATTAACCCCGAGGGTGTCGCTGAAGACAACTCTGAACTACACAAATAATAACACAGTCGCTTATCACTGTACAACTTAGGAATATGTGATGTTCGCAGGCACAAAAATAGTTCCCGATTATGGAACCAAACTTTTTTTTAATTCCAGACCGACTAACAGTCAGGACACAGGTGCTAATTTTGCCAGATGCTTTAATAAAACTAAAGGTTCTGACTGGATGTAATTAATTATAGTTTAAATATCATTAAATCAATAAAATATCATTAAATCAATAACACATTACATCAAATGAATAAATAAATAAAATATCATCTACTAAATAAATATCATTAACTCAATAACACCTCTGAGTTCTTGACTTTGGTATCAATGCATGAAACACGTTACATCATTTTCACCAGTTTTTTTTAATTAATTGCGTTCTTTAATTTGTCCACTAGATGGCAGCGTTTGTGCAATAGAGAAGCCGGTCTCCGGTATTATCAGTGTTCATTTTAAAAACCGGACTATATTACGTCGCGGAGGAGCAGATAATGAACAAAACTCACGTATTTGGAGGTTAAACTGGCAGCACTGATGTTGAAGAAGGTCGCGTTGGATTCCATGGCAACGGCTTTGGCCTGCGGGAGAACAAAGAGACGCACATTAAAAAAAAAGAAAGAACAATAAAACACTCAGAGAGACAGGAGACAGCTCTGTACTGCAGATCTGCTCTGGGCGACCCGAGACGTTCAGCTCAAAATATTTTTCACTAAATGGTTTTACAATGACAGCGATCTGAAGTCTGAGTTGTCGGGTTCTAGACGACCGGCCGTGCAGTCGGTCATATTTGGGTGTTGATCACAGTAAACATAAGGGTGGTGGTGCGCTTCGTACCAGCATGGTCTTCCCGTTTCCAGGCGGTCCGAACAGAAGCAGGCCTCTCGCAGGGGCCCTCAGACCTGTAAACAACTACAACCCCAAATCAACATCAGGTTATACTGACCTGACCTGTGACATCACGCATGGTGACGATTACATTATTATTATTTTTACATAATTTTAAAGGTAAATGTTGTTAATATGTATGCTTTGTACAGCGCCTGGGGTGTTCTGAAAGGCGCTTTTAAATAAAATGTTATTATTATATATTTATAATAATTATATATTAATAATTAATTAATTAATAATGTAAATTAGGTTTGAATCAGCCGAGGTAAAAGTTCCTAATAGTTCTGAATGGAAATCTGTTCTCAGAGGACTCAGGACGCTTCGTTAAAACTGAAGGTTCAGACTGAATGTAAATAAAACTTATTGTTTTTATATTTTTATAAATGAATATTCTTTGGGCTGGCGCAGGATCGTGGGGTGTGGTCAGTTTAAAGGTGGGTGTGGCTTCTATATCTTTTACTATTGTCTATGTTCTAGGTGTTTCTACTATTTTATTAATATTTTACTGTTTTTATTTGGTGTAAAGCATCGTTGAGGTTCCAGAAAAGCACTATATAAATAAAATGTATTATTATTATTATTATTATTCTCCACCTGTCAGTATAAAGGTGGGTGTGGCTTCTCCACCTGTCAGTATAAAGGTGGGTGTGGCTTCTCCACCTGTCAGTATAAAGGTGGGTGTGGCTTCTCCACCTGTCAGTATAAAGGTGGGTGTGGTCTCTGATCATGTTCTCAGAGCACACATACCTCGGGCCGTAACGCTGGAAGAATCACAATCTCCTGCAGAGCCTGTTTAGCTAATTCCTGACCTGCAACATCAGCAAACTTCACCACTGAACCTCTGCAGAGCACGCGCACACACACACACACACACACACACACATAAACACACACACACACATTACTACTTTAAAATAAAAAACCCCTCTGTTCTGTACGAAGCAGAACTCACCGGTCCACAATCTCATTGAGGATGAGGTTGGCCAGCTTGCTGTCCACATTCTTAAAGTTCTTCAGGTCTTTCTTCCTCTGTGGCGTGGACGATGTGCTGGCTTTACTGCTTCCCCTGAGACCACCACGACCCACTGCAGCCTGTCTCACACACACACACACACACACACACACACAGGTGAGGCGATGGCTCGCACCGGCGCAGTGTGTTGATCTGAGGGGTGTGCTCGTACCTTGCTTTGAGACGGGAGGCCTGTTCTGCTGGAGGACGGTGCGCTGAAGCTGGCCGCTCTCTGGGGGGCAGTGGAGGGCTGTTTGGAGGGTTTGGCAGCGGGTGTGGACCCGTTGGCCTTGGCGCAGGCTGGAACGACACGAGCACACGGATGCACTGACCGCCAAACACCATCAGCCAAATAATGCAGCAACAGTTCATTAATGTTGAGCATCGGCTCCATAACGACCGAGCTCAAGATAAACCACGGCTGAGGTCCAGCGGGGGCCGATCGGCCGCAGGGGACCCACCTGTCTGCGGGGCGTCGCTGCAGGAGGGCAGGTTATAGGCGGCGCGGCGTAGGGAGTCGGCGTTCAGCTCGGCTTCACGGTAACCGAATCAAAACGCAACGGCGATAATGAAGGAAGAAAAGAGGGGTGACAGTGAGAGGGGGGGGGGGGTAAAGCGAAGCAGACATCAGCAAATCCACCACAGAGAGCAAAACGAAAAATATAAAGCAGCAAAACGGAAAGACGACACCACCACCACCACCTCCACCACCTGACTGCTGTGAGTACAAATCACCTCCTGCAGCTAAATATTTATCCAAAATAAACGTGGGTTAAAAACGCAAATTATAAAGCAGAAAACCCAAACATGGGGCGGCACGGTGGCTTAGTAGTTTGGCATGTTCTCCTCTCAGCGCTAGGGATTCCCGGTTCGAATCCCCATCTGGGTGGAGTTTCCATGCTCTCCCCGTGTCCGCGTGGGTTTCCTCCGGGTTCTCCGGTTTCCTCCCACAGTCCAAAAACATGGATCAACTCATTTGAGTTCTCCAAAATGCCCCATATAGAGTGTGTCTGTGTGAGTGAGTGTGTGTCCAGTGATAGATTGCCCCCCCTGTCCTGGGTGTATCTGCCCAGCACCCAAAACATTCTCCCATGGATGGGCATGGGGAACCCCCCCCCACCCTAATATAGCATAAAGCGGAGGATAATGGATGAATGAAAACCCAAAGATGATTATTTTAGTAGCAATGATGTTTAAAATAATGGACGGTACTGAAACTCCAGACTTGTTCAGTGATGTGACTGCAACAAGGACAAGGGCCTTCCCCAAACTGTTTTTGAGCGCAAGGTACTCACTCAGCAGCTGAAGACGTTCCTGGGCCATGTCCAGGTTGTTGCACATCTTCTCCTGGAGGCGCCTGGCTCGTTCCGCTTTCTCCCCTGAACGCATCATCATCATCATCATCATCATCATCCTCATCATCAACAACATCATCATCATCCTCCTCATCATCCTCATCCTCATCAGTGATGCTGCACTGATGATTAACAGATTAACACGTGGAATGAACTCACCGGTCTCTGTGATCTGGATGTTTATGCCTTTCTTAAGTTCAGCGATGCCCTTACGATACCACTGCACTGCCTGGTCTTTGTTACCTGTCTCTCTCACACACACACACACACACACACACACACACACACACACACACACAAAATATATTTAGTCTCAATGATACAATATACAACATTAAACACCAAGCCATGCATCCATTAACTTTCGCTTTATCCTGTATTAGGGTCGCGGTGGGGTCCCCCATGCCCATCCAGAGGAGAACGTTTCGGGCGCTGGGCAGATACACCCAGGACAGGGGGGCAATCTATCGCTGAGCACACACTCACCTACACACACACTCTATATGGGGCAATTTGGAGAACTCGATTGACTTGAATTGTTTTTGGACTGTGGGAGAAAACCAGAGAACCCGGAGGAAACCCACGCGGACACGGGGAGAACATGCAAACTCCACCCAGATGGGGATTCGAACTGGGAATCCCCAGCACTGAGAGGAGAACATGCTAAACCTCTAAGCCACCGTGCCACCCTCCCCAAGTCATGCATTTTGAACTATTTTGTTCTTCCATCAACAAGCTGTGTAAACAGTTTGGGGAAGGCCCCATCCAGTCACGACACGAAAAGCCATGGACTTTGGAGATGAACCGAGGTGAAGACCTAAAGCGTCCGTCGTGTCCATACTGTGCAGGTCATGCTGGGTGATCGATAGCCCCATCACTCGTTTGTAGGGCAGGGGCGCGGGGGTGCGGGGGCGCTGCGTCACGGCGGCGGGCTTTCTGTTCTGTGTCCGAGTGAACAGCAGAACCATCCGCTCTGCCCCCTGAGGACCCGGTCATTATCAGATGAGCAGCGTTTAATTACAATCAGACTCAAACGTAAAATAAAGCATCACTCCGAAAATAAATATGCTTATTTTAAATGTGGGTCAGATCCCCCCCACCATCCCCCCCCCCCATCCCCCGACCGTCATCGATCCCATCACCCACATCGCTCGGGGCGTCGGTTTAATTAGAAAATAACACGCACTGTACAGACAGCAGGACGGAGACACGCCTCTCCAGGGTTTATGGTTTACTCCCAGAGTCCAAAAAACATGGATTCAAGGTAAATTAAACACTCTAAATTGCCCCAATATAATGTGTGTGATTGTGTGCGGACAGTGTAATGAAATTAAGGTGTTAATTCAAGCGTTACACATAACAATAGTTATTACATCACACGGCCGGCACGGTGGCTTAGTGGTTGGCATGTTCTCCTCTCAGCGTTGGGGATTCCCGGTTGGAAACCCAATCTGGGTGGAGTTTGCATGCTCTCCCCGTGTCCACGTGGGTTTCCTCTGGGTTCTCCGGTTTCCTCCCACAGTCCCAAAACATGGATCAAGGTCAATTCTCCAAATTGCCCCATATAGAGTGTGTGTGTGAGTAAGTGTGTGTCCAGCGATAGATTGGCGTCCTGTCCTGGGTGTATCTGCCCAGCGCCCGAAACGTTCTCCACTGGATGGGCATAAGCATAGGCATGGGCATGGGCAACCCCTCCCCCAACGACCCTAGTAGATAAGGCTCATGCCTTAAGAGAAACCTTGTAGAGTTTGATGGCACAGGTAGGAACGACGCCCCGTGGTGCATTCTGAGGGATGGAGTGTTTAGTGCAGCTCGGTTCTTTACCGTTCTCATCCTCGTCGATGCGCAGCGCGGTGGAGATGAACTCGAACGCCTGCCGGTGCTGGATCCGAACCTGCTCCGCGGCGGCGGCGTCCTGCTCCCGGCTCGGCCGGTCCTTCGGTCTGGCGGCCATGGCCCCGCCGCACACGGGCTTCAGGATCCAGAGGAGAAGCGCGCAGAGGCGCGCAGTGAGGAGGCGCAGCGCGGAGAACAGCGCCACCGCGGGGCAGGCGAGCCGCGGGAGGAGGCGGGGTTCGGTTTCAAGCCGCAGCTGATCGCAGGTGAGCGCGGGGGCCCCGGCAGGCCCCGACGGCTCCGAGCTCCGGTTCCTACGCGCGGCTCTGTCCTCAAACAACGACTCATCCACCTGAGAGTCTGACTCCTCCACCTGACTCTGACTCATCCACCCGACTCCGCGTCTTTGTAACCCCCGGCGCTTTGAACCGACTCCGTGTTCTTTACTCCGCCGCCTTCGCTCCCGGCTGTCAGGACTTCTCAGTTATGTCGCGCATTGCGCATGCGCCCTCGCCAAATGAGAAAGTCCCGCTGACTCGGGTCTTGTCCTGAATCACGCCGGATTTTCCCTACAACACAAAGTGCACACTTTAACGTATTAAATGTATCGTATTCATTCATCCATTATCTCCCGCTTTATCCTCTATTAGGGTCGCGGGTGGGGGGGGGGGGGTTCCACATGCCCATCCAGGGGAGAACGTTTCGGGCGCTAGGCAGATACACCCAGGACAGGGGGGCAATCTATCACTGGACACACACTCACTCACACATACACACACTATATGGGGCAATTTGGAGAATTCAATTGACCTTGATCCATGTTTTTGGACTGTGGGAGGAAACTGGAGAACCCGGAGGAAACCCACGTAGACACAGGGAGAACATGGAAACTCCACCCAGATGGGGATTCGAACCGGGAATCCCTAGAGCTGAGAGGAGAACATGCTAAACCACTAAGCCACCGTGCCGCCCTTTATCGTATTGAAATTGCATTTTAATAGAAACTAAAATATAAACATCAGTCCATCCATTATCTTCCGCTTTATCCTCTAATAGGGTCGCGGGGGGGGGGGGTCCTAATGCCCATCCAGGGGAGAGTGTCTTGGGCGCTGGGCAGATACACCCAGGACAGGGGGGCAATCCATCGCTGGACACACTCACTCACACAGACACACTCTATATGGGGCAATTTGGAGAACTCAATTGCCCTTGATCCATGTTTTTTGGACTGTGGGAGGAAACCGGTGAACCCGGAGGAAACCCACGCGGACTCGGGGAGGACATGCAAACTCGACCCAGATGGGGATTCGAAACCGGGACTCCCTAGAGCTGAGGGGAGAACATGCTCAACACCAAGCCACCGTGCCACGATTTGGGAAAACCTCCGCACTTCTTAGTGAACACGCCTGGTATTTGGGACACAGCCGCCGCACGCGCCCAGCGAATCGCGCGTATAAAGCAGAACGCAGTGACGTAGGACCCAACAACAAACATGGCGGACGGTAAGGCTCACCGCGCGCAGCCGCCGTTTTATTCAGAGTCGGGTCTCGTTGTGAGGTTTGTCTCCCTGTCCGAGGTTCTGGGGACATCGTTAGGGACGCGGGGACATTTCGCCGCGCGGCATTTCAAAGCCGAGATGAAGGGAGAACGTTCTAAAGCGGGTTAAGAGCGCGCGCGCGCTACGAGAACGCGCTCGAACCCGCCATTCAAAGAGAGAGAGAGAGAGAGAGAGAATAAAGCTCATTCAGAAGAGAGCTCACTGTTTAATTACCTTAATTAATCTTAATTATGATCGAATCGTGCGAGCAGACGCACGTGAGTTCCGAATGAGAAGCCAAAAGTATGTGGACGGCTGAACAGACTGGTTGCCATGGTGACGCTTCCGTTATGAGAAATCTAAACGACTAACTACAGAGGGTTTAACTCTCATATACTTTAATGTTTTAAACTTATATATATATTATATTCTATATCTAAAGCGTATCACGTGACGTTTCAGTCCCTATGGTTTGGATTCGAAACATTACGAATGAATAAAATGCTTACGTTTAAATGTACAGAGTATATTGCATTTTTTAAAAAATAATTCTTTTTAAAGCAGTGTTTATTGTTCATAGCGCTTTCGTCCTTTATGATTTAAAGTTCATATGATTCTGTAAAGGGGCGGCATGGTGGCTTAGTGGTTTGGCATGTTCTCCTCTCAGCGCTAGGAATTCCCGGTTCGAATCCCCATCTGGGTGGAGTTTACAAGTGCTCCCCGTGTCTGCGTGGGTTTCCTCCGGGTTCTCAGCTTTCCTCCCACAGTCCAAAAACATGGATCAAGGTCAATTGAGTTCTCCAAATTGCCCCATAGAGAGTGTGTTTGGGTGAGTGTGTGCCCAGCGATAGATTGCCCCCCCTGTCCTGGGTGTATCTGCCCAGCGCCCGAAACGTTCTCCCCTGGATGGGCATGGGGAACCCCCCCACGACCGTAATATAGGATAAAGCTGCAGATAATGGATGGATAATTCTGTTAGTGGGGCATCTAACAACTGCAGTTCTCTCCCCCTGGAGATTAATAGTGTTCTGATTCTCAAAACTGGGTAATTTGGGTATGTTGCTGTACAAATGATTAATATGGATGTAGTCAGAATGAAGACTGCTGTCCAGAAGACTGTCCTCAGAGGGGGGGTGGGGGGTCACTGAAGGCATGTCAGAGTTGCAGAGCGATCAGAGTACATCAATGGAAGCCTGTGTCTTGTCTCTGTGCACTGATGACTGATCGCAACCTCCTCGTCCTTGTTCCTGCAGATCACGCCGACGCCGATCAGAGCATGGAGACACACACTCCCGTAAGCTCCCCCCGCTTTGCTTTCATCTCATGTCGTAATGTCCAGCTTTTCTTGTAATCTGAGAGTGAAACGTCGTTGTTGCAGGTCACAGAAAATCCTCATGCAGAATATGGCCTTACAGAGAACATCCAGGTATCAACGAAAAGAACCACCAACGCACTTGCGTGAATGCACACTAGTCCAGACATGTATGTGTGTGTGTGGACGCCGTGTCTCCTGTGTAGGACCTTTAACCAATTTGAACAATATCTGGACGGTGCTCGATGGAATCATAATGTCAGGGTAGTATGAGCACGGAGGGGTAAGTTATGGGTAGCAAGGTTGCAGGCGTGGTATAAACACAGCGTAGAGCGGGAAGCAGATCTCACGATCACGGCACCATTTCCTCTAATCAGGTGGTGTGCTGTAGTTTGTGTATTTTATTTCCGTACTCGGTGCCGTTCGGTTACCTCGGCATGCTTCCTCTCTGCCGCGGCCTTCTGTACACATCGTTTCTCGTTCTGTTCCTCTAGAGAATAGTGGAGAGTGAGAAGGCCAATGCCGACAAAGTGCCCAAAATGAAGGTCGACCAACAGGCCCTGCAGACGCTCCCGACCCGGGCGTACCTGGATCAGACGGTGGTTCCCATTCTGCTGCAAGGCCTGTCCGTTCTAGCCAAGGAGCGGTACGTTTCATCAGCTCTGTGTGCAGAGACAGATTTGCAGTTAGGATCAGGTGTCGGGCTTACTGTATAAAAAAAAAAAAAACTTTTTTTTTTTCCCTCAGACCTCCGAATCCAATCGAGTATCTGGCCACATTCCTCCTGAAGAACAAGTCACAGTTTGAAGATCGGGGTTGAGACGATGACGAGGTCTGGCGCTCAACTGTTCGGCTGTTGCGGATCATGTGCTGATTTTTTGTAAACACTTAATAAAATGTTCCCTGTTCACTGCTGAAGCTCCTCGTCGGCCGAGTTTCACTTGCTGCTTTGTTGTAGTTGGGTGGGGAGGTGGAGAGACGTCCATTCTTCTGGGAAGGATTTGTTTTTTAAGACCCGTATAAATGTGGCACGTCGTTTCCTTCATCACACTTCTGCTTGATGATCACTGAAGCTTCACAAACATATATAAATATATCCATCCATTATCTCCCACTTTATCCTCTAGTAGGGGGGGGGGACATATCAGGCGCTGGGCAGATACACCCAGGACAGGGGGCCAATCCATCACTGGACACACACACTATATGGGGCAATTTGTAGAATTCAATAGACTCGATCCGTGTATTTGGACTGTGGAAGGAACCCGGAGGAAACCCACACGGACACGGGGAGAACATGGAAACTCCACCCAGATGGGGATTCGAACTGGGAATCCCCAGCGCTGAGAGAAGAACATGCCAAATCACCATGCCGCCATACATACATACATAAAATACCTAAATGGTTCGTATATGTGAACATTCCTAAAAATATTCACGCACGCCGCCCTCAATACGGCGGTGTGTTTGACACAAGACCCAAACTCACTCTTACTGTATTCATTTCATTATTAATTCTTCACATTAGTTAATAAAACAATAACGACTCTGATAAGTAATTGGGGGGGGGGGGGTTTTGACATAAAAACATCTGGCTCATTCGAGCGCTCATAAAAACTGATCTGGAAACAGTTCTGTCTCTTGAATCAGAACGCCGTGTGGGAGGCGGCTGACGGAGGACTGCGTGGCGTCTCGTTCACCCCGACTGTCCGTTAAGCAGTGTCAGGAGGCGGGACTTGCACGTGTACAGGGTTAAAGAAGTATTTTCACCAGAACATGTTACACCGCCGTGTCGGAAGGCGATCGGGCCCCCGGCCCCCGGGGTCTCAGATGTAGTACTGATTAGCAGCCAGGCTGTCCATGAACGGCCGCACCAGGTTATCGGTGGAGAAGTAGAAGACCAGGCCGAACGTGATGGAGATGGGAAGCGCCGGCAAGGCCTTTTTAAAGATGGCCAGCAGAAGAAGCGTGAGACAAAGACCCTGTGAACGGCGGGGATACGATTAGTGGTGAACCTGCAAAAGCACGGCACAATGTTCTGATTCATAAGACCAAATAGTACAACATTAAAAGGTTTCCTCTTAAAATCGGCTGCTTTGGGGTAAAAACAAACGGGTAGTTCCGCTCCTTAAATCCGATTGGACGAAGAAATTTGTCCATCATTGACAAAACTCAATCAATGCGTGACATAAAACACATTATTTTAAATAATACAACACAGATTAATATAAACACGATCAGCACTGAGCCTGCTGCAGTTTTTTAATAACCTGTGTTTCATAATTTGGCCACTAGATGGCACAGCGTTCATTAGATGACGTCGCAGAAGATCAAATTAAAGATGATTTTGTTTTCAATGAACGCATTTCTAAATTAAATCTTGTTTTTTTTTATTATAGTGTGTTTGTAAGTGTTTTATTAAAGCAATAAGGCGCTCAAGGTTGTGTGTTATTGTGAATAAATCAAGGGAAAGTTATGGAACTAATAACGCCTCTTTAAAGTGATTTATTCACAATAATTCCACGCCCCCTCGTCCCATCCATTATCTTCTACTTCATCCTCTATTAGGGTGGGGGGTGTGGGGTGAGGGGGGAAATTCCCCCATGCCCATCCAGGGGAGAACGTTTCAGACGCTGGGCAGATACACCCAGGATGGGGGCAATCTATCGCTGGGCACACACTCACTCACACAGACACACTCTATATGGGGCAATTTGGAGAACTCAATTTACCTTGATCCATGTTTTTGGACTGTGGGAGGAAATTGGAGAACCCGGAGGAAACCCATATGGACATGGGGAGAACATGGAAACTCCACCCAGATTGGGATTCAAACCGGGAATCCCTAGCGCTGAGAGGAGAACATGCCAAACTACTAAGCCACCGTGCCCCCCCCCTCGTCCCTTATTGCTAAATTAAAACAGTTACAGTGAGCAATAGGGCAGACGAGTCGAATATAGTGTTTAAACTCCCGCTATGTTTGATTTAAGCATAAAAATGCGACACACCATCTAAATTATTCCTGCAGCGCGGGGCGTCTAAGCAGGAGAGAACCCACAGAGTACAGAGAGTAACTCATGAACTACAAATCAGGAACCGTAGAACTACAAAGTGCATCGTCTATGAGTTTAGAAACGGGGATGTGATTCTAAAAGATACCCAGCGACTGAAGAGAAAGAATAAATAAAAAAGAGTGAACCGTGAGAATAGGGCGGCACGGTGGCTTAGTGGTTTAGCATGTTCTCCTCTTAGCTCTAGGGATTCCCGCTTCGAATCCCCATCTGGGTGGAGTTTCCATGTCCTCCCCGTGTCCGCATGGGTTTCCTCCGGGTTCTCCGGTTTCCTCCCACAGTCCAAAAACATGGATCAAGTCAATTGAGTTCTCCAAATTGCCCCATATAGAGTGTGTCTGTGTGAGTGAGCGTGTGTCCAGCGATAGATTGCCCCCCTGTCCTGAGTGTATCTGCCCAGCGCCCGAAACATTCTCCCCTGGATGGGTATGGGGAATCCCCCCCACCACGGCCCTAATAGAGGATAAAGTGGAAGATGATGGATGAATGAAAAACCGTAAGAATGAAGCAGCATCACGTGAAAACACTGAAGCGCTGATACTCACAATGAGGATGGCTACGAAGCACGCCAGGGTGGTGTTCCAGTCTCCTCCTGTGGCTGCGGCCTTCCCCACCAGCACACTGTAGAAGATGAAGTCTCCCAAACCCAGTTTAACGCCCCCTACAGAGACAGGTCTGATATTACACACAGCCGCACAACAGTCCGATTAAATCCGATCTCGCAGGGCCATTATGCAATTCCATCTCACACCACTAGGGGCGATTAGAACAGTCTCGACATCGGTCGACATTTACGTCGGCTTTATTCTGTCCCGAGTTCGTCCAGATGAACTGTAATCTGATTGGTCAGGAAGGAAACGGACACCGGATCAGCTCCACCATTCAGATATGTCATGTCCGAAGTTGATGCATGGTGGCTTAGTGGTTTGGCATGTTCTCCTCTCGGCACTAGGGACTCCTGGTTCGAATCCCAATCTGGGTGGAGTTTGAATGTTCTCCCCGTGTCCACGTAGGTTTCCTCCGGGTTCTCCGGTTTCCTCCCACAGTCCAAAAACATGGATCAAGGTCAATTGAGTTCTCCAAATTGCCCCCTATAGAGTGTGTTTGAGTGAGTGAGTGTGTGTCCAGCAATGGATTGGCACCCTGTCCTGGGTGTATCTGCCCAGCGCCCAAAACGTTCTCCCCTGGATGGGCATGGGGAACCCCCCCACACACCCCCGCGACCCTAATAGAGAATAATGTGGAAGATAATGGATGGGTGGATGTCTAAAGTTAAGAATGTTGGACTGATGAGGTCAAATGCATTTGCTGAGCATCACATGGTGAGTCTAGAGTGCCCTCTACTGGTATTTTTTTATGTTTACTTTTTAAAGACAAAAAGGAAATAAAAGCTTTATATAATATATAAATATTTATATATAATCTTCTGGACAGCACTCACGTTCCTCGTCCAGGTCCTCCTCAGCCGACTGGGTCCTGCTCTGCTCCGATGCAGTCTGAGACCCCGGCTCCGCCCTTTCTCGTGGTGTCACCCCGTCCTCATTGAGATGCACCTCCTCGTCTGAAACAGGGGAAAAGGGGAGCAGCGGTGTGAGTCCGGCCATTCGTTGGGGGTCCCCGTTCGTGTGTGTGGCGCGTGCCGAGCGCTCACCCGTGTGATGGTTCAGCGCGTCGGCGGGTTGAGACGGATTGGCCATCCCCACCATCCACACCATCGCAGCTGGGTGCAGAGCAGACAGCATGGTTTCAATCAGAACTCACAGACAGATCAGAGCAAAAGCACGGCGACCTACAGGAGTAGATGAGCGCCGGGAAGATGGGCTCGTTCCGCTCCTGCGCCGTCTCCACCAGCAACCGCAGAGGACCCCTGGGACTCAGCACGGCGGCCAGATCTGCAGACGTTTCCGAGCACAGACGCACAAAACTCAACCAAACGGGCACCAACGAAAGAAATTACAAACAAACATCAGAGCTTTTCCATTAAAGCAGCACCGTAGACGGAGATGCCGAACAGGATGACCCAGGCGGACCACTCGGGCAGGTATTTGATGAAGATGAGCGCCATGAGGGCGCTGACCATGATAAGGTACGCCTGCTGCAGCTTCAGCGGCCCCTTCCAGTGGATGCAAATCATTCCGACCGCCCCGAAGTTCCAGATGATCATGGCCAGGGTCACGTAGTCCATCGCCACGTTGTAGGTCCTGAACACCTCCCTGGAGACGGACGTTATACACTCAGCATCATCATCATCATTAGCACGCGTGCACGGCGTGGCGTTCGGAGGGTCACTTACAGCAGATACATGTAACTGAACCAGAAGAGCAGCATGAGGGAGGACAGGATCAACCAGCCGTGGATGACCTGCAACGGACGACGGGTTACAACCACACACAGCGAGCCAAAAGTATACGGACAAGGGTCTGTGGTTACGGAAACAGCCTCGCGACGCGCCCTCGGGCAGGGCACCTGACCCCCACTGCACCCCGGGTGCATGCACAGGGCCGCCCTCGGGCAGGGCACATGATCCCCACTGCACCCCGGGTGCCATGCACAGGGCCGCCCTCGGGTAGGGCACCTGACCCCCACCGCTCCCCGGGTGCATGCACAGGGCCGCCCTCGGGCAGGGCACCTGAACCCCACTGCTCCCCGGGTGCCATGCGCAGGGCCGCCCTCGGGCAGGGCACATGATCCCCACTGCACCCCGGGTGCCATGCACAGGGCCGCCCTCGGGTAGGGCACCTGACCCCCACCGCTCCCCGGGTGCCATGCGCAGGGCCGCCCTCGGGCAGGGCACCTGAACCCCACCGCTCCCCGGGTGCCATGCGCAGGGCCGCCCTCTGGCAGGGCACCTGACCCCCACCGCTCCCCGGGTGCCGTGCACAGGGCCGCCCTCCATCCCAGGCCCATGTGCTCACTTCGCTCGGTGTGCATCACTGCCGGGATAGGTTAAAGGTGGAGGACAGGTTCCCGCGGTGCGTAAGCGCTGTGGGCAAAACAGACGTAAAGGGGAAGGTGGAGGCGCTTCACCTTGTAGCAGCGGTACTTATACAGCAGAACCAGGAGGATGGTCATGACCACGATCACGCTGATCATCACAAACGTGTTGAGGAACGAATTCAGCAGCCGCTCACCCACCGTGTCCGTGTCCTCCGTAAAGGGGGTGTAAATTCTGTAGAACACGGAACACAGAGCGGACAGAGACGGATGATAAAGACCGCGTTTCCACGTCATGGTACCGCGGTATCAACCAAAAAAATATATGTTCATGGTATTCTTGGTACACATTTGGGGTGGCACGGTGGCTTAGTGGTTTGGCATGTTTTCCTCTCAGCACTAGGGATTCCCGGTTCGAATCCCCATCTGGGTTTCCATGTCCTCCCCGTGTCCGCGTGGGCTTCCTCCGGGTTCTCCGGTTTCCTCCCACAGTCCAAAAACATGGATCAAGGTCAATTGAGTTCTCCAAATTGCCCCATATAGAGTGAGTGTGTGTCCAGCGATAGATTGCCCCCCTGTCCTATGTGTATCTGCCCAGTGCCCGAAACGTTCTCCACCTAAATGGGCATGGGGAACCCCCTCCCCCCGCGACCCTAATAGAGGATAATGGATGGATGGTATGCATTTGACCTTTGAAATTTATTTTAAAATATTTTAAAATAATATGTTTATGAATGAGGACGGCACGGTGGCTTAGTGGTTTAGCATGTTCTCCTCTCAGCACTAGGGATTCCCAGTTTGAATCCCAATCTGGGTGGAGTTTCCATGTTCTCCTTGTGTCAGCGTGGGTTTCCTCCGGGTTCTCAGGTTTCCACCCACAGTCCAAAAACATGGATCAAGGTCAATTGAATTCTCCAAATTGTCTCATATAGAGTGTGTCTGTGTGAGTGAGTGTGTGTGTCCAGCGATAGATTGGCGTCCTGTTCTGGGTGTATCTGCCCAGCGCCCGAGACGTTCTCCACCTGGATGGGCATGGAGACCTAACAGAGGATAAAGATGATGGATGGATGTTTATGGCTGAATGAAGCTGGACGTACAGCTGCTGCCCGTTTTTCTGCGTGTAGAAGCTGACGGATTTGATGGTCGCCACCACGACCACCATGCAGAGCGTGACGGGGACGAACAGCATGATGACATGGCTGGCTCCGTACTTCAGCGTCTGCTCCTCATCCTCACCGTCCTGAGCGCTGCCGCCGCTACCCCGGGACGCTCGCCTCTCGTCCGCCGAGCCCGCGCGAGAGGGCTGCTGCTGAGGGGGACGGAGACGGAGATCAAACACATACTCAGACTTTAATAAGAGTGTCGCTCCACGGTAGCCTGGTTTTACACTCACCCGCTGGGTGGCAGGGTCCCGCGGCTGTGGCGGGTGATGCTGTCCATCATACGCGGGCACGGGTGGACTGTCCGAGCTCATGAGTGCAGTCCTCTCGTTATAGGCGTCCTCTTCAGTATCGGAGGCGGTCATGAACGTAGCGTGAGCCGAACCTGGAGAGAAACCTGAATAAAAATAAAAAAATTAAAGTGAGTGTGTTTGAGACGTAAAGACACTCAAATGTGCCGGAACTAAGAGACATTTGCTAAAATAAAATCACAGCACGGGGGCAGCACGGTGGCTTGGTGGTTTAGCATGTTCTCCTCTCAGCACTAGGGATTCCAGGTTTGAATTCCAATCCGGGTGGAGTTTGCATGTTCTCCATGTGTCCGCATGGGTTTCCTCCGGGTTCTCCGGTTTCCTCCCACAGTCCAAAAACATGGATCAAGGTCAATTGAACTCTCCAAATTGCCCCATATAGTGTATGAGTGTGTGAGTGAGTGTGTGCCCAGTGATAGACTGCTCCCCCCTGTCCTGGGTGTATCTGCCCAGTGCCCGAAACGTTCTCCCCTGGATGGGCATGGAAACACACACCCTCCACCCCCCCCCCGCGCGCACGATAATGCATGGAAATTACAGCACACAACAAAAACGAAAAGCAACAACAACTTTTTTAATGTAATATCGCGATACTTTGACCCACCGCCTATTTACCGCGCACAAGTATCGCGATATTATCGGGCGGAGCAAAGATAACGTGGATTTAATATCGCAGTGAACATTCTGTGTTCATTTAGGTCAGACAGCATGACTAAGGTGCATTCAGGAGCACATATTTCGGGGGACGTGTTTAACGTAAAGCGTTCTTTAATTTAGACTATATAAACCGAGTGAACGACACCAGCGAGCAAAAAAAAAAACATCCCAATTCGATGTAACCGCGCACTCGATAGGCTGCCTACCTAGTGCACTACCTATTATGATCTTAGGGTTCGAAGCCCATTCCTTAGTAAAGTTGCACTCGGTTTGAGACCGAGCCGAATAATTTCTTCCCGAATCTTTCGGAAACGGTCGAACTCTCGACACATTTCTACAGCGGCGGCGGCGGCGCGCGCGCACTTCAAACGATCCCACCTTTTAAGACGCCGACGCGAATTTTAAAAACAAACACAAGACTCACAATTTAATAAGTTAAAGCCGCGATTCAGGCTGTTTACGTCGGCGACACCATCAGGGAAGTGATGCGCCAATCAGCTGACCCCGTCATAGCCACGTGACGTGGGTCACATGCCACACATAATCGCTTTTGCGGGAACAGCATGGCGGGTTGCCAGATCAGCCGTTTGTAATCAGAAGTGTTTTTAAACAAAAATAATTTGGAGCGGATTTTCAAGAGTCAGTGAACATGTGGTCGGTTCAGATGAGAGAAGTCCTTATTGTGCAAAACATTTCGCCTAAAACTCCAAAACGTGCTGATTACCAGAACCACAGAGCCGCCTCCTCAGCTTCAGCCATCGCTGCTCACCTCCCTCTGAACCTCTGAGAAATCAACACCGTGCTCAATAACAATCCATCCATCCATCATCTTCAGCTTTATCCTATATTAGGGTCACGGGGGGGGGGGGTTCCCCATGCCCATCCAGGGGAGAGCGTTTCGGGCGCTGGGCAGATTCACCCAGGACAGGGGGGCAATCTATCACTGGGCACACACTCACTCACACACACACACTCTATATGGGGCAATTTGGAGAACTCAATTGACCTTGATCCATGTTTTTGGACTGCGGGAGGAAACCGGAGAACCCGGAGGAAACCCACACAGACATGGGGAGGACATGCAAACTCCACCCAGATGGGGATTCGAACCGTGCTCATTAACTATCCATCCATTATCTTCCACATTATCCTCTATTAGGGTCGCAGGGGAAAGGGGGGGGGGTTCCCCATGCCCATCCAGGGGAGAACGTCTCGGGCGCTGTGCAGATACACCCAGGACAGGACGCCAATCTATCACACTCACTCACACAGATACACTCTAATATGGGGCAATTTGGAGAACTCAATTGACCTTGATCCATGTTTTTGGACTGCGGGAGGAAACCGGAGAACCCGGAGGAAACCCACACAGACACGGGGAGGACATGGAAACTCCACCCAGATGGGAATTCGAACCGGGAATCCCTAGCGCTGAGAGGAGAACATGCAAATCCACTAAGCCACCGTGCGGCTCCACATTAACAATCCTGAAAGCGGATGTACATCCATCATCCAGCGTAGAGACCATGATATCCACATGAACTCTGTTTAAACTATTGGGGGGGGGGGTTAGTTTAAAAGTCTTTCCACAACTCAAAATCTGAGTTTGTCTTTTAATTTAGTTCCGGTCAGCTGCCTTCATCCCTAACGGCAGCGCTCGGCATGAAAGCAGGGCTGCCATTGTTTTCGTTAACCCACCCAGCAGTAATTATTTGCCCACACAGGAAGCAGTCACAGCTGCCGCTTCCTTCCTCCCCCTTTGACAGAGAAGTTGCCGTGAGCGATGGTTGGCGTCGCTGTAACGGTGACTTGGACATGTCCATGTCCAGTTGTGTCTGAGGAGTGTCCATCTAGCCCTGAGGCACATCCCTAATACTCAGGAGGTCAGTGGGTCTGCAGATCATCGCTGTATAGAACAGTTTGTGACTCATTCGTGATGGAACACAGACATGATTCATGAAAATCTTGCCCTACACTCGAAATTCTCACTAAATAAAGTGTTCCGATTGTTACAGACTCCATTACTCCATCACTCATGTCCCTCCATCACTCATGTCCCTCCATCACTCATGTCCCTCCATCACTCATGTCCCTCCAATGGCTCCCTGTAGCTGCTTGCATTCAGTACATGTCACTGACTCTGGCCTACAGAACCATTTCTGGATCTGGCCCCTCCTACCTTCACTCTATCGTTTCATAATTTACTCCGTCTCGGTCACTTTGCTCCAGTGATGATCGCCCCCTGGTGGTTCCACCTCAGCGAGGAGCCGATTCTCACTCCGTGGCGTTCAGCACTGCAACATGGTGGAACCATCTTCCCAACTCTGTCTGTAAGGCAGAACCACTGAACAGCTTTAAGAAACTACTGAAGACGCATCTCTCTAACAAATACCTTGTAGAGAACAAATAAATAAAATAAAAAGGGAGGGGGGGGCACAGCATCGACTACCAATCAGGTTTTATGATTTTACAGTGGAGTTGGTTTTCTCCATAACTTCTGACTGTGATTTTCTCATTTGTAAGTCACTTTGGATAAAAGCGTCGGCTAAATGACTAAATGTAAATGTACAGACTCTTTAGAAACCGAGAGAGACGATAGAACCCACAACGCAGTCTCCTGCAGATCAGCGCTGGTTTACTTTAATAATATTCTACATGTGCTTTTAATCAGCCCCGTGAAGGTGATTGGAGGGGACAGGCTTTCGGGTTTTTTTTTCTCATCATGAGGAAAGGCTGACCGTCACAACGGCGGCTGTTACAGAAGCAGCACGTGAATAATAAATAACATGTACACAACACGCACCAGCTCATCACACCGCCTCCTGAAGCTCAGCCCGATCCATTATTCACATTCAGAAGACTTTCTGACGAGACGGCAAGCCAGGACGTGGTGATGCAGATCAGGTTACCAAAATAACACTGAGGAGGAAGAGGGCGGAGGGGCAGACGAGAAAGAGTTTAAAAGAGAGAGAGAGAGAGAGAGAGAGAGGGGGCAGGAAACAAGTGTCAGCATGATCTGTCAGGAGAGCGCAGTGCACTACATAAGCTGGGGCTTCATCGTCTTCGGCGTCCTGTACCTCCTGCGGCAGGTCGGCACCCGCACGCCGTACGGCCGCTACGTGGACGCGGGCAGGCCCGGCATACTGCTGCCCGCCAAGCTGGGGTGGCTGGTCCAGGAGCTGCCATCGTTTCTGGTGCCCGTTCTGCTGCTCCTGCTCACCGGCGGGTCCACCGCTCCGGGTCGCAACCTGCTGCTCGGCACATTCTGTCTGCACTACTTCCACAGGTGAGAGAACACAACACCTGAGACACCCGAGAGACACCCAAAAGAGACACCCGAGAGACACCTGACGTCAGTGAGCAGGGCGTCCCTGAAGTTTTGTTCTTATTGTGTGGGTTTAATAAACTGACACTACGAATTGGAAAAACAAGAATAACTGATAGGGCTTAGTGGTTTGGCATGTTCTCCTCTCAGCACTAGGGATTTCCGGTTCGAATCCTCATCTGGGTGGAGTTTCCATGTTCTCCCTGTGTCAGCGTGGCTTTCCTCAGGGTTCTCCGGTTTCCTCCCACAGTCCAAAAACATGAATCAAGTCAATTGAGTTCTCCAAATTGCCCCATATAGAGTGTGTGTGTGTGTGTGTGTGCCCAGCGATAGATTGCCCCCCTGTCCTGGGTGTATCTGCCCAGCGCCCATGGATGGGCATGGGGAACCCCCCTATGACGTAATATAGGATGAAGCCGAAGGTAATGATGGATAAATGGAAGAATAACTGATCATGTGACCTGACCGGTTGATCTGATCGTCAGTATTCTCATTAAAATCACAGACCTCAATCACAGACTATTTATTAGGATTCTGGCCACTGCAGGGTGAGGTAGCGCTGTGGTCTGTGGGGTGTTGGGTTGTCAATCTGAAGCTTGTGGGTCCAAATCCCAGGTCCACTGAAGCTACCAACGAGCGAGACCCTTAATCCTCATTGCTCCAGGGGGCGCTGTATGTAACCCTGTGTCCTCACAAACAACCGACAAAGCTTCAGAACGTCACCACACTCCTCCCGATGGATCGGTGTCCACCACAGCGGGTTGTAAAAGTCCAGAGGGTTAATAACAGGAGACCGGCGAGACATGGTGAGCAAACAGAAGGTCTCCAGATGTTGACAAACATCACGTTGGATGTAATGGGCGTTAAGGACAGACGCTTCGGTCAGATCCGTTTGGGTGTTTGTTAGGGTTCCAGTCACGCGTTCCGGTCCATACCGTTTAATCGGCCGCCGCACCGAAATAGAAACACGGTCGAGATTTACGGTGTGTATGAACATAGAAATAAATAAAGTATAGGGTTTATTTGGTCAACGTCATTTAAATGATACTCAGACATTTTTTTTGCTTTAATTCGAGAGAATAAGAAACTGAGCTGCGATTCCGTCTGTTTGTTCCTCATTGACACACATTCCTGTCAGCGGGAACCGGAACGTCCTGCAGACATTTACACTTCATTCCGCAGCGTAACGTGGTTTGGGTTTTTTTCCTCACAGCTTCAACGGTGCAACCACCTGAATGTGTGTTTATGGGCTGTGTATCGAACCCGATCAGTTCAGCGTCCTATCAGCTCATCACGTCTGCGAATCAGGTCATCAACTGCGTCTGCACTGTAACTCTATTCCAGCGCTTCTATATTTGTAGGGTCACGGGGTCCCAGCTACAAATCACCACTGACGCACAAAGAAAAACCATTTTCAGACAGCCTGTAACCAGACCGAACACACACACACACACACGAACCTATGAAACCACAACAAGTCACATTCCCAACTTCAAAAATAATAACAAAAAAATCGGGACATATCACACCCTCACACTTGTCTCAGGTGCTCCTCCTCTCTGTGGATATAAAATAAAATCTTCCAAAGAGATTTATCCTGAAGATCATCTGCGAGGTCAGACACCGATGTGAGTCGGATGGGGTTGGGTGAGGGGGTCAGTCAAGTTCCTTCACTTGAAACTCTCTAAACTCATGAATAAAACTGATTCCGATTCATGAATCGAGTCGCGGTCCGAAGCAGAACTTTCAGCCATCCATCCATTATCTCCCGCTTTATCCTCTATTAGGGTTGCGGGGGGGGGGGAGACGTTCTCCCCTGGATGGGCATGGGGAACCCCACCGCGACCCTAATAGAGGATAAGCGGGAGATAATGAATGAATGAATGAATGAAATCCTCTTTTATGTTGTTTGTAAAACTGTGAGGTAACAATGTGCTTTGCACAAGCTCACAGTTTTCAACCACAAGCCTCCACGGCAGGACTGAGGTAATAACGGTCAGCTCCGTCTGCGGACCGCGACCTCGCGCAACATCCACCCTGAGGCTGACGGAGCGAGAATATCAAACTCTAATCCCACCAGGCGTCTGAAATCAAATCTAATCTAATTTTCATTCAGCTGTTCATTTATTTTCATACATTCAGTTCGATATTAGGCGGCTTAGTGTTTAGCATGTTCTCCTATCAGCACTGGGGATTCCCGGTTCGAATCCCATCTGGGTGGAGTTTCCATGTTCTCCCCGTGTCCGCGTGGGTTTCCTCCGGGTTCTCCGGTTTCCTCCCACAATCCAAAAACATGGATCAAGTCAATTGAGTTCTCCAAATTGCCCCATATAGAGTGTGTCTATGTGAGTGAGTGTGTGCCCAGCGATAGATTGGAGTTCTGTCCTGGGTGTATCTGCCCAGCGCCCAAAACGTTCTCCCCTGGATGGGCATGGGGAACCCCCCCACGGTCCTTATATATAGGACAAAGCGGAAGATAATGAATGAATGAATACTTTAAACACATGCACCTCTTAATAGATTGGGATCCCAGGGGCGCAGCGGTGTGTGAGGTCTGTATCAAACAGAATGAGTGAGCAAGCAGGGATTAATCACGCAGATGCTGAGATTAAACCTCTTATTATATCCAGATGTCTCATTAAATCTGTCCGTGTGTTTGTCCTCGTATCTCGTGTAAACGCCTCAAAGAACCGAGTCGAGAACCGAGAAGCTGCAGATGTTGTGAATTGCGTTCCTTTTTTTTTCCGTAGCTCGTCTCATCTGAGTTCTCGAGGTCTTCGGTTCGGTGTGTTGGTGCAGAAATGAGCTGGTGCACTGTCTCTTAATCGTGTCCTCATCCTCTCGGTTCTCCAGAACGTTCATCTACGCCTTGCTGACTAAAGGCCGCCCCACCCCGCTGTCCATCGTGGCGTCGGCCGTGGTGTTCTGCACGCTGAACGGCTTCCTGCAGGGACACAGCCTGCTGCACTGCGTCCACTACGACGCCGGCTGGTACGGGGACGTGCGATGTGTGACGGGTCGGTTGCTCTTCTTATTTTAAGGTCATTTCGATGCCTTTGGTCAGGTGAGCAGTGACGGTTCCGTGTGCGCAGGTCTGCTTCTGTTCTTCTCAGGAATGGCCATCAACATCCACAGCGATCACATCCTGCGCAACCTGCGACGGCCGGGCGACTTCACCTACAAAATCCCCCGAGGTGACCGCGCCCCACCCGCCCCGGACACGCGTTCTTCGGGCCGGTTGGTAGAGCTCTGATATCCCGTGTGTCCGTGTTTCAGGGGGAATGTTCGAGCTGGTTTCGGGCGCCAACTTCTTCGGGGAGATCCTGGAGTGGGGGGGTTACGCCGTCGCCACCTGGACGCTTCCCACTTTCAGCTTCTCGTTCTTCACCCTGTGCTCCATCGGACCGCGAGCCTATCACCACCACAGGTACTCACTCACGCCAACGACGGAACGACTTTACACCATCGAATTGGGTTTGACGGGGGCGGCACGGTGGCTTAGTGGTTTGGCATGTTCTCCTCTCAGCGCTAGGGATTCCTAGTTCAAATGCCAATCTGGGTGGAGTTTCCATGTTCTCCCTGTGTCCATGTGGGTTTCCTCCGGGTTCTCCAATTTCCTCCCACAGTCCAAAAACATGGATCAAGGTCAATTCCATCCATCCGTTATCTTCTGCTTCATCCTCCATCAGGGTCGCGGTGGGGTTCCCCATGCCCATCCAGGGGAGAACGTTTCGGGCGCTGGGCAGATACACCCAGGACAGGACGCCAATCTATCGCTGGGCACACACTCACTCACACAGACACACTCTATATGGGGCAATTTGGAGAACTCAATTGACCTTGATCCATGTTTTTGGACGGTGGGAAGAAACCGGAGAACCCGGAGGAAACCCACATGGACATGGGGAGAACATGGAAACTCCACCCAGATAGGGATTCGAACCGGGAATCCCCAGCGCTGAGATGAGAACATGCTAAACCACCACGCCACTGTGCCGCCCTCAAAGTCAATTGAATTCTCCAAATTGCCCCCCCACGACCCTAATAGAGGATAAAGCGGGAGATAATGGATGGACGGGTTGGATGGTTCTGATGTTGTGAGTCCTGAACACACTGCTGGTTCTGTTCCGCTCTGCAGGTTCTACCTCGAGAAATTCGACAATTATCCGAAATCCAGGAAGGCGGTCATCCCATACATCTTCTAGCAGAAGCCGTGATGAAGCCGGCCGACGGGCCGCGGGGTGACGTCCTCCTGCCGTCGCGAGAAAGGAACCCGCCGGTCTGATCCCACGTCCAAATGTCCTCCCACTGCATTTCTGCCTTTACTTTCATTTAAAATATTAAATCATACAGATCACACAGTTCAGCACGGGGGGACTATTACTTTGTAATAGTTGCGGGCAGCTAATTAGGAGCGTGGCACCCTGTGCTGTGCAGTCTAAAGACATGGGTCAAGGTCAATTGAATTCTCCAAATTGCCCCATTTAGTGTGTTTGTGTGTGCCCAGAGATAGATTGCTGCCCTGTCCTGGGTGTATCTGCCCAGCACCGAGACGTTTTCCCCTGGATGGGCATGGGGAACACCCCCCACGCGCGACCCTAATAGAGGATAAAGCAGAGGATAATGGATGGATGGATGCATAGTTGTTGTGATGAGCCCAACCCACATTTGGAAGCTCAGAACCACCTGACTCTGACTTTATATATCAGAACCGAATTTCGGAGATGCTCTAGAGTTCCTCTCTCTCACACACACACACACACACACTTTATCCGACGTTCTATCAACTGCTTTATAAACACAGTACCGACACGTCTGGATCAAAGGCGTGAGCGACGTCGCGTCCGTAACGCTGTAAAGTCGAAGCTGCACTGTACAGAACCGCAACGCAAACGGACCTCAGTAACGAGGCGCGGGGGTCGAACCCGAAATAAAGAGCTTCGAACACAGAACTCTATAAACTCTGTCGTCGTTTATGTCACACTCTCGTCCACAGGGTTTGAGATTATAGAACCAATCCACACGCATCTCAAACCCAATAAATAATCAGCCGGCGCCGCGGGGTGCTGGAGCCTCCTCCGGGATCTACTCGTCGGTCTGGGCGTCGTGTTTGAGCTGCGCCCCGGAGCGCACGGACCTCTTCATCGCCCTCTGCAGGAGCCACGTGGCGGCGTGGAGGCCCACAAAGGCCCCGCCCGCCACCCACAGCCAGTTCCTCCTCAGCCAGCCCTGGCTCTTCATGGCGGCGTCGCTTCTGTGGGAACACAAAGCAGGGTGGACCTTCAGCACGCTGTGATGGGGTGGTAACTGAAGGGCAGGAGCAGGAGGAGCGCAGATCATTTACCCTTCCGGTGCACTTGCCCGGTCACTCTCTGGCCTCCTTCTTCTTCCTGGCCGGTTCGGGAAGCGGCGGCAGCGTCGGTACGGAGGCGGGCGACACGTAGGACACGATTCCCGGTTCGGGCGTGTACTCGTCCCGGCCCTGTCGCAGGAGCGGATTCGATTTGATGGCGTACCAACCCCAGTGAATGAAACCGAGGCCTGAGCCCATCACAATTAACACCTTATAATTATTCCAGAAAGCTTTGAGCCTGCTCATGGTCCCCGCTGCTGATGAGAAGACATAAAACAATCAGTTAGCAGAGCTTCCCACACTCGCACACAGAACAACGTGATTTAAATTGTGGCGCGAGCATCCGAACTCTTAAGGGGACGGGGCCGGGGGGGCAGCAGTGAGGGAGGGACGCTGTGGTCATCAGCGACTCCATCTAATGTCGCCAATGGATTTCCACTGTTCCAAAGTCCTTTCTTTGTGACCCCCGCAGTCGTCTCCGAACCGTCGAGGTTGAGATGTGTGCGCCGCCCTGTGAAGCGTTCAGGTGGGCGCTCAACTGGGAGGCTCTCGACCTGCGGTCCCTTCCTTCCTCGTCCCGCGCGAGCGAGGTCACCCGCGGCCGTCCTTTCCTCGGGCGGTCCTGATGAGAGCCCGTCTTGGCGACCGCACCGCACGACTCTCTCAAAGTCCAGGAAACCGCTCGGACCGACCGACCTTCGCCTGTTAGCTTTATGAGCGACCGCCGCGTCTCTTCACTCAGTTCTCACCGTAATCCGGATTAGGACCTTACTCGGGTGGGGCAATTGAGCGGGTCTGTCTGTCGCTTCACAAAAACAACCGATGTTCTCGAAAACATTAAGGGGGCAAAATATTAACACTGGACACTGAAAGCCATTCCATCTAAGAGGGGCTTACCTGAAGAATCTAAAATATAAAACATTTTCTGTTTGTGTAACACTTTTTAAGTTTAGATGGAATACTTTATTCATCCAGAAGAAAATTTAAAATATATATGTACATATACACAATTTACCATTATAAAGTGTCAAGTGTGTAGTAGCATCAAAACTAAAAATGAAAATAAAGTGTCCAGTAGGGATGGAGGCCAAGTGATCATGTGCAAAATACAATATACAGTTTTAAAATGGGGAGGCACGGTGGTTTAGTGGTTTGGCATGTTCTCCTCTCAGCGCTGGGGATTCCCGGTTCGAATCCCCATCTAGGTGGAGTTTCCATGTTCTCCCCGTGTCCACGTGGGTTTCCTCCGTGTTCTCCGCTTTCCTCCCACAGTCCAAAAACATGGATCAAGGTCAATTGAGTTCTCCAAATTGCCCCATATAGAGTGTGTGTGTGTGTGTGCCCAGTGATAGATTGCCCCCCTGTCCTGGGTGTATCTGCCCAGCGCCTGAAACGTTCTCCCCTGGACGGGCTGACCCCCCCACCCCCCACGTGACCCTAATAGAGGATGAAGCGGAGGATAATGGATGGATGTTTAACACTTTTTAAGTTTATTGAGTAATTCCGCATGTATTTACCACAGTGTAGAATTAAACTACAATTTTTAAAAATAATCAATCACTAATGAACGAGGTTTTGTGTGGAATGTTTGTCTAAAAATAACTGGAAACAATAAAAACGTGGTTTATTCTGTAAAGTCGTTTGTTTCGTGGACTCTTAATAAACATTCATACACCTGACAGTCCAAACGAACATCCCGCTTTAAGTTAAACACACGAACACGGGCTCCGTTAGAATAGAACAACAAACCAACACAGGAAATTAAATGACAAACCTCTTAATTGTTCACGTTAATTAAACGCAACTACGACTCACCTTCAGATTCGATACGCGTCTGCGGCAGCGGCCATGCTCGGGACGTGTCCCAAATCCCGTCCTGCTCCCTAATCCCTACGCACTACAGCCCACCGAGCGTGGTGCCCTAAAGCAACGTTTCAGGACGTGACCCGGCGATCACGTGCTGTGGAATCTTCTAGAAGGAGACGCTCGTTCGCGTTCAACGTCCGGGCTTCGAATCACGTGATTTATGTTTTTATTGACTCTCGATAGAATTGGGATCTTAAATTCGACAGTTACTTTGATTCCCACTCGAATTCCGCAAAGCCCGCCCAGACCGGGAATTGTCAGTAGGGTTGTCCAATCAGGAGTCAAGGCAGAGACGTTTCAGCCAATCATGGCCGAACAAGCGAATGTGGGCGGTACGCGGCGCAGTGTCGCAGTTATAAAAGGTTCTTCATGTCATTATAAAAATATTAAAGTAAACTTAATCTTAAACAAAGTCGCGCAGTGATGTCGATTCCAGTGATTTAAACATAATGGCGGACCTGAAATTAAAGTCCGGGCAAAGTTAGACTGTGCAGTATGCCGTGTTCCTATAGGCTGCGTCGGGTTTTACATTAAAAACAATCAGGATCCGATTTACGACACATTCAGACTTTTGTTTACACTGAGAATCAGACTTTAATTCGCTTCGCTGTTACATAATCAGGACTGAGCAGTCTGCTGTCCGAAAGACACGTTTCACGAGCTGTTAGCTGACGGTTTGTCCAACAGAGGTCGCTGTGAGCTCACAGATAAGATGGAAATCCCAGCGACGTTCCCATTCATGTCGAAAAACATTGGTGAGGTCGGGCACTGATAGGGTCTTAACCCTGGGAGCATTTTTAAGTGATAAAGAAATCTATTTCACATACAGTGCTTACACACAGAGGAGTGTGTAACACACACACACACACACACACACACGGTGGGCAGTACATGATGCCCAGGGAGCAGCTGGTGTTAGATGTCTTGCCCCCTCGGCTGTGGTACTTGGTGGAACCAGCCACTGAACCGGGGACCTTCAGATCACAAGGCTGCTTCCTTAACTTCCCCTTTAATGTGGAGCGAGAGCAGGGTTGCCCCACCATGCCACCCAAATGTATATGTGTCATGTGTATACAGATATAAACTGCACGTCTGAGTGATGATGTGAAGTGTGTGTGCTGAGGTGACGGATGGTTGACGGATGGTGACGAAACGCAGAGTCGGCAAAATCATCATTCTGCAATTGAAACAAAGCAGCTGTGCGTGTGTGTGTGTGTGTGTGTGTGTGTGTGTGTGTGTGTGCGTGTGTGTGCTCATGTTCACTCTGGCTGTTTGGTAGATGTTCATAAACCTTCAGGACTTTGAACAGAGATGTGTTTCATTTCAGAGCGGCCCCGAGCCCGGGGCCCGTTCCGGTTCAGGCTCAGTGTGCTGGGGGGTGGTGCCCCGGTGGTGCCCCGAGGGCCGAACACGGCTGCAGGAGCGGAGTCTGTGGCCGTGTCTCCCCCTCTCGCGTCCTCCTGCCCCGGTTGTCTACCGGTTCTCTCTGGAATCGTCACGGCGCTCGGGGCCACAGCGAGTAGAACGCCGCCCGCTGCCCACCGCCCGCTGCCCACCACCCGCCGTATGTAATCGCTCGCATTTGTTATTTCCAACATTTCGTGGTATTTGGTCAGAAATCAATTAGCCTGGATTGTACATTCGGGGCAGCCAAGGCCAGCATCGTCCCTCACATGACTCTGTGAAAACAGCTGCACACTGCGCTCTCTCTCTCTCTCTCTGTCTCTCTCTCTCTCTCTCTCTCTCT
>JAFMOD010001195.1:0-10490 GCA_019802435.1 Corydoras maculifer
CCCAAATTGCCCCATATAGAGTGTGTGTGTGTGTGAGTGAGTGTGTCCAGTGATGGATTGCCCCCTGTCCTGGGTGTATCTGCCCAGCGCCCGAAACGTTCTCCCCTGGATGCATGGGGAACCCCCATCCAAAGCGACTTCCAAATGAGAACACCACAAGTCAGTAGTTATGGAGAAAACCAGCTCCACTGTAGAAATATTAAACCTGATCGTTATCTGATTCCTCCACCTTTTTTTTCTTACAACAGGTGTTTGTTAAAAAGATGCGCCTCTTAATAATAAATGTATGGAATAAATGTTATAAACATCAACTCTTGTTTCTTTTGTTATTTTCTTTCAGTGAAAGTTATTTTCTCTCTTATTATACAAGAAGACATTATTTATAATCATCTCAAAGTTATCAATATAATAAATAATTTAACCTAATACAGAACAAGATCTTAAATAAACCTGCTGACAGTTTTATACAAACTGTAATTATTCATTAAGTTGAACAAAGAATCTCACCTTCAGTGTGAAAACAACAAACAACTAAAAACAAACTTCTTTCATCTTTATAAAAGTTTCCATGCTTTCTGTCTCCCTTATCTTGTTAATTGGTGGTTAACCTTTAAATTAAAAGCAATACCGCCACCACCTGTTCGGAGTATAAAAGGGCAAAATAGTATGAGCTTATTACTAGGGGTGTGAATCTCTCAGTGTCTGGCGATTCGATTCGATTCCGATTTTTTTGAGGTCACGATTCGATTCAGAAGCGATTTTCCACGGGACAGGTCATTGAGATCTACCAGGGTTAACCTTTTTTTTAGGCTTTTATATTGAAACCTGGTAATATTGGAAACCATCATGTTAATATTGTCGTATCAGCAAAGAAAAAAATGGCTTCAGATTGCCATTTTCACAGATATTGCTCTTTTATTAAACACATTCCAGCAAATACCATGACATTGGAACATCTTTGGTGGGTGGCACGGTGGCTTAGTGTTTAACATGTTCTCCTCTCAGCGCTAGGGATTCCCGGTTCGAATCCCCATCTGGGTGGAGTTTCCATGTTCTTCCTGTGTCCATGTGGCTTTCCTCCGGGTTCTCCGGTTTCCTCCCACAGTCCAAAAACATGGATGAAGGTCAACTGAATTCTCCAAATTGCCCCATATAGAGTGGGTATGCGTGCGTGTCTGTGTGAGTAAGTGTATGCCCAGTGATAGATTGCCCCCCTGTCCTGGGTGTATCTGCCCAGTGCCCAAATGGTTCTCCCTGGATGGGCATGGGGAACCACACCCCCACCCCCCCTGCTTCACTATAAAGTCCTTTACTATTCTTGTCAGTCTAATAAAGTGTAAAAACACAAACACAAACGATCTAATGTAGATGATTTGCGAGGCAGTGCTTCGAATTTAGTCACCTGCCGGTTTTGTAAACAGTGAAAAGACGAGGGGTGGGGGGGCAGACTGCTCGCTTGCACAGGGATAGAGATCACGATTCAGAATGATTCACATTGTGTTTGTTAAAATGTGTCAGATCCTGTGCTGTAATAAAGCTCTGACACGTGATAAGCGCTTTTTTCTACCTGACACCCCTTCGATCGCGATCGACGTATTGGGCACGCCTCCTGTAGAAGGTCAGGAGGTCTGGAAGTGCTGCTCGGATGGTGCGTTCGGCCGAACGTACCACCCTCTGTAGTGACCGCCTGTCCAGATGGGTGCTGTTCCCGAACCAGGTTCTGATGTTCCCCGTGAGGAGGCTTTCGACGGTGCAGGAGTAGAAATTCTGCAGGACCTTGGAGGGCAGCCTGAAGTCTCGTAGATGTCGAAGGTGGTAGAGACGCTGACGAGCCTTCTTTGCCAGTTTGTTAATGTTTCAGGACCAAGAAATGTCCTGCGTGATGTAAACTCCAAGGTACTTTAAGTTGTCCACACTTTCTACTGCAGCGCCGTCGATCCTCACAGGGTGGAAGCTCCTCGTCTGTTTCTTGCTGTAGTCCACCATCAGCTCCTTTGTCTTGCTGACTTTGAGTTGGAGATTATTATCCTGGCACCAGGTCTCCAGGTGTCTAATCTCCTCCATGTAGGCGCTCTCATCGTTGTTGGAGATCAGACCTACCACAACGGTGTCATCAGCAAACTTAATGATGGTTGCGGATCTGGAGGTGGCCACGCAGTCATAGGTGTATAATGAGTACAGCAAAGGACTCAAAACACACCCCTGAGGAGCCCCAATGCTGAGTGAGGGGGGTGGAAAGATGCTTGCCAACCCGCACTGCCTGCCGTCTGTCTGTCAGAAAATTGGAGATCCAGTGACACAGGGATGGGTGAAGTCCCAGGTTCTCCAGCTTGGTGTGGAAGGGAAAATAATGTTGAAAGGTGAACTATAGTCCACGAACAGCATTCTAACATAATTATTCCTCCCAGTGTCCAGGTGAGACAGAGCAGAGTGAAGCAGGTGTGAGATGGCATCATCCGTGGAGCAGTTATGGCGATAGGCGAACTGTAGGGGGTCTAAGGAGTCCGGTAGTGAAGAAGTGATAAAGCCTCTGATCAGTTTTTCTATCTTTCCTGTATCAAATCTTTCTGCATCGTTTTATATTAATACAAAAAATTAGGATTGCGATAGGCAGTGCGCTCGGGAGGGGGCGCCAAAAAGGAAAACTTAAACGCATTTTTTGAAAATCGATTCTTGGCCATTTTGAATCGATTCAGAATCGCCAGGACTACAAATCGTGATTCTTTAAAAAAAACGATTTTTTTCAGCACCCCCACTTATTACTGTAATAATATGTATTGTAGGGCGTCTTCCGAACAGAAGGTAACATTAAACTGGAATCTCAAAGACAAATAACACCTGTAGCATCATCACGTGTGTTTAGACCTATGACAGATGTAATAATAATTAAAGTTCTGCACATCAGTGTGTAAGATTTTTTTCTTGAAGTTTATTGTGAGGATAATGAGAATGTAAATAAGAGCAGTATTTGCAGAGGTAGCTTTTGGCTGTCCTAGAAGTTGTTAAATGTCATCATCACCTAATTTGCATAATAGTTCATTTGCGTGTATTTGAAGCTGTAGAATAAAGGAATAACATTGTGGGAGTGAAAAATAGGGTGTAAAAACATCCTAAATACATCCAAACTCCAAATAAACTCCATTTTATAGGTTTTATAAATCATCTACTGTCCACAGAGTATAAAGGAACGTTCTCAGAACTTGCGAGTGGTAATTGTCATAGCGATAACACTAAAGGGACGTCACTTAGAACATCAGATCAACTGTGTTCAGGCAAGGATCAGGTCGAGTTACAGAGAGCTCCTGCGAATTGTTGTAGGTTCAATTACGATTCCACAAATCAGTTCAGGTAAAACAAATGTGTCTTAACATGTTGGACTTTTTACTGAGATATAACGTTAGTTTAACTATGTAGGCAGTTTTGCGAAAGTTTATATAAGTTACTTGCCAATAAATGACGCTTCACCTCAAAAGCTACCAACCAATTGAATATAGATTCAAGAAAATTTTTATTATCATTTATATCACATGTGGTACATGAGACAACAATGAAATTATGGGTCACGGACCCCTTAGAAGGCTAAGTTACAGGAATACAGCAAAAGTAAGGGAACACCTCAGAATCTCCATCACGTTGTACCAACCTGATTTCAGATCAGAGCAAAATTACATCAATACACTGATTAAAACATTTACTGAAGAACCAATGGTCTAATACATGATGATCTATATACAACAATGATCTATATATATAATTTAGTCTGAATAACTTGAACCTATTGACTAAAACACAGCAATAAATGCTAATCTAATGTTACTTTAATAAAAACAATATGCAGTGTTCCCAACGCCTCAGTAAGGAAGGTAGCTATTGGCTGTACTAAAAGTTGCTAAATAATGTCATCACCTAATTTGATTAATAGTCAATTTACATGTATTTTAAGCTGTATAATAAAGGAATTACATTGTGGGAAAGAAAAAAGTGAAGAAAATATGTCCAAACTACAAATAAAGTCGTTCTTTTACTGTCCAGGAACGTTCCCAACAACTTTGGAACTTGAGAGTAGTGATTGTCATAGCGATAAAACTAAGGGCCGTCACTCAGAACATCAGATCAATTGTGTGAAGCACGGTCGAGTTACAGAGCGTTCCTGCAATTTTTTAGATCATTTACGATTCCACAAATCAGTTCAGGTAAAAAAAATGTGTCTTAACACTGAAATGTTGGACTTCTTACTGAGATATAACATTGGTTTAACTATGTAGGCGGTGTTTGAGGAAAACTCATAAGTTATTAAGCTATCAACCAATTAAATATAGCACTAAGTTACACAGACTTGGCAAAAGTAACCGAACTATTCAGAAGCTACTTCACAATTTACCAACCTGACGTCAGTAAGGAAGTTAGCTATTGGCTGTCCTGAAAGTTGCAAAATGACTCCATCACCTAATTTAGATAATAGTCAATTTGCGTTTATTTGAAACTGTAAAGGAATTATGTTGTGGGAAAGAAAAAAGTGACGGGAAAGTTCACGTAAAAAACACGTGAAATACGTCCAAACTACAAATAAACTAAATTTTTAAATAGGTTTTATAAATCATCTACTGTCCACAGAGTATAAAGGAACGTTGCCAACAACTTTGGAACTTGAGATTGGTAATTGTCATAGCGATAACACTAAAGGGACGTCACTTAGAACATCAGATCAATTGTGTTCGGGCGACGTGCAGGTCGAGTTACAGAGAGCTCCTGAAAACTGTTGTCAGATCAATTACGATTCCACAAATCAGTTCAGGTAAAAGAAATATGTCTTAACACTGAAATGTTACTGACTTCTTACTGAGATATAATGTTGTTTAACAATGTAGGCGGTGTTGGGCAAGTTCTTATTAGTTACTTGCCAATAAATGACGCTTCACCTCAAAAGCTACCAATCAATTATAGAACAATAAGTTACATGAATACAGCAAAAGTAAGGGAATTACTCAGAAGCTACTTCAGATACCAACCTGATGTCAGATCAGTGCAAAATTACATCAGAGACACTGATTAAAACATTTAGTGAGTAATCGTTGACAGACTAACACGCAAACAACGATCTACATATAAATGAGTCTGAATAATGTGAGTGTATTGATAAAAACACCTACGTAAATGCAAATCTAAGGTCACATTGTTAAAAACTACATGCAGTGTTCCTAACGCCTCAGTAAGGAAGTTAGCTATTGGCTGTCCTGAATGTTGCAACATGACATCATCACTTAATTTGCCTAATAGTCAATTTGCATTTATTCGAGCTGTAGAATAAAGGAATTAAGTTGTGGGAAAGAAAAAAGGGAGTAAAAAAACACGTGAAATACGTCTAAAATACAAATAAACTCAATGTTTTAATGGGTTTTATAAATCATCTTCTGTCCACAGAGTATAAAGGAACGTTGCCAACAACTTTGGAACTTGAGATTGGTAAATGTCAAGGTGATAACACTAAAGGGACATCACTTAGAACATCAGATCAATTGTGTTCAGGCGACGTGCAGGTCGAGTTACAGAGCGCTTCTGCGAATTGTTGTCAGATCAATTACGATTCCACAAATCAGTTCAGGTAAAAGAAATATGTCTTAACACTGAAATGCTTACTGAGATATCATGTTGGTTTAACAATGTAGGCAGTGTTAGGCAAGTTCTTATAAATTACTCCCCAATAAATAATGCTTCACATCAGAAGCTATTAACCAATTAATTACAGTACACCAAGTTACACGAGGGCGGCACGGTGGCTTAGTTGTTTAGCATGTTCTCCTCTCAGCGCTAGGGATTCCCGGTTCGAATCCCCATCTGGGTGGAGTTTCCATGTTCTCCCCGTGTCTGCGTGGGTTTCCTCCGGGTTTTCCGGTTTCCTGCCACAGTCCAAAAAAATGGATCAAGTCAATTGAATTCTCCAAATTGCCCCATATAGAGTGTGTCTGTGTGAGTGAGTGTGTGCCCAGTGATGGATTGGCGCCCTGTCCTGGGTGTGTCTGCCCAGCGCCCGAGATGTTTCTTCCTGGATGGGCATGGGGAACCCCACCGCGACCCTAATAGAGGATAAAGCGGGAGATAATGAATGAATGAATGAAGTTACATGAATACAGCAAAAGTAAGGGAATTACTTAGAAGCTACTTCACGTTATACCAACCTGATGTCAGATCAGTGAAAAATGACATCAGATACACTGAAAAACTGAAGAACCAATAGTTTTACACACAAACAATGATCTATATATAATTTAGTCTGAATAACATGAGCTTAATGAAAAAAAAACTATATTCAGTGTTTCCAAACCCTCAGTAAAGAAGGGGTAGCTATTGTCTGTACTAAAAGTTGCTAGATGATGTCATCACGTAATTTGCATAATAGTCCATTTACATGTATTTGAAGCTGTAGAATAAAGGACTTACATTGTGGGAAAGAAAAAAGTAAAGACAATACGTCCAAACTACAAATAAAGTTGATTTTTATAGGTTTTTATAAATCCTTTCCTGTCCTGGAACGTTCGCAACAACTTTGGGACTTGAGAGTAGTGATTGTCATAGCGATAAAACAAAAGGGACATCACTTAGAGCATCAGATCAATTGTGTTCAGGCGAAGATCAGGTTGAGTTACAAGAGCGCTCCTGCGAATTGTCAGATCATTTACGATTCCACAAATCAGTTTAGGTAAAAGAAATGTGTCTTAACGCTGAAATGTGACTTCTTAGTTAGATATAACATTGGTTTAACAATGTAGAAGGCAGTGTTGGGCAAACTCATATAAAAGTTACTCACCAATAATTGATGCTTCACCTTAAAAGCTACTAACCAATTTAATGTAACATGCTAAGTTATGGCAAAAGTAACCAAACTACTCAGAAGTGTCTGAATTAAATGAGCTACATCTTGTGCTGCAGTTCCATTTTCACAGTTCAAACTGTTGTTAGTTCTGTTTTAGGTTGGTTTCTTCTGTTATTTTACCATTAAAAATGAGGGAGATCGTTCATCTGCAGGCAGGGCAGTGCGGCAACCAAATTGGTGCCAAGGTAAGTGAAATAAATTCTAGATATTTTATTTATCGATTCACATGCAGTCAAAGGCTTGTTGTCTAAGACTTTAAATGGCCTTGGTGACATGACAAACACCATTTTGAGCATGTAGTAAGTCAGGTGGTCAATCTGTAAAATGGTGGCTTCAGCGAAATTCACATAACAACCAGGACTTTTGAGGCGAAAACACTGACCTTTTATTTCATCGAGTCCTTTTTTGATTTTTAGTTCTGGGAAGTGATCAGCGACGAGCATGGGATAGACCCCACTGGCAGTTACCATGGTGACAGTGACCTTCAGCTAGATAGGATCAACGTCTACTACAATGAAGCCACTGGTAAGAATCGATTTAGATTTAAATTTGAGTTGTCAAGATGAACAAGGGAGTCATTCAAGATGAAAACCTAAAATAACTTGCCCTTTGGAGAGCCCACATGATTTAATCATTAAGTTTCCGTATATATATATATATATATATATATATATATATATATATATATATATATATATATATGGTTTATCAATAAAAAAACACTTTGTTTCAGGTGGCAAGTATGTCCCTCGTGCTGTGCTTGTGGATTTGGAGCCAGGCACCATGGACTCCGTGAGGTCTGGGCCGTTTGGCCAGATTTTCAGACCAGACAACTTTGTCTTTGGTAAGTGTTTTTTTTCTGCTCCTATTAAGGGGAGTAGTGGCTGAGTGATTAGGGTGTTGTGCTATCAAACTGAAGGTTGTGGGCTCAACTCCCCTGGTCCACTGAAGTTACCAATGTGGGTCCTTGAGCAACCCTCATTGCTCCAGGGATGCTGTGCCAAACCCTGTGTTCATATTGTTGCAGGTCAGAGTGGTGCTGGTAACAACTGGGCCAAGGGTCACTACACAGAAGGTGCAGAGTTGGTGGACTCTGTGCTGGATGTTGTGCGTAAAGAGGCCGAGAGCTGTGATTGCCTACAGGGCTTCCAGTTGACCCACTCTCTAGGGGGTGGTACTGGTTCTGGCATGGGCACCCTGCTTATCAGTAAGATCCGTGAGGAGTACCCAGACCGCATCATGAACACCTTCAGCGTCGTGCCCTCACCCAAAGTCTCAGATACTGTTGTAGAGCCCTATAATGCCACGCTGTCCGTCCACCAGCTGGTTGAAAACACGGATGAGACCTATTGTATTGACAACGAAGCACTGTACGACATCTGCTTCCGCACACTGAAGCTCACAACACCAACATACGGTGACCTGAACCACCTCGTTTCAGCCACGATGAGTGGAGTCACCACATGTTTAAGGTTCCCCGGCCAACTTAACGCTGACCTGCGCAAATTGGCAGTCAACATGGTGCCCTTCCCCCGGCTGCACTTCTTCATGCCTGGTTTCGCCCCCCTCACCAGCAGGGGCAGCCAGCAGTACCGGGCCCTTACGGTACCCGAGCTGACACAGCAAATGTTCGACGCCAAGAACATGATGGCCGCCTGCGACCCCCGTCACGGCCGTTACCTGACCGTGGCCGTCGTGTTCCGTGGTCGCATGTCCATGAAGGAGGTCGACGAGCAGCTGCTCAACGTGCAAAACAAGAACAGCAGCTACTTCGTCGAGTGGATCCCCAATAACGTCAAGACGGCCGTGTGCGACATCCCACCGCGTGGCCTCAAGATGGCGTCCACCTTCATTGGCAACAGCACAGCCATCCAGGAGCTGTTCAAGCGTATATCCGAGCAGTTCACAGCCATGTTCAGGCGCAAGGCCTTCCTCCATTGGTACACTGGCGAAGGCATGGATGAGATGGAATTCACCGAAGCGGAAAGCAACATGAACGACCTGGTCTCCGAGTACCAACAATATCAGGACGCCACAGCTGAAGAGGAGGGGGAGTTTGAGGAGGAAGAAGAAGAGAATGCTTAAGTTTCTTACTGTTTGTCAGTAACCTTTATTTGGGCTTCATATTTATAATGGAATTCGGTCAATGGTATGACTTTTCATTGTTATATACACAATACATTTTAGGAAGCATTTTCTTTTTAGTACCGCTTCGTCAAAGATGAAGGCTTATCCTGGAAAAATATTGTGCCCAGTGATGGATTGGTTCCCTGTCCTGAGTCTATCTGCCTAGCGCCCCAAAGCCCCCGTCCCCATGACCCTAATAGTGGATTAAGCTGAAGATAATGATTGAAAAAGCATGATTTACCCAAGTGGCACTGATGCAACACATCGTATTTGAGGTCGCAGCGCATACTGTTGTTAGTGGAGTCACTTCCTGCTACCTGAAAATTTGGGTTTAAGGACGACACCTACAAGACAGAACACTTTTCAAGACAAAATTTATTTAATTTCTGGGCGGGGTTGACAGTATTGTCTGAAAATGTACATTTCGCATGATATAAAGCATCAGAAACACTAGAAATTGCTAATCCATCCATCTATCATCTTCCACTTTATCCTCTATTAGGGTCACGGGGGAGGGGGGATGTTTCGGGCGCTGGGCAGATACACCCAGGACAGGGGGGCAATCTATCGCTGGGGAAATTGTTAATCAAAAATCGCCAGCAATAGAGAATGACTTCATTTCTCAAAGCTTCACTTGCACCCATCCCACCCTGCTGGTCAAAACCATTATATACGATTTAATTAAGATTTTGTTCCAGTTAATGTTAATGTTTTAACTATCAGTAGCTTTAAAAGGTCATGGGGCTGATGGAGCCTATCCCAGCTCTTATTTAACAAAAGGAAGAGGAACACCCTGGATCTATTACCGGTCCAGGTGAGATCATTACCCACGATGCACCATACCCCCCCCCCCACCACACACTACAGACAAAGTAAAGTGTTAAACAAAATTGGATCATGTAAAGGTTACTGGATATTTAATAAGCAACTTTAAATAAAATCGATTTTAAAGTAATTAATAAAAAAAAAAAAATTTGGAAATTTAAAATATGCATGTATTGACATTGTTATGGATGGTAGTGAATCGTTAGTAATACTGTATTAGTTGATTTGATGTTGCTTTTATTTTTTAGATGATGTACGATGTACTGGAACTGTAAGAAAACTGAACCATGTAATAAAGGTTATAAACTCCAGATCTTGTTTCAGGTTATTGTCTTATTTTCATCCATTATATTAATTTTATCCTCCATTAGGGTCGCAGGGGGGTTCCCCATGCCCATCCAGGGGAGAATGTTTCGGGCGCTGGGCAGATAGACCCAGGACAGGACACGTGTGTGTGTTTGAGGGAGACCAATTTTTTTCATCAGTATCGGGAGTAATGTTACCGTAATAACTATGTTGGCTGTAATTAGCAGCTTATCAGTTTTAATAAACCATCAGATGTTTTCTGAAGGCACAAACTGTCTCAAAGTGACGGTATTTAAATAAAACCTTAACACTGTCTCAAAGTTACAGTATTTAAATAAAACCTTAACACTGTCTCAAAGTT
>JAFMOD010001195.1:16164-53472 GCA_019802435.1 Corydoras maculifer
ATATATATATATATATATAGGCGGCACGGTGGCTTAGTGGTTAGCACGTTCGCCTCTCAGCGCTAGGGATTCCCGGTTCGAATCCCCATCTGGGTGGAGTTTCCATGTTCTCCCCGTGTCTGCGTGGGTTTCCTCCGGGTTCCCCGGTTTCCTCCCACAGTCCAAAAACATGGAACAAGTTAATTGAATTCTCAAAAAATTGCCCCCTATAGAGTGTGTGTGTGTGAGTGAGTATGTGCCCAGCGATGGATTGGTGCCCTGTCCTGGGTCTATCTGCCCAGCGCCCGAAACGTTCTCCCCTGGATGGGCATGGGGAACCCCACCGACCCTAATAGAGGATAAAGCGGGAGATAATGAATGAATGAATGAATATATATATATATATATATGTGGGGCGGCACGGTAGCTTAGTGGATGGCATGTTCTCCTCTTAGCACTAGGGATTACCGGGTCGAATCCCTATCTGGGTGGAGTTTGCATGTTCTCCCCGTGTCCTTGTGGGTTTCCTCCGGGTTCTTCGGTTTCCTCCCACAGTCCAAAAACATTGAGTTCTCCAAATTGCCCCATATAGAGTGTGTGTGTGAGTGAGTGTGTGTCCAGTGATAGATTGGCGTCCTGTCCTGGGCATGGGGAACCCCACCGTGACCCTAATAGAGGATAAAGCGGGAGATAATGAATGAATGAATGAAATATATAAAATCAAGTCGCATTTTACAAATACAAACATTTTATATAATTATATTTTGGAGCATCATGACGTCATGTTGGTCAGCTATCTCACCTGGACAGGTGACCTCTTCAGTGTGCTGCTCCTCTTTGGGCTGAATGAGTGCTGGGATAGGCTCCATCACTCCCACCACCTTATTCAGAATAACAGCGTTAAAATAAAGTGGGTTGTTATGACGACAGAGTTATAACAACGAAAATCATGAACATGTAACTTTATGTTGTATTGTCTCTGATGACAGATCATTCTCATTAACCCTTAACGTCATGATTATTATCAATGACGTCATAATGAATAAGATCTTTAAAATCAATCCCCCTTCAGCAGTTTTGTTTACATTCTGATCCTGATTCACACAATAAACCTTTAATGAAGAATCTCACCTTCAGCGATGATCTGGATTTAATCTGATGATGATGATGAAGATGATGATGAAGATGATGATATTTAAATTTATTTATACAGAGATTAAGTTCACGAGCCGATGCTGTGGTTCTCCTCTTTCTCTTCTTGTTTATCGGCGGTTGGGATTCCAGATTAGTGCAATACCGCCACCTAGTCTTTGAAGGTGGTGCAGCAATGTAGCGTTATTATTAAGTTGACTTAACAGCGCACACACTTGTAATAGTTCCTTTTACAATTACAATAATGATTATTTAAATCAGGCGGCACGGTGGCTTAGTGTTTAGCATGTTCTCCTCTCAGCACTAGGGATTCCCGGTTCGAATCCCCATCTGGGTGGAGTTTCCATGTTCTCCCCGTGTCTGCGTGGGTTTCCTCCGGGTTCTCCGGTTTCCTCCCACAGTCCAAAAACAAGGATCAAGTTAATTGAATTCTCCAAATTGCCCCCTATAGAGTGTGTCTGTGTGAGTGAGTGTGTGCCCAGCGATGGATTGGTGCCCTGTCCTGGGTCTGTCTGCCCAGCGCCCGAGACGTTCTCCTCTGGATGGGCATGGGGAACCCCACCGCGACCCTAATAGAGGATAAAGCGGGAGATAATGGATGAATGAATTATTTAAATCAAGAACTCATCCTTTATGCGTTTATTTTCTAAATGCTGCATAATCCTGTATGTTCTAGGTGGCGATATTGAGAAATAATTACTTTTTTGCTTTACAATCGCCATTAAACTAAAAGTTCCATCACTCCATTATCTTTCGCTTTCTCCTCTATTAGGGTCGTTTTGGGCGCTCACACACTCTATATAGGGCAATTTCAAAAATTCAACTTCCCTTGAATCCATGTTTTTGGACTGTGGGAGGAAACCAGAGAACCAGGAGGAAACCCACGTGGACACGGGGAGAACATGGAAACTCCACCCAGATTTAGATTCGAACCGGGAATCCCTAGTGCTGAGAGGAGAACATGCTAAACCACTAAGCCACCCCTGAACTGAAATTTGTTAACTTTTTTTTTCTTTCTCTAAATCACCTGAAAACATAATGTTGGGATATTTTTTAAATATTACTCTAGTAAATGGGGCGGCACAGTGGCTTAGTGTTTGGCATGTTCTCCTCTCAGCGCTAGGGACTCCCGGTTCGAATCCCCATCTGGGTGGAGTTTGCATGTTCTCCCCGTGTCTGCGTGGGTTTCCTCCGGGTTCTCCGGTTTCCTCCCACAGTCCAAAAACATGGATCAAGTCAATTGAGTTCTCCAAATTGCCCCATATAGAGAGTGTGTGTGTGAGTGAGTGTGTGTCCAGTGATAGATTGCCCCCCTGTCCTGGGTGTATCTGCCCAGCGCCCGAAACGTTCTCCCCTGGATGGACATGAGGATAATGGATGGACTTTAGTAAATGTAGATGATGGTTCAATCAGAGGATGTTCAGATTAGATCAGATCTTTGTGGATCGGATGGTTTGGATGTTAAATTTACGAGTTTGATGAAGTTCTCTGTGATGTCTGATTGGTGAACGTTGGTCGTTTGGATGAGAAGCTTCTGCTGCAGCTGGAATTCTAAGTTTCTGATCTTCCACAGTTTCAGATCTCAGATCAGTAAAAAGTCTCTCCAACGTTCTCTGTATCTGATGTTCATGTCCATCATGGAACACCTTCTTCTCTGGTTCATATGTTCACCACTTTTTGATGACCTCAGCAAACATTCACAATAAGAAAAAAAAATTAAGAAGAAGAAAAAATAAACACAAGCGATTCTAAAAGTTTTGTACCAGTTATTTTTTTTAACCTCTTTTTAATAAGATTCATACAATCAGTACATACATTATAGTTATATATGTATTACTGTCTTAAAGAACAGATGCTTTAAAAAATACTTCAGTACAGTAACGAAGAACATTTACTTCATTACCACCTTTGCCACAGTTTCTCCATCCATCCATCATCTTCCGCTTTATCCTCTATTAGGGTTGCAGGAGGGGGGGGGTTCCCCATGCCCATCCAGGGGAGAACGTTTCGGGCGCTGGACAGATACTCCCAGGACAGGGCGCCAATCCATCACTGGGCACACACTCACTCACACTCTATATGGGGCAATTTGGAGAATTCAGTTGACTTAATAAATGTTTTTGGACTGTGGGAGTCCCTAGTGCTGAGAGGGACTAAACCACTACACCATCATGCCTCCCACCACACTCTCTCCTGTGTGAAATTGTGTTGTATTATTATTATTATTATTATTATTATTATTATTGGGTGGCTTAGTGGTTTAGCATGTTCTCCTCTCAGCACTAGTGATTCCCGGTTCAAATCCCCATCTGGGTGGAGTTTCCATGTCCGTGTGTGTTTCCTCCGGGTTCTCCGGTTTCCTCCCACAGTCCAAAAACATGGATCAAGTCAATTGAGTTCTCCAAATTGCCCCATATAGAGTGTGTCTGTGTGAGTGAGTGTGTGTCCAGTGATAGATTGCCCCCCTGTCCTGGGTGTGTCTGCCCAGTGCCTGAAACGTTCTCCCCTGGATGGGCATGGGGAACCCCACCGCGACCCTAATAGAGAATAAAGTGGAATATAATGGATGAATGGATTATAAATATTATTATTTAAATAATTATTATTATTGTTATTTAAGTCGACTAAATTAAATTTGTTGCACACTGTTAGCAGGAATACAGTAATTCTGTGTAATTGCACTGATGCTGTTTAAGACGTCTCTTCAGAGGGAAACTCTTTCCACACTGTGAACAGAAAAACAGGTCTTTGGTGTGAATGCGCTCGTGTTCTTTGAGGTTACGCTGCTGAAAGAAGCTCTTCCCGCACTCGGAGCAGGAATAGCTTTTCTGGCCCGTGTGGACGTGCTGGTGGTCTTTAAGAGTGCTCAGCGCGATGAAGCTCTTCCCACACTGTAAGCAGGGATAGGGTTTCTCCCCCGTGTGGACGTACTGGTGTTTCTTAAGACTGCTTTTGACGGTGAAGCTCTTGCCGCACTCGGAGCAGGAGTACGGTTTGTCTCCCGTGTGAATGCGCTCGTGTTCTTTCAGATTGCGATGTTGAAAGAAGCTCTTTCCGCACTGCGAGCAGGAGTACGGCTTTTCGCCCGTGTGGACGTGCTGGTGTTCTTTCAGACTGCTCTGGACGAGGAAGCTCTTCCCACACTGTAAGCAGGTGAAGGGCTTCTCGCCGGTGTGGATGTACTGGTGTTTGGTAAGACTGCTTTTTACCGAAAAGCTCTTTCCGCACTCTAAACAGAAATACGGCTTCTCTTTGGTATGAATGCGATGATGATGCTTCAGGTTGCTCAATTTATTAAAACTCCTCCCGCACTGCGAGCAGGAGTATGGTTTCTCTCCCGTGTGAATGCTCTGGTGTTCGGTAAGGTGACGCTGTTGAAAAAAACACTTTCCGCACTCTGAGCAGGAGTAGGGTTTCTCTCCCGTGTGAGTTTGATGGTGTTTTTTAAGACTGCTTTTTATAGTGAAGCTCTTGCCGCACTGTGAGCAGGAGTATGGTTTCTCTCCGGTGTGGGTGCGCTGGTGTTCTTTCAGATTGCGCTGTTGAAGGAAACTCTTCCCGCACTGCGAGCAGGAGTACGGTTTCTCTCCCGTGTGGATGCGCTGGTGGCGTTTCAGGCTGTACTTGCTCGTGAAACCGCTCCCACATTCTACGCAGTTGTACGTTTTCCTCTCGCCGCTGGTTTGGTATTCTGTCTGTTCGACGGGTTCGTTTGAAGTGAACTCAGGTTTGTTGTACCTGTTAAGACAAACACATTTCAGAGAAAAAAAAATTATATACATCATGAAGTTTTTAAAAGTCTCAGATAAAATAATTGATGCTGCTGCACACTTAAGTTTGAGATGGACGCATGCTCGCTTCCAAGTCACAGAACAGTTTTAAGTACAGCTTTTAATTGTTTGCGAAGTAAAGATACTGCATTTCTCATTTTGGGTCACAATTGGGACTACACTACTAAGGTGGCTTAGTGGTTTAGCACGTTCTCCTCTCAGCACTAGGGATTCCCGGTTCGAATCCCCATCTGGGTGGAGTTTCCATGTTCTCCCCGTGTCCGCGTGGGTTTCCTCCGGGTTCTCCGGTTTCCTCCCACAGTCCAAAAACATGGATCAAGTCAATTGAGTTCTCCAAATTGCCCCATATAGAGTGCGTGTGTGTGTGCGAGTTAGTGTGTGCACAGTGATAGATTGCCCCCCTGTCCTGGGTGTATCTGCCCAGCGCCCGAAACGTTCTCCCCTGGATGAGCATGAGGAACCCCACCGTGACCCTAATAGAGTATAAAGTGGGAGATAAGGAATGAATGAATTGGGACTACACTTGGTTTGCTGCTTTGGTCGCAGGGGCCCTGAAATAAGCCTGGCGCCCGAAATAAGGAGTGAGTTAATTCACTATTTTAAACACATGGGGGCGGGTTAGCTCAGTGGTTAGGGTGTTGGGCTATCAATCTGAAGGTTGGGGGTTCAAATCCCAGGTCCACTGAAGTTACCAATGTGGGTCCTTGAGCGAGACCCTTAACCCTCATTGCTCCAGGGATGTTGTGATGAACCCTGTGCTCAGCTTGTAAGTCACTTTGGATAAAAGCGTCCAATAAATGACCCAATTTACATGATGACAAAACTGCACCGCGAAGTGAAAAACTTCCATTCAGACTTTTTTAGGTGGTGGATCCTCGTGTAGCAGATCATATTTTGTCGTGTCAAAATATTGGCCATCAACGGAGATGCACAGAAAAATAGGGGGAAAATTATTTAAGCTTCCAATCAATAGTTATATCAGTTTCGCCTCAGAAATCTAATATGTAGACTGGTGTTACTAAAAATGTGCAGCACTTTTTTTTGTACAGAGATTTAGAGACAAATATATTCAGTCGGGAAGAAGTTAGAGAAACTGGATTGATTATTGGAAATACAGCAGAGCAGATAGAGACAGATGAACATGCTGGAAGTGAGAATAGGTTTAAAGCTTAATATTTATTGTGTTTCGCTTCTACTGGTTGCTGAATAAATAAATTAAATAAAGTAGATAAAGGATAAATAAAGTATTGAATCGATCGATTCACAGTTATGTAGCTGGATTCATCACATAACAGTCAAAATTGTTTTAAAATAAATACTGAAAGAATGGCTCTAATAAGGGGCGGCACGGTGGCTTAGTGGTTTAGCATGTTCTCCTCTCAGCACTAGGGATTCCCGGTTCGAATCCCCATCTGGGTGGAGTTTCCATGTTCTCCCCGTGTCCGCGTGGGTTTCCTCCGGGTTCTCCGGTTTCCTCCCACAGTCCAAAAACATGGATCAAGTCAATTGAATTCTCCAAATTGCCCCATATAGAGTGTGTTTGTGTGAGTGAGTGTGCGTACAGTGATAGTTTGCCCCCCTGTCCTGGGTGTATCTGCCCAGCGCCTGAAACGTTCTCCCCTGGATGGGCATGGGGAACCCCCCCCCCCCCCCCGACCCTAATAGAGGATAAAGCGGAAGATAATGGATGGATGGATGGCTCTAATAACCCACGAGGGCCAATCGAAACACATTTATACTCTCTAACTAAATCTTAATACATCTTATATGTTTCTAACATGACACTTTATATTGCTAGTAAATATTGTTTAATTATAGGGTTATATACTTAGTTTTTAGTATTTCAATTTCTTCTCTAAGTTGTAAGTAACATTTTACAAAACCAACTTTTTTAAAAATGATATTATATTATTTGGAGTTTGGTGGCATCATGATTTGTGAGCTCACCTCGACTCATCAATTGGACAAGGGGTCTCCTCTTCTTTTGCTGAATAAGCAGAACCGTCTCCATCACCCTGAGGACCTTCTTCAGGAAAATAAATAAAAGAACTGCATTGTGGTTCGTTAAATTCCAGAACACACAACGGAAAAAATGACACTCTCTAATAAGAAAATACATTTTTTTAATAAAGAGCAGTGTGTTTTTACATTTACAGTGACTTATGGACAATCACACAGAGTAGTGATAGCCGTAGTGGATGATTAAGTGGAAGATAATGAATAAATATTGCATTGCAGACAGAATGAACCTTATTATAATATTATACATACATATATATATATTTCCATCCATTTATCCATTATCTTCCGCTTCATCCTCTATTGGGGTCACGGGGGGGGGGGAAGAACGGGCAGATACGCCCAGGACAGGGGGGGCAATCTATCACCGGGCACACACTCACTCACACAAACACACTCTATATGGGGCAATTTGGAGACTTCAATTGACCTTGATCCATGTTTTTGGACTGTGGGAGGAAACCGGAGAACCAGGAGGATACCCACGCGGACACGGGGAGAACATGGAAACTCCACCCAGATGGGGAATCGAACCGGGAATCCCTAGCGCTGAGAGGAGAACATGCTAAACCACTAAGCCACCGTAACCCCCATATATATATATATATAATATACCTTAAAATATTCATTCATTCATTCATTCATTATCTCTCGCTTTATCCTCTATTAGGGTCGTGGTGGGGTTCCCCATGCCCATCCAGGGGAGAACGTTTCGGGCGCTGGGCAGATAGACCCAGGACAGGGCGCCAATCCATCGCTGGGCACACACTCACTCACACAGACACACTCTATATGGGGCAATTTTTGAGAATTCAATTAACTTGTTCCATGTTTTTGGACTGTGGGAGGAAACCGGAGAACCCGGAGGAAACCCACGCAGACACGGGGAGAACATGGAAACTCCACCCAGATGGGGATTCGAACCGGGAATCCCTAGTGCTGAGAGGAGAACGTGCTAAACCACTAAGCCACCGTGCCTGCTACCTTAAAATATATTTTACAAAAACGTTTTATATAATCATTTTATACTTTGGAGCATCATGACGTCATGTTGGTCAGCTATCTCACCTGGACAGGTGACCTCTTCAGTGTGTTGCTCCTCTTTGGGCTGAATGAGTGCTGGGATAGGCTCCATCACTCCCACCACCTTATTCAGAATAACAGGGTTAAAATAAAGTGGGTTGTTATGACGACAGAGTTATAACAACGAAAATCATGAACATGTAACTTTATGTTGTATTGTCTCTGATGACAGATCATTCTCATTAACCCTTAACGTCATGATTATTATCAATGACGTCATAATGAATAAGATCTTTAAAATCAATCCCCCTTCAGCAGTTTTGTTTACATCCTGATCCTGATTCACACAATAAACCTTTAATGAAGAATCTCACCTTCAGCGATGATCTGAATTTAATCTGATGATGATGATGAAGATGATGATGAAGATGATGATATTTAAATTTATTTACATGAAGCTTCAGTTCACGAGCTGTTTCTGTGTTCTTGCTTCCTTTCTATTTCTCTTCTTGTTATTTGCGGTTGGGATTCCATGTTGGTGCAACACCGCCACCTACTGTGTGGAGGCGCAGACATTTGTGACTTTTAATGTTCCTTAAAAATAAACGAGTAAAATATCAACTACATGATGTAGCACTTAATGTCCATCCATCCATTCATTATCTTCCGCTTCATCCTACATCAGGGTTGTGGGGTGGGGTGGTGGGGTTCCCCATGCCCATCCAGGGGAGAACATTTTGGACGCTGGGCAGATAGACCCAGGACAGGGCGCCAATCCGTCACTGGATACACACTCAATCACACAGACACACTCTATATGGGGCAATTTGGAGAACTCAATTGACTTGATCCATGTTTTTTGGACTGTGGGAGGAAACCGGAGAACCCGGAGGAAACCCACGCGGACAACATGGAAACTCCAACCAGATGGGGATTCGAACCGGGAATCCCTAGCGCTGAGAGGAGAACATGCTAAAGCACTAAGCCACCGTGTCTCCCGTAACACTTAATGTAATTTACATAAATCCAGATTACAGATTTTTTTGGATCCTTTATACTGTATAGAGTCATTTTGCAGGTTAAGACATGAGCATCACGGTGGTGTAGTGGTGAGCACGTGGTGAGCCTTAATATCATCTTCATTCATTCATTCATTCATTATCTCCCACTTTATCCTCTATTAGGGTCGCGGTGGGGTTCCCCATGCTCATCCAGGGGAGAACGTTTCGGGCGCTGGGCAGATAGACCCAGGACAGGGCGCCAATCCATCGCTGGGCACACACTCACTCACACAGACACACTCTAAATGGGGCAATTTGGAGAACTCAATTGACTTGATCCATGTTTTTGGACTGTGGGAGGAAACCGGAGAACCCGGAGGAAACCCACACAGACACGGGGAGAACATGGAAACTCCACCCAGATGGGGATTCGAACCGGGAATCCCTAACTCTGAGAGGAGAACATGCTAAACCACTAAGCCACCGTGCCGCTGTTACTTTATTTGGTTTATAGAAATAAATCTCTTATATTGACGTTTTAAACCATTCGATTTTTCTTTATTTTAATACTGACCACCAGAGGGCGCATTTAAACCACATTTCGCCTTAGTAAAGTGGACAGTCTCTGCGCTTGTCCGTTTGTTAAAAACCAACAACAGATAAAACAATAAACCTACAAAAGAGAAAATAGACTTCAAATGAAAACATACAGCTGCGCAGCTTGTGCTCTCAGTAATATGTCAAGTTTAGAGGACTGCAGCACACGGCTTCCTCGTTAGTATAGTGGACAGTATCTCCGCCTGTCACGCGGAAGACCGGGGTTCGATTCCCCGACGGGGAGTTTCACATTTTACATCCTTCACCAAAAACCTGTTCACTATCGTCTTCAAACATTCATTCAATCATTCATTCATTCATTATCTTCCGCTTATCCTCTATTAGGGTCGCGGTGGGGTTCCCCATGCCCATCCAGGGGAGAACATCTCGGGCACTGGGCAGATACACCCTGGACAGGGCGCCAATCCATCGCTGGGCACACACTCACACACACAGACACACTCTATATGGGGCAATTTTGAGAACTCAATTAACTTGATCCATGTTTTTGGACTGTGGGAGGAAACCGGAGAACCCGGAGAAAACCCACTCAGACACGGGGAGAACATGGAAACTCCACCCAGATGGGGATTCGAACCGGGAATCCCTAGCGCTGAGAGGCGAACGTGCTAAACCACTAAGCCACCGTGCCGCCCGTCTTCAAACATAAATATAATTTTCTAATTTATTGATCGGCACGGTGGCTTAGTGCTTTAGCATGTTCTCCTCTCAGCACTAGGGATTCCCGGTTCGAATCCCCATCTGGGTGGAGTTTCCATGTTCTCCCCGTGTCCGGTTTCCTCCCACAGTCCAAAAACATGGATCATGTCAATTGAGTTCTCCAAAATTGCCCCATATAGAGTGTGTGTGTGTGAGTGTGTGTGTGCCCTGCGATAGATTGGCGCCCTGTCCTGGGTCTATCTGCCCAGCGCCCGAGACGTTCTCCCCTGGATGGGCATGGGGAACCCCACCGCGACCCTAATAGAGGATGAAGCGGGAGATAATGAATAAATGAATGAAAAGTTGCCATGGGGCGGCACAGTGGCTTAGTGGTTTAGCATGTTCTCCTCTCAGCGCTAGGGATTCCCGGTTCGAATTCCCATCTGGGTGGAGTTTCCATGTTCTCCCCGTGTCTGCGTGGGTTTCCTCCGGGTTCTCCGGTTTTCTCCCACAGTCCAAAAACATGGATCAAGTCAATTGAATTCTCCAAATTGCCCCATATAGAGTGTGTCTGTGTGAGTGAGTGTGTGTCCAGTGATAGATTGCCCCCCTGTCCTGGGTGTATCTGCCCAGCGCCCGAGACGTTCTCCCCTGGATGGGCATGGGGAACCCCACCGCGACCCTAATAGAGGATAAGCGGGAGATAATGAATGAATGAATGAAAGTTGCCATGGCAACACTGAAAACAGCACGTCGTTTCCATTGTTCATTCTATTAACCATTGTGATGTCATCACAACAAAGCTCTGTGACATTTGGAATCTTACCGTTACCTAGGTAACAGCACATGTCTCAAAGAACAGTGGCGTTGAGTCGCGTGTAACTGAGGGGTGGTAGATATTTAACCTGTTAGTTACAGGCAGGTACAACATTAAATTCATTGACTTATGTACTTTATAATCTCACAAATACAAATATGGCCTCAATATGTTTACAGGGTTAAAGTTGTAAGGAATTGAAGCATTCATTCATTCATTCCACTTAATCCTCTACTGGGGGTGGGATGGGTGGGGTTCCCATGCCAATCCAAGGGAGAACATTTTGGGCGCTGGGCAGATACACCCAGATACAGGAGACCCAGTCTATTGCTGGGCACACTTACTCAGACAAACACAGACTATATGGGGCAATTTAGAGCATTTGATTGACCTTGAGGGTGGCACAGTGGCTTAGTGGTCCGCACTTTCCTCTTTTCGCGCTGGGGGTGCAGGTTCGAATCTAGGTGGAATTTTCATATACTCCCGTGTCCACGTGGGTTTCCTCCCACAGTCTTAAAACATGGATTTAAAGTACATTGAATGCTCTTAATTGCCCTATATACAGTAGGGTGTTTGTGTGTGTGAGTGAGTGTGCCTAGTGATAGATTGGCATCCTGTCTTGGGTGTATCTGCCCACCGCCCCAAATGTTCTCCCCTGGATAGGCATTGGGAACCCACTCGCTCCCCCCAATTTAAATAATAACTCCACCCATCAATCGATTATCTCCCGCTCTCTCCTCTATCAGGGTCGTGGGGGGTTCCCCATGCCCATCCAGGGGGGAATGTTTCGGGCGCTGGGCAGACACCCAGGACAGGGTGTCAATTTATCGCTGGGCACACACTCACTCACACAGACACACTCTATATGGGGCAATTTGGAGAATTCAATTGACTTCATCCACATTTTTGGACTGTGGGAGGAAACCGGAGAACCCGGAGGAAACCCACGCGGACACGGGGAGAACATGGAAACTCCACCCAGATTGGGATTCGAACCTGTTAAATCTGTTTGAAGTTGTTAAATACAGTAAAGCTGTTCACATATTAATGGTGTCATTCTCTCAAAATATGTTTTTATTATTCAAAGTACAATGTTGGCAGCACGGTGGCTTAGTGGTTTAGCATGTTCTCCTCTCAGCACTAGGGATTCCCGGTTCGAATCTCCATCTGGGTGGAGTTTCCATGTTCTCCCCGTGTCTGCGTGGGTTTCCTCCGGGTTCTCCGGTTTCCTCCCACAGTCCAAAAACATGGATCAAGTTAATTGAATTCTCCAAATTGCCCCATATAGAGAGTGTGTGTGTGTGAGTGTGAGTCCAGTGATAGATTGCCCCCCTGTCCTGGGTGTATCTGCCCAGCGCCCAAAACGCCCAAACCCCCCCCCCCCCCCGCGACCCTAATAGAGGATAAAGCGGAAGATAATGGATGAATGAATGAATGAAGTACAATGTTGAACTAAGTATATATATATATATATATTTTTTACTAGGTGAATCATTTCGTGCCGAGTTAGCAGCTGCCATCATGGCGTTAACATCGTGGGATCTGACAACCTACGAGCTGCTTTTCATCGTGTTGGTACTCACGGCTTCTTTGCAGTTGGTGTCGCTGAAGGTTCTCTGCTGCTTTTGTTGCTGGCGCAGGAAATGTTGTTCGGAGCGAGCCGAGGTCACGCCTGTGTACCCTTTTGGATACCCGTTTCCTTCGGTCATTCAAAAACAAGGACCAACCGTGTTCAGTATTCCCTCGCATCCCAGACATCCAATTCAGGTCGTCATGCCTGAAGCGCAAGGAAGGCCGATGGAGGCGTGCAGCTTATTCTAACTCCCGCCCGGCTGGCACGAGAACTTCGGAAACAGACTCACGTGTATTTTCCAACGCTTGCTTTATTTGCTTCATGACGAACAAAAGTTTGCTCTCAAACGGTTGCTAACTTACAGTGTCCAAACTCTTTTAAAGCATCGCTTGCAAATAAATGGTATAAATAAGAGATGAATTGTTTGCAGTGGTCTCTCCTCGTACAACACAATGAAGAAAGTGACACTGTGCAGCAAACCCACAGAACCTTAACAATGGTATTCCTGAAAACCTGAGATTTTTCGGCCTGTGTGTGTCCCCTTAGCAATAACTAGTACTCTGGTGGCTGTATTCACGAGGGCTGCTGGTGATCAGGTTGGGCGTTGCACTCTGTTCACTACATCGCATCCAGCCTGAGGGTTCAGGGGGTTAATAATTCAGAACACACCAAAAGGTGGTCCTGTGGAGGCATCGGACAATGAGGTCTGGACATACTTAATATATATATATATATATATATATTCATTCATTCATTCATTATCTCCCGCTTTATCCTCTATTAGGGTCGCGGTGGGGTTCCCCATGCCCATCCAGGGGAGAGCGTCTCGGGCGCTGGGCAGATACACCCAGGACAGGGGGGCAATCCATCGCTGGGCACACACTCACTCACACAGACACACTCTATATGGGGCAATTTTTGAGAATTCAATTAACTTGATCCATGTTTTTGGACTGTGGGAGGAAACCGGAGAACCCGGAGGAAACCCACGCAGACACGGGGAGAACATGGAAACTCCACCCAGATGGGGATTCGAACCGGGAATCCCTAGTGCTGAGAGGAGAACATGCTAAACCACTAAGCCATCGTGCCTATATATATATATATATATATATATATATATGCCCAGATAGATTGACGCCCTGTCCTGGGTCTATCTGCCCAGCGCCCGAGACGTTCTCCCCTGGATGGGCATGGGGAACCCCACCACGACCCTAATAGAGGATAAGCGGAAGATAATGAATGAATGAATGATATATATATATATAGGGCATGTTCTCCTCTCAGTGCTAAGGATTCCTGGTTCGAATCCCCATCTGGGTAGAGTTTTCATGTTCTCCCCGTGTCCGTGTGGGTTTCCTCCGGGTTCTCCGGTTTCCTCCCCCCCCCCCCCCCCCCCCCCCCCCCCCCCCCCCCCCCCCCCCCCCCCCCCCCCCCCCCCCCCCCCCCCCCCCCCCCCCCCCCCCCCCCCCCCCCCCCCCGTCTATCTGCCCAGCGCCCGAGACGTTCTCCCCTGGATGGGCATGGGGAACCCCACCGCGACCCTAATAGAGGATAAGCGGAAGATAATGAATGAATGAATGATATATATATATATATATATATAGGGCATGTTCTCCTCTCAGTGCTAAGGATTCCTGGTTCGAATCCCCATCTGGGTAGAGTTTTCATGTTCTCCCCGTGTCCGTGTGGGTTTCCTCCGGGTTCTCCGGTTTCCTCCCACAGTCCAAAAACATGGATCAATTCAATTGAGTTCTCCAAATTGCCCCATATAGAGTGTGTGTGTGTGTGTGTGAGTGAGTGTGTTCCCAGTGATAGATTGCCCCCCTGTCCTAGCGCCCGAAACGTTCTCCCCTGGATGGGCATGGGGAACCCCCCCCCCATGATCCTAATAGAGGATAAAGTGGAAGGTAATGAATGGATAAATATAAAGGGTGGCACAGTGGCTTAGTGCTTTAGCATGTTCTCCTCTCAGCACTAGGGACCCCCGGTTCGAATCCCCATCTGGGAGTTTTCATGTTCTCCCCGTGTCTGCGTGGGTTTCCTCCGGGTTCCTTCCACAGTCAAAAAACATGGATTAAGCCAATTGAGTTCTCCAAATTGCCCCATATAGAGTGTGCCTGTGTGAGTGAGTGTGTCCAGTGATAGATTGCCCCCGTCCTGGGTCTATCTGCCCAGCGCCCGAGACGTTCTCCCCTGGATGGGCATGAGGAACCCCACCGTGACCCTAATAGAGGATGAAGCAGGAGATAATGAATGAATGAACGAGGAACACGTGTGTGTTAATGGAGCTGTTACTAAGGGAAACCACTAATGCGATGGTAACGAGGACCTCTAGTGACCAGATTGCGCATTGCACATGACAGAATTAAAATTCAACTTCTAGATTCCTGAGGAGGGCGGCACTGTGGCTTAGTGGTTTAGCATGTTCTCCTCTCAGCGCTAGGGATTCTCGGTTTTGAATCCCAATCTTGGTGGAGTTTCCATGTTCTCCCCGTGTCCGTGTGGGTTTCCTCCGGGTTCTCCGGTTTCCTCCCACAGTCCAAAAACATGGATCAAGGTCAATTGAGTTCTCCAAACTGCCCCATATAGAGTGTGTGTGCCCAGTGATAGATTGCCATAAACTCTCTTCTCTGGATGGGCATAGCACCCCCCACCCTCCCCACGACCCTAGTAGAGGATTACGCAGAAGATAATGGATGGATTATGACCTGCGACAAGCGCTGATGTTTAAAAGCTTTATTACATTATTTAGTTTTCTTACAGTTCCAGTACGTCATTCATCATCTAAATAATAAACGCAATATAAAACCAACTAACGATACCGCAGTATAACGAAGGATTCACGAAACTGGTTTCTCATTTTACTTTTCATCCATATGAATTAATGTATAACAAAATCCAACACATTTTATTACATACTACATATAAATACAGTGATGGGTTGGCACCCTGTCCTGGGTCTATCTGCCTGGATGGGCATGGGGAACCCCACCGCGACCCTAATAGAGGATAAAGCGGGAGATAATAAATGAATGAGGGAATACATATAAATACTTTGTGAACACTAGATACGTTTCAAATGACACTGTGATAATGGACTATGTAAAATTAGAGATTCATTAGCAATTAAGTGTTATACACAGATGTGCATTTATTTTCCATTACGGCTGCAGGATCTCCAACATTAGTAAGATTCAGAATAAAAAAAACTGTTTTTAAAAAACACCCGTCATTATATTGGCTGTAGCTTCATGTAACACAGTGCTTCTCAAATAGTGGGGCGCGCCCCTCTAGGGGGGGGGGGGGGGCACGCAATGCGTTGCCTTGGGTGCGCATAACAAGATATCACAGAGCAAGTGATATTAAGTGTACTGAAGAAACCCTCAAGAGACGACATGGACAAATATTTAACAAAGACGCCGGAGAGAGACGAAGATAATGAGAGCAACAAAAGTCAACCGAAAACTCATTAATTCATTATCTTCCGCTTTATCCTCTATTAGGGTCGCGGTGGGGTTCCTCATGCCCATCCAGGGGAGAACGTCTCGGGTGCTGGGCAGATACACCCAGGACAGGGGGGCAATCTATCGCTGGACACACACTCACTCACACAGACACACTCTATAGGGGGCAATTTGGAGAACTCAATTGACTTGATCCATGTTTTTGGACTGTGGGAGGAAACCGGAGAACCCGGAGGAAACCCACGCAGACACGGAGAGAACATGGAAACTCCACCCAGATGGGGATTCGAACCGGGAACCCCAATCAATTAAAGACGTTACACCCCAATCAATTAAAGACGTTACACCCCGATCAATTAAAGACATTACATCCCAATCAATTAAAGACATGACACCCCGATCAATTAAAGACATGACACCCTGATCAATTAAAGATTAATTGATCGGGGTGTCATGTTTTTAATTTTAATTTCTTTAATTGACCAGGGGTGGGCGGCACGGTGGCTTAGTGGTTTAGCACGTTCTCCTCTCAGCACTAGGGATTCCCGGTTTGAATCCCCATCTGGGTGGAGTTTCCATGTTCTCCCCGTGTCTGCGTGGGTTTCCTCCGGGTTCTCCGGTTTCCTCCCACAGTCCAAAAACATGGATCAAGTTAATTGAATTCTCAAAATTGCCCCATATAGAGTGTGTGTGTGTGAGTGTGTGTGTGCCCAGTGATGGATTGGCGCCCTGTCCTGGGTCTATCTGCCCAGCGCCCGAGACGTTCTCCCCTGGATGGGCATGAGGAACCCCACCGCGACCCTAATAGAGGATAAGCGGGAGATAATGAATGAATGAATGAATGAATGACCAGGGGTGTAATGTCTTTAATTGATCGGGATTACGGCTTGTCTCCGGTGTGAATGAGCTGGTGTTTATTCAGTTTACTCTGCTGGTTAAAACTCTTTCCGCACTCTGAGCAGAAATAGGGTTTGTTTCCCGTGTGAATGTTCTGGTGGTTCATTAGATCGCCCTTAAAGGTGAAACTCTTCCCACAATGCGCGCAGGAATACGGTTTCTCTCCCGTGTGAATACGGAGGTGGTTCTTCAGGTCGCCCTTGAAAATGAAAGACTTCCCGCAGTGCGAGCAGGAGTAGGGTCTCTCTCCCGTGTGAATGCGCTGGTGATTTTGGAGAGTGCTCTGCTGAGAGAAGCTCCTCCCACACTGTGAGCAGGAGAAGGGTTTCTCTCCGGTGTGAATGCGCTGGTGGTTTTTCAGATTGCTCTGCTGAGTAAAACTTACGCCACACTGTGAGCAGGTGTACGGTCTCTCTCCCGTGTGAATGCGCTGGTGTTTTTTTAGGTTGCTCTGCTTAGTGAAGCTCTTTCCGCACTCTGAGCAGAAATACGGCTTCTCTCCGGTGTGAATGCGCTGGTGGGTCTTGAGATCATACGAGGTATAAAAGCTCATGTGGCAGTGTGCGCAGGCGTGTGGTTTCTCTCCGGTGTGAATGCGCAGGTGTTGTTTCAGATTACTGCGATACGTGAAACTCTTTACGCACTGTGAGCAGGAGTAGGGTTTCTCTCCCGTGTGACTGCGCTGATGTTTTATGAGATTACTCTGATAAGTAAAAGTCTTTCCGCACTCCGAACAGGAGTAGGGCTTCTCGCCCGTGTGAACGCGCTGGTGGTATTTAAGACCCGTCTGGTTTGCGAAGCTCTTTCCGCACTGTGTGCAGCTCAGCTTCTTTTCTTCGATGTTGGCGCACTGGTGGTGTTCCTCTTCACTCAGGTTAGAAAAGGTTTCTCCACAGCTCGAGAAGTTATGAGATTCCTCCTTGGTCATGTCGGTGGGAGAACGTTCGGAGGTCACGAAGGGGCTAGTTTCTGTTTGGAGAACAATTTGTAAAAATATTGCATCACAACATTAATAAATTATTCATTAATTAAACATCCATCCATTAGGTTCCGCTTTATCCTCTATTAGGGTCGCGGGGGGGGGGGGGGTTCCCCATCCATGGGAGTATGTTTCAGGAGCTGGGCAGAGAGACCCAGGACAGGACGGCAATCTATCGCTGGGCACACACTCACTCGCTCACACAGACACACTCTATATGGGGCAATTTGGAGCAATTCATTTACCTTGATTCATGTATTTGGGAAGAAACATTTACATTACATTTACATTTAGTCATTTAGCAGACGCTTTTATCCAAAGCGACTTACAAATGAGAACACCACAAGTCAGAATCTATGAAGAAAACCAACTATACTGTAAATTCATCAAACCTGAATGTTATTCGCTGCCACGGCACACATTTTTTACAACAGGTATTTGTTAAAGAGATGTGTCTTCAGCAATTTTTTAAAACTATTCAGTGATCCTGCCTTACGGACAGATTTGGGAAGAGCATTCCACCATTTTGCAGTGGTGGACGCCACGGAGTGAGACTTACCTGCTCAGTGAGGTGGAATCGTCAGGCGGCAATCATCGCTGGAGCGAAGAGAACGGGTCGGAGTGTATTTAGGAAAGATGGGGTGAAGGTAGGAGGGGGCGGATCCGGAAATGGTTCTGTATGCTAGAGTCAGTGACTTGAACTGAATGCGAGCAGCTACCGGAAGCCAATGGAGGGAGGTGAGTAAAGGAGTGACATGAGTTCTTGGGGGTTAAACACAAGTCGGGCTGCAGAGTTTTGAATTAGTTGAAGAGGTCGGATTGTTGACGCTGGGATACCGGCAAGTAGCGCATTACAATAATCGAGCCGGGATAGGACTAGGGCTTAAACAAGCAGTTGGGTAGCATGTTCAGTCAAAAAGGGTCTGATCTTCCTTATGTTGTAAAGGAGGAATCTACAGGAACGGGCAGTTTTGATGATATGATCAGAGAGTTTAAGGTGGGAGTCTATTGTGAAGCCGAGGTTCCGAACCGAATATGTAGGGGAGATTGTGGCGCCATCAATTTGGAAGGTCAGGTCGTGATGGATTGAGGGTTTAGCTGGGATAATGAGAAGCTCTGTTTTTCCTAAGTTTAATTTGAGATGACGGGCCTTCATCCAAACAGATATGTCGGTGAGGCAGGCAGATACCCGATTTGAGATGGTGGTGTCGTCAGGGGCAAAAGACAGATGAAGCTGAGTGTCATCAGCATAGCAGTGGTAAGAGAACCCCCCCCCCCCCCCCCCCCCCCCCCCCCCCCCCCCCCCCCCCCCCCCCCCCCCCCCCCCCCCCCCCCCCCCCCCCCCCCCCCCCCCCCCCCCCCCCCCCACACACACACACACACATGCATACACTCGCATGTCTGTACTTATACACACATAAACACAAACAGATAAGCTCACGTATGTACACATACACATTTAAACAATTTAAAACAAACACTTCTGATACCAAAGATCAAATTGCTATTTAATACATTGTGTGTGTATATATATTCATTCATTCATTATCTTCCGCTTTATCCTCTATTAAGGTCGGGGGTGGGGGTGGGGGGCGTCTCGGGCGCTGGGCAGATAGACCCAGGACAGGTATTACTGGATACACTCATTCACACAGACACACTCTATATGGGGCAATTTGGAGAACTCAATTGACTTGATCCATGTTTTTGGACTGTGGGAGGAAACCGGAGAACCCGGAGGAAACCCACGCGGACACAAAGAGAACATGGAAACTCCGCCCAGATTGGGATTCGACCCGGGAATCCCTAGTGCTGAGAGGAGAACATGCTAAACCACAAAGCCACCTATACATATACATATACATATATATATATATATTCATTTATTCATTATCTCCCGCTTCATCCTCTATTAGGGTCGCGGTGGGGTTCCCCATGCCCATCCAGGGGAGAACGTCTCGGGCGCTGGGCAGATAGACCCAGGACAGGGGGGCAATCCTTTGCTGGGCACACACTCACTCACACAGACACACTCTATATGGGGCAATTTGGAGAACTCAGTTGACTTGATCCATGTTTTTGGACTGTGGGAAGAAACCGGAGAACCCGGAGGAAACCCACGCGGACACGGGGAAAACATGGAAACTCCACCCAGATGGGGATTCGAACCGGGAATCCCTAGAGCTGAGAGGAGAACATGCTAAACCACTAAGCCACCGTGCCATTATATTATATTAACAGACAAAATACTGCTGAAAACACAGTGTTTACATTTATAAACTAGGATTTGAAACCCCAACCGTCTCATTGACAGCTCAACACCACTGAGCTACCACACCCACATTGTCATAAGGTGATGCATCATGGGTAATGATCTCACCTGGACAGGTAACAGGTGGAGGGTCTTCCTCCTTCTTTTCTTGAATGAGTGCTGGGATAGGCTCCATCACCTCCACCACCTCGTTCAGGAGAACAGACAAAATCCATTCAATGTTGTGAGAGAGAATGCTGAACACGTGACTTTATACTTTCTGATTTGGGATTACACTGCATTCACATACATCTGTCCCGAGATTAGGATTAGGAACAATGACGTCATCCAGAACAAAGTCTTAAAGAAATGCACCTTCTATCAGTTTTATTTACATCCTGATGATCCACACAGAGAATAAAGCTTTAATTAGTTTAATTAAGACTCTCACCTTCAGTAATGCACGCGCTTTGATCTGAGGATTAGAATGATGACGTCACGAATTTTCATTCTTATTAAATCTCTTGAAACTCTTAACACACGCGGTGCGGCCACTGTTGTTCTTTTTACCTCGTTTTCTTGTTTATTGGCGGCTGGGATTCCATTTTAATGCAATGCTGCCGCCTACTGGCCACCCACACTTCACTACACATCATATACAGTATATTCATTCATTCATTATCTCCCGCTTTATCCTCTATTAGGGTCGTGGTGGGGTTCCCCATGCCCATCCAGGGGAGAACGTCTCGGGCGCTGGGCAGATAGACCCAGGACAGGGCGCCAATCCATCGCTGGACACACACTCACACAGACACACTCTATATGGGGCAATTTGGAGAATTCAATTGACTTTATCCATGTTTTTGGACTGTGGGAGGAAACCGGAGAATCCGGAGTAAACCCACGCGGACACGGGGACACATGGAAACTCCACCCAGATGGGGATTGGAACCGTGAATCCCTAGTGCTGAGAGGAGAACATGCTAAACCACTAAGCCACCATGCCGCCCTCTATACAGTATATATTTAAAAAATAATATTTTTTTTTTAATTTTTATAAACATTTTATCTAATAATCACTCGGTAGATCCAAACACTCATCTAATGAATTTTAATTTCTGAGAGAAATTAGCAAAAGCAATAATGACCTGCAACAAGAGCTGATGTTCATAACTTGTAGTTCATGATTCATTTCTCTCTCAGTTTCAGAACATCATACATCATCATAAATAATAACAGCAACATCAAATCAACCAACAATATCACAGAATTACTAACGATTCATTACACGAGTGTTTCATTACGAAAATAAAAATTAAACACGAGTGTAAAGTCTCAAAGGCAAATAGCTGGAAGCAGAAAGTACAGAAGCTCCAGTCATAGAAATGAAATGATGGTAAAGTGAAATCTAAAGAAACTTTACGATATATATATATATATATAGGCGGCACGGTGGCTTAGTGGTTTAGCATGTTCTCCTCTCAGCACTAGGGATTCCCGGTTCGAATCCCCATCTGGGTGGAGTTTCCATGTTCTCCCCGTGTCCGTGTGGAATATACATGGATCAAGTCAATTGAGTTCTCCAAATTGCCCCATATAGAGTGTGTGTGTGTGAGTGAGTGTGTGCCCAGCGACTGGCGCCCTGTCCTGGGTGTATCTGTCCAGCGCCCGAAACATTCTCCCCTGGATGGACATGGGGAACGGGGGTGACCCTAATAGAGGATAAAGTGGAAGATAATGAATGAATGAATGAATTGACTCGATCCATGTTTTTGGACTGTGGGAGGAAACCGGAGAACCCCGAGGAAACCCACACAGACATGGGGAGAACATGCAAACTCCACCCAGATAGGGATTCGAACCGGGAATCCCTAGCGCTGAGAGGAGAACATGCTAAAGCACTAAGCCACCGTGCCGCCCTCATGTTTTCATGTTGAGGATTTAATTTTTTTTTTTCACATAGCCGCTCAGGGCGGCACGGTGGCTTAGTGGTTTAGCATGTTCTCCTCTCAGCACTAGGGATTCCCGGTTCGAATCTCCATCTGGGTGGAGTTTCCATGTTCTCCCCGTGTCTGCGTGGGTTTCCTCCGGGTTCTCCGGTTTCCTCCCACAGTCCAAAAACATGGATCAAGGTCAATTGAATTCTCCAAATTGCCCCTTAAGAGTGTGTCTGTGTGAGTGAGTGTGTGTTCAGCGATGTCCTGGGTCTATCTGCCCAGCGCCCGAGACGTTCTCCCCTGGATGGGCATGGGGAACCCCACCGCAACCCTAATAGAGGATGAAGCGGGAGATAATGAATGAATGAATAACCACTCAGTGTAATTCTTGGTCTGAGACGCAGGGTGCAGAGTTAATTCTAAATTGTCTCTTTGACTGGAGCGCCCTTCGCACCGTGATCACCGCAGGAGTACGGTCTCTCTCCGGTGTGAATGCGCTGGTGTCTTTTCAGGTGACTGTGCTGAGTGAAAGTCTTTCCACACTGTGAGCAGAAATACGGTTTGAGCCCCGTGTGAATGCGCTGGTGGTACTTCAGAGCGCTCTCGCGAGTGAAGCTCTTCCCGCACTGCGAGCAGAAGTAGGGTCTCTCTCCGGTGTGAATGAGATGGTGTTCTTTTAGATGACTCCGCTGAATAAAACTCTTCCCGCACTGCGAGCAGAAATGCGGTTTCTCGCCCGTGTGAACGTGCCGGTGGTTCTTCAGCGCGCTCTCGCGAGTGTAACTCTTCCCGCACTGCGAGCAGGAGTACGGTTTATCTCCGGTGTGAATGCGCTGGTGGCTTTTGAGGGTGCAGGAGTAATTGAAGCTCTTCCCGCACTGCGAGCAGGAGTAGGGTTTCTCTCCCGTGTGAATGCGCCGGTGTTTTTTCAGATGGCTCTGCTGGGTGAAACTGTTCCCACACTCGGAGCAGGAGTATGGTTTCTCTCCGGTGTGAATGCGCTGGTGTTGTTTCAGATTACTGGTGTTAGTAAAACTCTTTCCACACTGTGAGCAGGAGCAGGGTCTGTCGGTGTGAATGCGCTGGTGGTGTTTAAGACCCGTTTGATTTGTGAAGCTTTGTCCACACTGTGAGCGGAGGACAAGCTTTTCTTCGATGTCAGGACACTGGTGCTGTTCACGTTCACTTGCTTTAGTAAAAGTTTCTTCACAACTTAAGCAGTGAGGAATTTTCTTCTCGCTCATGTCCTTGGGAGAATGTTGGTACAAGGACGTCACGGAGGGTTCAGCGTCTGTTTGGAGACACGTTTGTAAAAGTCTTTTATTACAACATCAATACAAAACTCAATACTCAGTCAGTAATTCATTTATTCATTATCTTCTGCTTTATCCTCTATTAGGGTCGTAGCGGGGTTTCACCATGCCCATCCAGGGGAGAACGTTTCGGGCGCTGGGCAGATACAACCAGGACAGGGCGCCAATCCATCACTGGGCAACACACTCACTCTCACAGACACACTCTCTATGGGGCAATTTGGAACTCAATTGACTTGATCCATGTTTTTGGACTGTGCCCGGAAACTGGAGAACCCGGAGGAAACCCACGCGGACACGGGGAGAACATGGAAACTCCACCCAGATGGGGATTCGAACCTGGAATCCCTAGTGCTGAGAGGAGAACGTGCTAAACCACTAAGCCACCGTGCCGCCCATATATATATTCATTCATTCATTCATTCATTATCTCCTGTTTTATCCTCTATTAGGGTCGCGGTGGGGTTCCCCATGCCCACCCAGGGGAGAACGTTTCGGGTGCTGGGCAGATAGACCCAGGACAGGACGCCAATCCATCGCTGGGCACACACTCACTCACACAGACACACTCTATATGGGGCAATTTTTGAGAATTCAATTAACTTGATCCATGTTTTTGGACTGTGGGAGGAAACCGGAGAACCCGAAGGAAACCCACGCGGACACGGGGAGAACATGGAAACTCCACCCAGATGGGGATTCGAACCGGGAATCCCTAGTGCTGAGAGGAGAACATGCTAACCACTAAGCCACCGTGCCCCCCATATATATATATATATATAATATTCCTTAAAATATATTTTACAAAAACGTTTTATATAATCATTTTAAACTTTGGAGCATCATGACGTCATGTTGGTCAGCTATCTCACCTGGACAGGTGACCTCTTCAGTGTGCTGCTCCTCTTTGGGCTGAATGAGTGCTGGGATAGGCTCCATCACTCCCACCACCTTATTCAGAATAACAGGGTTAGAAAAAATGAATTATTTAATTTTAAATTAAATCTTTTAAATCATGAACATGTAACTTTATGTTGTATTGTCTCTGATGACAGATCATTCTCATTAACCCTTAACGTCATTAATATTATCAATGACGTCATAATGAATAAGATCTTTAAAATCAATCCCCTTCAGCAGTTTTGTTTACATTCTGATCCTGATTCACACAATAAACCTTTAATGAAGAATCTCACCTTCAGCGATGATCTGGATTTAATCTGATGAATTTATTTGATGATAATTTTTTTTTTATTTGATGATTTTAATAACGTGTCGATGATTTAATTTTAATATACAGAGCTCCAGTGCACGAGCTGCTGTTTTGCTTTTCCTTCTCTTCGTATTTATTGGCGGTTGGGATTCAAGGGTTAGCGACATACCGCCACCTTGTGTTTAAACGTGGTGTTGTAACGTAGCGTTATTATTAAGTTGATTTAACAGTGCACACACTTGTAACTGTTCCTGTTTCTAAATTCATTCATTATCTTCCACCTAATCCTCTACTGGGTTCCTCATGCCCATCGAACAAAGAACCCGAAACGTTCTTCCCTGGAATGGGCACGGTGGCTTAGTGGTTTAGCATGTTCTCCTCTCAGCACTGAGGATCCGGGTTCGAATCCCCATCTGGGTGAAGTTTCCATGTTCACCCCGTGACCATGTGGGTTTCCTCCGGGATCTATGTTGTTCTTTCATTCATTCATTCATTCATTCATTATCTCCCGCTTTATCCTCTAGTGGGGTCGCGCGGGGGGGGGGGGGGGGGGGGGGGGGGAGACAGGGGAGAACGTTTCGGGCACTGGGCAGATAGACCCAGGACAGGGGGGCAATCCATCGCTGGGCACACACTCACTCACACAGACACACTCTATATGGGGCAATTTTTGAGAATTCAATTAACTTGATCCATGTTTTTGGACTGTGGGAGGAAACCGGAGAACCCGGAGGAAACCCACGCATACACGAGGAGAACATGGAAACTCCACCCAGATGGGGATTCGAACCGGGAATCCCTAGTGCTGAGAGGAGAACGTGCTAAACCACTAAGCCACCGTGCCGCCCAATCACTAAACAGTTTTAAGAAACTATTGAACAAATACCTGTTGTAAAAAGGGGGAGGGGCCGCAGCATCAAATAACAATCGGGTTTGATGAATTTACAGTGCAGCTGGTTCTCTGCAGAACTTCAGACTGTAATGTTTTCATTTGTAAGTCGCTTTGGATAAAAGCGTCGGCTGAACGACTGAATGTAAATGTAGATCAAATTAAGTGGTGAAGTGTACAGTTGGGCGGCACGGTGGCTTAGTGGTTTAGCATGTTCTCCTCTCAGCACTAGGGATTCCCGGTTCGAATCCCCATCTGGGTGGAGTTTCCATGTTCTCCCCGTGTCTGCGTGGGTTTCCTCCGGGTTCTCCGGTTTCCTCCCACAGTCCAAAAACATGGATCAAGTTAATTGAATTCTCCAAATTGCCCCATATAGAGTGTGTGTGTGTGAGTGAGTGTGTGCCCAGGGATGGATTGGCGCCCTGTCCTGGGTCTATCTGCCCAGCGCTCGAGACCTTCTCCCCTGGATGGGCATGGGGAACCCCACCGCGACCCTAATAGAGGATGAAGCGGGTAAGATAATGGATGAATGAATGAAGTGTACAGCAGGTGTTCTGTTGGTATGTAAGTTGGCTTTTGTTTTTTCAGCTTTTATTTTAGTTTCTGACAAAGTTCCCATATTTTCGACCAGCACGCCGTGAGACGTGAGACTTAACCCTCACCCTTCTACCCCTAACCCACAACCCATCTTCAGACGACTTCAGTGGAGCATCAAGTGTGGCAGGACATGGGCCTTCAGGAGAAGAAACTCACCGAGACCCGTCTTACAGCAAGGTTTCACGTTTAATGATCACCGCAGAGCTTTAGAGATCAGGGTGTGACTTTCGATCATGCAAAATAAAAGACATGATGATCGTTTGCAAACGCAAACAAAATACATCTTCATATGTCGCATTAAACTGTAAGAACCGACATAAAGAATATATCATCGAAAAGAAATGGAAAAGTGTTAAAGACTAGAGTTTCAATATCAATAAAAACATCACCTCTCATACACGAACCCTCATTACTGAAGGTTTAACACTAAATCACCTAAAATCAAACTCACGACGTGCGGTTTTATCAGTCAATTAAAGGAAACATCAGCACTGACTTCTGTGCTCATTAAACATCCATCCATTACCTTCAGCTTTATCCTCTATTAGGGGTCGGGGGTGGGGGGGGTTCCCCATGCCCATCCAGGGGGGAACATTTCAGGCGCTGGGCAGATACACCCAGGACAGGGGGGGCAATCTATCACTGGACACTCACTCACTCACACACACACACTCTATATGGGGCAATTTGGAGAATTCAATTGACTTGATCCATGGTTTTGGACTGTGGGAGGAAACCGGAGAACCCGGAGGAAACCCACGCGGACACGGGGAGAACATGCAAAGTCCACCCAGATGGGGATTCGAACCGGGAAACAAAACAAAAAAAACTAATATAAAAAAAGAAACATAAATAAATCATGAAAAATTCGATCCTATTGGACAGATCAAGGCGGCACGGTGGCTTAGTGGTTTGGCATGTTCTCCTCTCAGCGCTAGGGATTCCTGGTTCGAATAGCAATCTGGGTGGAGTTTCCATGTTCTCCCCGTGTCCACATGGGTTTCCTTCGGGTTCTCCGGTTTCCTCCCCCAGTCCAAAAACATGGATCAAGGTCAATTGAATTCTCCAAATTGCCCCATATAGAGTGTGTCTGTGTGAGTGAGTGTGTGCCCAGTGATAGATTGCCCCCCTGTCCTGGGTCTATCTGCCCAGCGCTCGAGACGTTCTCCCCTGGATGGGCATGGGGAACCCCACCGCGACCCTAATAGAGGATAAAGCGGAAGATAATGGATGGGATGAAAACAGGGGCGGCACGGTGGCTTAGTGGTTTAGCATGTTCTCCTCTCAGCACTAGGGATTCCCAGCTCGAATCCCCATCTGGGTGGAGTTTCCATGTTCTCCCCGTGTCTGCGTGGGTTTCCTCCGGGTTCTCCGGTTTCCTCCCACAGTCCAAAAACATGGATCAAGTTAATTGAGTTCTCCAAATTGCCCCATATAGAGTGTGGAAAAACCAAATTCTCTGCACAAAAAATCATTGTGGAACGGAATCGGTCTCTTCTCCGGTGTGAACGCGCCGGTGTCGCGTAAGATTCCGATGGTGAGTAAAACTCTTCCCACACTGAGAGCAAGCGAACGTCTTCTGTCCGGTGTGAATGCGCCAGTGCTGTTCCAGATGATCCTCTTGAGTGAAGCTCCTCCCACACTGCGAGCAGGAATACGGCTTCTCTTCCTTGTGAATGCGCTGGTGCCGTTTAACTTTGAACCAATGAGAGAAAGGTTTTCCGCACTGCGGGCAAGAGAACGGCTTCTCTCCGGTGTGAATGCGCTGGTGCCGTTTGAAGACGCCGAGCTGGGTGAAACTCTTGCCGCACTGCGAGCAGGAGAACGGGCTCTCTCCGGTGTGAATGCGCTGGTGCAGTTTCAGATTTCTCTGTTGGGTGAAACGTCTTTGGCACTGCGGGCAGGAGTAGGGTTTCTCTCCGGTGTGAAGGTGCTGGTGCAGTTGGAGATTACTCAGTTTGGTGAAACCCTTTCCGCACTGCGGGCACGCATACGGTCTCTCTCCGGTGTGGACGTACCGATGCAGTTCGAAGTTCCTCTGCTGAGTAAAACTCTTCCCGCACTGCGAGCAGAAATAGGGTTTGACTCCGGTGTGAACGTGCTGGTGCTCTTTCATATTACGCCGCTGAGAAAAGCTCTTCCCGCACTGCGAGCAGGAGTATTTCTTATCTCCGGCGTGAATGAGCCGATGCAGTTTTAAATATCTCTGCTGGGTGAAAGTCTTCGCACACTGCGCGCAGGAGTACGGTCTCTCTCCGGTGTGGATGTGCCGGTGTCGTGTGAGGTGACTCTGTTGAGTGAAACTCATCCCGCACTGCGAGCAGGAGTAGGGTCTCTCTCCGGTGTGAATGCGCTGGTGTTCTTTCAGATGACTCCGTTGATTAAAACCTTTCCCACACTGTGCGCAGGACAATCGTTTCCCCCCCGTGTGGACATTCCGATGCATTTTTAAATTCTGTTGCCGTGTAAAACTCTTCCCACACTCGGGGCAGGTGTAGGGTTTGTCGCCGTCGTGACTGCGCAGATGCAGGATGAAGTTGTTCTGTCGAATAAAACTCTTCCCACACTGGGAGCAGGAGTAGGGTTTTCCCTCCGTGTGCGTGTGCTGGTGCTCTTTAAGGTGACTCTGTTGTGTAAAACCTTTTCCGCACTGCGTGCAGGAGTAGGGTTTCTCTCCCGTGTGAATGCGCTGGTGTTCCTTTAGATGGCTTCGTTTGGTAAAACATTTCTCACAGTGTGTGCAGGAGTAGGGTTTCTCCCCCGTGTGAATGCGCCGGTGTTCTTTCAGGTTGCTCCGTTTGGTGAAACCCTTTCCCCACTGTGAGCACAAATAAGGTTTTTCTCCCATGTGAACGCGCTGGTGGTTTTTTAAATTTCTCTGCCGAGAAAACGTCTTCCCGCACTCTGAGCAGGAGTAGGGTTTCTCTTCCGTGTGAACGCGCTGGTGTTCTTTAAGATTACGCCGTTGCGAAAAACTCTTCCCACACTGGGAGCAGGAGTAGGGTTTCTCTCCCGTGTGAACGCGCTGGTGCTCTTTAAGATTACTCTGTTTAGTGAAACCTTTTCCACACTGTGAGCTCGAAAATCTGCGTTTGTCTCCGGTGTGACTATGCTGATGCATTTTAAAACTACTTGGCTGATTACTCGGTTCCCACTTTGAGCAGGGGAGTTTTTCTTTTCTGTGTGAATGCGCCGACGTCTCCGTCCACACTGTTTATTTTGTTATAGGTTTTTTTCCTCTGTGTAGATGTGCTCGTGTTTATTCAGCTAAATTCATTTGTGTAGGTAGGAAGATAAGATGTCCTTTTCTCTTCATTTTCTACAACAAAAGTCTGTGAAACATTTCATTTTCCACAGACTGTAATGTGTCTATTAAATGTGTTCACGTGGAGGAAACACAATGTTGTTTCTGTTAGGAGAACAAAAAAAAAGGGGTTATTGTTACTATAGAAAATGTAAGTGCATTGTTGGAAAATCTATTATTATTATTATTATTATTATTAAGTAAGAGACTTACAAATATAATAACAAAATATATTATAATAATCTATAAATCTAGAAAAACATAGAATTTATTATTTAATTCCATCCATCCATTATCTTCTGCTTTATCCTCTATTAGGGTCGCGGTGGGGTTCCCCATGCCCATCCAGGGGAGAACGTTATGGGCACTGGGTAGATAGACCCAGGACAGGGGGCAATCTATCACTGGGCACACACTCACTCACACAGACACACTCCATATGGGGCAATTTTTTGAGAATTCAATTGACTTGATCCATGTTTTTAGACTGTGAGAGGAAACCGGAGAACCCGGAGGAAACCCACACGGACGCAGGGAGAACATGGAAACTCCACCCAGATGGGGATGCCACCTAAATAAAATCAATAAATAATAATAAATTCAAATCCATCGGCAACATTAATTCCACTATTTGAGAAGGACTGGCGGCACAGTGGCTTAGTGCTTTAGCATGTTCTCCTCTCAGCACTAGGGATTCCCGCTTCGAATCCCCATCTGGGTGGAGTTTCCATGTTCTCCCCGTGTCTGCGTGGGTTTCCTCCGGGTTCTCCGGTTTCCTCCCACAGTCCAAAAACATGGATCAAGTTAATTGAGTTCTCCAAATTGCCCCATATAGAGTGTGTCTGTGTGAGTGAGTGTGTGTCCAGCGATGGATTGGCGCCCTGTCCTGGGTCTATCTGCTCAGCGCCCGAGACGTTCTCCCCTGGATGGGCATGGGGAACCCCACCACGACCCTAATAGAGGATAAGCGGGAGATAATGAATGAATGAGAAGGACTGTATTAGACAGATGTTACTGTAAACCCCTGTTTGGCCTCTAGAGGGCACTGTATTACAATGATTCCAACGTTTCACAAACTCGAACTTTTTCTATTTCATTTGCTTTGATTTCTTCAAAGCCCCACTAACACAGTCACTAGGGATTAATAAATGAATTGAGTTCTTCAAATTGCCCCATATAGTGTGTTTGAGTGAGTGATAGATTGCCCCCCTGTCCTGGGTGTATCTGCTCAGCGCCCGAAACGTTCTCCCCTGGATGGGCATGGGAAACCCCTTTCCCCCCCCTGCGACCCTAATAGAGGATAAAGTAGAAGATAATGGGCGGATAGATATCTAAACATGGGCGGCACAGTGGCTTAGTGATTTGGCATGTTCTCCTCTCAGCGCTAGGGATTTCCGGTTCGAATCCCAATTTGGGTAGAGTTTCCATGTCCTCCCCGTGTCCGTGTGGGTTTCCTCCGGGTTCTCCGCTTTCCTCCCACAGTCCAAAAACATGGATCAAGTCAAATGAATTCTCCAAATTGCCCCATATAGAGTGTGTATGTGTCCAGTGATAGATTGCCCCCCCCTGTCCTGGGTGTATCTGTCCAGCGCCCGAAACGTTCTCCCCTGGATGGGCATGAGGAACGAAGCCATCTTACCTTTTGGTTGAAGTTCACTGATCTGTGTCTGATCTGAGTTCTGATCTGTGTCTGATCTGAGTTCTGAACTGAGTCTGATCTGAGTTTTGATCTGAGTTCTAATCTGAGTTCTGATCTGAGTTCTAATCTGAGTCTAATCTGTGTCTGATCTGAGTTCTGATTTAATTTCTGATCTGAGTTCTGATCTGTGTCTGATCTGAGTTCTGATTTAATTTCTGATCTGAGTTCTGATCTGTGTCTGAGTTCTGATCTGTGTCTGATCTGAGTTCTGATTTAATTTCTGATCTGAGTTCTGATTTGTGTCTGATCTGAGTCTAATCTGAATTCTGATCTGAGTTCGGATCTGTGTCTGATCTGAGATCTGAACTGAGTCTGATCTGAGTTCTGATCTGAGTCTGATCTGAGTTCTGATCTGTGTCTAATCTGAGTTCTGATCTGAGTTCTGATCTGAGATCTGAACTGAGTCTGATCTGAGTTCTGATCTGAGATCTGAACTGAGTCTGATCTGAGTTCTGATCTGAGATCTGAAACTGTGGAAGATCAGAAACTTTTATTAGAATTCCAGCTGCAGCAGAAGCTTCTCATCCAAACGACCAACGTTCACCAATCAGACATCACACTTTAACACAGATTTAAACACATCCCCACCTTCCGGTTTAAAAGAGTACTGCACGCATGACTTAAGCTGAAATAAAAAATACTCATTAATAACTAATTAAACAAACAGAATCAACAAAACGCTTAGAAACGCGTCATTATACGTTTGAAGTCGCAGCGCCCTTCTTCTTCATGTAGCTTTAAAGATCAATGAAAACATTTTGGCCTCATTGTCGCCCTCTACTGAATTGGAGAATTAAAAATCACGCTCAACGCTTACATCAAATTTTATTTCTCACATATTAATTCATTCATTATCTTCCGCTTTGTCCTCCATAAGGGTCGCGGGGGGGGGGGGGTTCCCCATGGCCATCCAGGGGAGAACGGGGAGAACGTCTCGGGCGCTGGGCAGATAGACCCAGGACAGGGGGGCAATCTATCACTGGGCACACACTCACTCACACAGACACTCTATATGGGGCAATTTGGAGAACTCAATTAACTTGATCCATGTTTTTGGACTGTGGGAGGAAACCGGAGAACCCGGAGTAAACCCACGTGGACATGGGGAGAACATGCAAACTTCACCCAGATGGGGATTCGAACCGGGAATCCCTAGTGCTGAGAGGAGAACAGGCTAAACCACTAAGCCACCATGCCTCACATATATATTAATTAATTAATTAATTAATTAATTATCTTCCCGCTTAATCCTCTATTAGGGTTTCCCTAACACCAGATAGGCGGCACGGTGGCTTAGCATGTTCTCCTCTCATCGTTGGGGATCCAGGTTAGAATCCCAATCTGGGTGGAGTTTGCATGTTCTCCCCGTGTCCGCGTGGGTTTCCTCCGGGTTCTCCGTTTTCCTCCCACAGTCCAAAAATATGTATTTCAGGTGAAAAGGAAATGGGCTCTAAATTGCCCCATATAGAGTCTGAGTGAATGAGTGTCTTCCAAACAGGAGGTGGCGGTATTGCACTAAATTGGAATCCCAACCACCAATAAACAAAAGAAGAAGAAAAAGGATCAACAGCTGCTGAATCTCGTGTTTTAATCTCCGAGAGATTTAATAAAAAAAATATAAAAGTTGTGACGTCATCACTTTAATCATCTACTCAAATTAACTTCATTACTGAAGGTGAGAGTCTTAATTAAACTAATTAAAGCTTTATTCTCTGTGTGGATCATCGGGATGGAAATAAAACTGATAGAAGGTGCATTTCTTTAAGACTTTGTTCTGGATGACGTCATTGTTCCTAATCCTAATCTCGGGACAGATGTATGTGAATGCAGTGTAATCCCAAATCAGAAAGTATAAAGTCACGTGTTCAGCATTCTCTCTCACAGCATTGAATGGATTTTGTCTGTTCTCCTGAACGAGGTGGTGGAGGTGATGGAGCCTATCCCAGCACTCATTCCAATAAAGGAGGAGAAACACCCTGCACCTGTTACCTGTGCAGGTGAGATCATTACCCATGATGCACCATACCACCACAAACTACACAAAAAGACATCCATGAAACAAATTCTTCTAAAATGTTAGTTGTTATATAATAATTTTTTTTTTTTAATTACCAAATTAAAATACATTATTTAAATAAAACAATGTTTTTTTGAACAATTCTACAAATGCACATACTGCCTGCATTTAATTAAGCAAATAGTTTAGAGTCTTCCTTTGGATAATTACTGCATGAGTGATTATGTTTTAGATGAAAAAACCTATTTTACATGTCGGGGTGGGTGGGGGGGGGTATCTTTTAGGAAGGCATGTGGTTTGAAAAAAATCTTGAATGATGATTTCAGTAAACAATGATCACTTAGACAACAGTAGACCTCAGGGATATATATATATATAATGGATAATGGATGGTTGGTTGGTTGGGGGAACATTCATTCATTCATTCATTATCTTCCGCTTTATCCTATATTTGGGTTGCGGTGGTGGGGGGGAGAACGTCTCGGGCACAACAGTAGACCTCAGGTTTCCTCCCACAGTCCAAAAACATGGATCAAGGTCAATTGAATTCTCCAAATTGCCCCATATAGAGTGTGTATGTGTGAGTAAGTGTGTGCCCAGTGATAAATTGCCCCCCCTGTCCTGGGTGTATCTGCCCAGCACCCGAAACGTTCTCCCCTGGATGGGCATGGTGAACCCCCCCCCCCCCTGCGACCCTAATAGAGGATGAAGAGGAAGATGATGGATAATAAATAAATGAATAAATGTACAGTGTACGTGTATTTTAAACTCCCAGTAGTTGGCGACAATGAGCGACTTAGCACTTTTTGTTGCATTTTAAATCTACAGGAAGAAGAAGAGCATGTCGGGTTCAAACAAATAATCATGTCTGTTAAATTATTCGTTTTGTAAAACGGGTTCTCCATCTTTATTCTTAAACTCAGCTGCAGTTATTCGTGCAGTACCGTTTTTAAACAGAAGGGGGAGTTTAAACCTGTGTTAAAGCTGTTTGGATCAGACAGAGAGGATGTTCAGATCAGATCTTTGTGGATCGGATGGTTTGGATGTTAAATTTACGAGTTTGATGAAGTTCTCTGTGATGTCTGATTGGTGAACATTGGTCGTTTGGATGAGAAGCTTCTGCTGCAGCTGGAATTCTAATGAAAGTTTCTGATCTTAGATCAGAACTCAGATCAGAACTCAGATCAGACACAGAACCCAGAACTTCAACCAAAGGTAGGTTCCTTTTATAAGATCCACTAGAACCATTATAAAAAAAATCTGGTGCATATTCTGGAACTGGGGCGGCATGGTGGCTTAGTGGTTTAGCATGTTCTTCTCTCAGCACTAGGGATTCCCAGTTCAAATCCCAATCTGGGTGGAGTTTCCATGTTCTCCCCGTGTCCATATGGGTTTCCTCCGGGTTCTCTGGTTTCTTCCTAAAGTCCAAAATCATGGATCAATGTTAATTGAGTTCTCCAAATTGCCCCATATAGAGTGTGTCTGTGTGAGTGAGTGTGTGTCCAGTGATAGATTGCCCCTCTGTCCTGGGTGTATCTGCCCAGCGCCCGAAACGGTCTCCCCTGTATGGGCATGAGGAACCCCCTCGCGACCCTAGTAGAGGATGAAGCAGAAGATAATGAATGGAAATTGCCCCATATAGAGTGTGTTTGTGTAAGTGAGTGTGTGCCCAGCGATAGATTGGCACCCTGTCCTTAGTGTTTAGCATGTTCTCCTCTCAGTACTAGGGATTCCCGGTTGAATCCCCATCTGGGTGGAGTTTGCATGTTCTCCCCGTGTCCGCGTGGGTTTCCTCCGGGTTCTCCGGTTCCTCCCACAGTCCAAAAACATGGATCAAGTCAATTGAGTTCTCCAAATTGCCCCATGTAGAGTGATTGTGTGAGTGAGTGTGTGCCCAGTGATAGATTGCCCCCCTGTCCTGGGTGTATCTGCCCAGCACCTGACACGTTCTCCCCTGGATGGGCATGGGGAACCCCACCGCGACCCTTATAGAGGATAAAGCAGAAGATGATGGATGGATGGAACTAAATTTTATGGCACATTTTTTTCATAACAGATTTTTATTTTACTTTTTAGTGAACAAAATAAATAGTTTTTACAGATTAATGATGTATAACACATCGTTGCTTTTCCAGATTTATAAATTTGATTGTTGATTTATTTGTTATTTAGTCAGAACAATTTTGGTTCAAACTGAATGTTTTTTTAGTCTGTGTACTTTTTTATAAGTCGGGTTATGAGGGCAATTTCATTGATCACTCACTTTACTTTCTGTTGTTTATACTGCACACATAGATTTAAGAATTCCCCTTGGCTTTTCCAGACACTAGGTTAGATCTCAAAACCATAGCTTGGTTAACAATAGTTCTACACTTAACACATTTATTATTTACAAAAATTCTTCACTGGTATAACCTTCCTGAAAATATTAATAATGGATAAAACAACATTAGAATTTCTACCATAACAATAACCAGAGTTTTCTTTTCTCTCAACAGGAACAACGTTGTTTTTCCTTCACTTCAACACATTCACAAGACAAAGCACCAGGTCTTTGGAAAAAACTATTTTTTTTTTACTTTGGATTATTTATATTTTTTTCATACCAAGTGTTAACAACATCAGCGGATTCATAAAAGACAGAAAAATAGGAATGGATTTAACGGAGTAACCATGAGCACGTCCACTCAAAAGAAACCTCATATTCCGACATACGGCGTGGAAGGAGATTTTTCTAGTGGAAACCAAGACAGTCAGACAGAATTCTCACAGGATGGAAAAAGTTACTCTCCACCGTTTCACCGTAATCAAGACCAGCGTGTTCACACGGAAGAAATAGCATTTTCGTTCTCAGAATGCGGAAAAAGTTTCACGCGAAAGAGTTCATTCAAACGGCATCGGTGTGTTCAGCCGGGAGAAAAAAGCTTTTCTTGCTCGCAGTGTGGAAAGAGTTTTACTCGAGAGCGTCTCAAACGGCACCAGTGCATTCACACTGCAGAGAAACCTTACTCCTGCACCCAGTGTAAGACGTCTTTTACAAAACGGAATAATCTCAAACAGCACCAGCGCATTCACACGGGAGAGAAACCCTACTCCTGCTCGCAGTGCGGGAAGAGTTTCCTTTACCATAACAGTCTTAAACTGCATCAGCGCATTCACACCGGAGAGAGACCGTACTGCTGCGTGGACTGTGGAAAGAGTTTCACCAATCAGAGCAATCTGAAACAACACCAGCGCATTCACACGGGAGAGAAACCCTACTCCTGCTCACAGTGCGGCAAGAGTTTCACTAAACAGAATTACCTCACAGCGCACCATCGCATTCACACCGGATTAAAACCATATTCATGCTCACATTGCGGGAAGAGCTTCAGTAAGCAATGTCATCTTAAACTGCATCAGCGCATTCACACCGGAGAGAAACCCTACTCCTGCTCGCAGTGCGCAAAGAGCTTCACAGACCAGAGCAATTTTAAAGAACACCAGCGCATTCACACCGGAGAGAGACCGTACTTCTGTGCACAGTGCGGGAAGAGCTATGCTTACCATAGTAGCCTTAAACTGCATCAGCGCATTCACATGGGGGTAAAGCCGTATATTTGCCCACAGTGTGGAAAGGGTTTTACTGACCAGAGATATTTAAAAATGCACCAGCGCATTCACACGGGAGAGAAACCCTACTCCTGCTCACTGTGTGGAAAGAGCTTCACTCACCCCAGCAGCCTGAAAGTGCACCAGCGCATTCACACGGGAGAGAAACCCTACCCCTGCCCACAGTGTGGGAAGAGGTACACTCGCCGGAGTTTTTGTAAACTGCATCAGCGCGTTCACACGGGAGAGAGACCATACTCCTGCGCACAGTGTGGAAAGAGTTTTACCGAACGGGGTCATCTTAAAGAGCACCAGCGCATTCACACCGGAGAGAGACCGTACTTTTGCGCAGCGTGCGGGAAAGGTTTTAGCAGTCGGCGGAATCTGAAAGAACACCAGCGCGTTCACACCGGCTTAAAACCGTATTTCTGCTCACAGTGCGGGAAGTGTTTCACTAAACAGAGCAGTCTCATCCGACACCTGTGCATTCACACGCGAGTAAAACCCTACAGCTGCTCGCAGTGCGGAAAGAGTTTTATTCA
>JAFMOD010001195.1:63570-75497 GCA_019802435.1 Corydoras maculifer
CAACCGCCGGTCAACAAAAAGAGAAATAAAAGAAACCCACGAACGCAGCGCGTGTCCTGCAGCTCAGAATCAATAAATGAATTATCGACACGATATTGTAATATTATAATTATCGACACGATATTCTAATCATCAGATTAAATCCAGATCATCGCTGAAGGTGAGATTCTTCATTAAAGGTTTATTGTGTGAATCAGGATCAGGATGTAAACAAAACTGCTGAAGGGGGATTGATTTTAAAGATCTTATTCATTATGTCGTCATTGATAATAATCATGACGTTAAGGGTTAATGAGAATGATCTGTGGAAGGTACACGTTTATGATTTTCGTTTTTAAAACTTTGCAATAATAACAAACCACCTTATATTCATTCATTCATTATCTTCCGGGGGGGGGGGGGTTCCCCATGCCCATCCAGGGGAGAACGTTTAGGGTGCTGGGTAGATACACCCAGGACAGGGGGGCAATCTATCGCTGGGCACACACTCACTCACAGAGACACACTCTATATGGGGCAATTTGGAGAATTCAATTGACCTTGAATCCATGTTTTTGGACTGTGGGAGGAAACCGGAAAACCCGGAGGAAACCCACACGGACACAGGGGGAACATGGAAACTCCACCCAGATGGATATTCGAACCGGGAATCCCTAGTGCTGAGAGGAGAACATGCCAAACCACTACGACACCGTGCCGCCCCCACCTAATTTTAACGCTGTTATTCTCTACAAGGTCGGGGGAATGATGGAGCCTATCCCAGCCCTCATTCAGCCCAAAGAGGAGCAACACACTGAAGAGGTCACCTGTCCAGGTGAGATATCAGAATATCATAATAAATAAATATACATAAAAAAGTTTTAAGGAATATAAAATGGGGAGAGGGCGGCACGGTGGCTTAGTGATTTGGCATGTTCTCCTCTCAGCACTAGGGATTCCCGATTCGAATCCCCATCTGGGTGGAGTTTCCATGTCCTCCCCGTGTCTGTGTGGGTTTCCTCTGGGTTCTCCGGTTTCCTCCCACAGTCCAAAAACATGGAACAATTGAGATTTCCAAATTGCCCCATATAGAGTGTGTCTGTGTGAGTGAGTGCATCCAGTGATAGATTGCCCCTCCTGTCCTGGGTGTATCTGCCCAGCGCCCGAAACGTTCTCCCCTGGATGGGCATGGGGAACCCCCACCCCACCCCCCGCGACCCTAACAGAGGATAAAGCGGAAGATAATGGATGAATAAAGCACATCCTTCATCCTGTAGTCCCAGTTTTACAAAGCAGAGGCTCGAGGGTTCGAGTCATTTTCTGTGTTATTAATGTTGTGTTCATTCATTCATTCATTCATTCATTCATCCATTATCTTCCTCTTTATCCTCTATCAGGGTCGCGGTGGGGTTCCCCATGCCCATCCAGGGGAGAACGTCTCGGGCGCTGGGCAGATAGACCCAGGACATCGCTGAACACACACTCACTCACACAGACACACTCTATATGGGGCAATTTGGAGAACTCAATTGACTTGATCCATGTTTTTGGACTGTGGGAGGAAACCAGAGAACCCAGAGGAAACCCACACGGACATGGGGAGAACATGCAAACTGAATCCATGTTTTTGGACTGTGGGAGGAAACCGGAAAACCCGGAGGAAACCCACACGGACACAGGGGGAACATGGAAACTCCACCCAGATGGGGATTCGAACCGGGAATCCCTAGGGCTGAGAGGAGAACATGCTAAAGCACTAAGCCACCGTGCCGCCATTAATGTTGTAATGAAAGACTTTTCCATTGTTTCTCTCAACAGATCTCTTCGTGACCTCCTCGCAAAAACGTTCAGACAAAGACACGGCCGAGGAGAAACCCCGTACCTGCTTAATCTGCGGAGAAAGCCTTTCTGAACGGCGTGATCTCACAAAGCACCGGTGTTCTAACATCAAAGAAGGAGACGCGTTGGGCGCGCAGTCGACTCAAACCGATCCTCAACACCATCAGCGCATGCACAAAGACAAACCGTATTCCTGCTCACAGTGTGCGAAGAGTTTCACTCAAAAACACAACCTCACGTCCCACCAGCGCCTTCACACGGAAATAAAACCCTACATCTGCCCCCAGTGTGGGAAGAGCTTCACTCACCCCAGCAGCCTGAAAGTGCACCAGCGCATTCACACGGGAGAGAAACCCTACTCCTGCACTCAGTGTGGGAAGAGGTACACTCGCCGGAGTTTTTGTAAACTGCATCAGCGCGTTCACACCGGAGAGAGACCGTACTCCTGCGCACAGTGTGGAAGGGGTTTTAATTACCCCAGTAGCCTTAAAGTGCACCAGCGCATTCACACGGGAGAGAAACCATATTCTTGCTCACAGTGTGGAAAGAGTTTTATGAATCAGAGTCATCTGAAAGAGCACCAGCGCATTCACACCGGAGAGAGACCGTACTTTTGCGCAGCGTGCGGGAAAGGTTTTAGCAGTCGGCGGAATCTGAAAGAACACCAGCGCGTTCACACCGGCTTAAAACCGTATTTCTGCTCACAGTGCGGGAAGTGTTTCACTAAACAGAGCAGTCTCATCCGACACCTGTGCATTCACACGCGAGTAAAACCCTACAGCTGCTCGCAGTGCGGAAAGAGTTTTATTCANACACCGGAGAGAGACCGTACTTTTGCGCAGCGTGCGGGAAAGGTTTTAGCAGTCGGCGGAATCTGAAAGAACACCAGCGCGTTCACACCGGCTTAAAACCGTATTTCTGCTCACAGTGCGGGAAGTGTTTCACTAAACAGAGCAGTCTCATCCGACACCTGTGCATTCACACGCGAGTAAAACCCTACAGCTGCTCGCAGTGCGGAAAGAGTTTTATTCACCAGAGCAACCTTCAACTGCATCAGCGCATTCACACCGGAGAGAGACCGTACTCCTGCTCAGACTGTGGAAAGAGCTTCAGTGATCAGAGTAACCTGCGGGAACACCGGCGCCTTCACACCGGAGAGAGACCGTACTCCTGCTCACAGTGTGAGAAGAGCTTTACTCAGCAGAGCAGTCTGAAACTGCATCAGCGCATTCACACCGGAGAGAGACCGTACTCCTGCTCACACTGTGAGAAGAGTTTCACCAATCAGAGCAATCTGAAACAACACCAGCGCGTTCACACCGGAGAGAGACCGTACTCCTGCTCACAGTGTGGGAAGACTTTTACTCACCCCAGCAGTCTTAAACGGCATCGGCGCCTTCACACGGTCTCTATCCCGTGTGAAGGCGCCGATGCCGTTTAAGACTGCTGGGGTGTGGGAAGACTTTTACTCACCCCAGCAGTCTTAAACGGCATCGGCGCCTTCACACGGGATAGAGACCGTACTCCTGCTCAGAGTGTGGAAAGAGCTTCAGTGATCAGAGTAACCTGCGGGAACACCGGCGCATTCACACCGGAGAGAGACCGTACTCCTGCTCACACTGTGAGAAGAGCAGTCTGAAACTGCATCAGCGCATTCACACCGGAGAGAGACCATACTCCTGCTCTCACTGTGAGAAGAGTTTTACCAATCAGAGCAATCTGAAACAACACCAGCGCATTCACACCGGAGAGAGACCGTACTCCTGTGCACAGTGCGGGAGAGAGACCGTACTCCTGCTCAGAGTGTGAGAAGAGCTTCACTCACCCCAGCAGTCTTAAACGGCATCGGCGCCCTCACACGAAAGAGAGACCGTATCCGTGCTTGCGGTGTGCGAAGAGTTTTACTTGGAACATTTATTTGAAAATTCGCACAGAAATAAAAGCTTGTTCCAGCTCAGAGTAGTCACGCTTTCACCTTAAAGTGTTGTGGACATTGTGTGTTGTAAGGTTTTTATAATACCATCCATCCATTATCATCCGCTTTATCCTTTATTAGGGTTGCGGGGGGGGAGTTCCCCATGCCCATCCAGGGGAGAACGTTTCAGGCGCTGGACAGATACACCCAGGACAGGGGGGCAATCTATCACTGGACACACACTCACACACACAGACACACTCTATATGGGGCAATTTGGAGAATTTAATTAACTTGATCCATGTTTTTGGACTGTAGGAGGAAACCGGAGAACCCGGAGGAAACCCACGCAGACACGGGGAGAACATGGAAACTCCACCCAGATTGGGATTCGAACCGGGAATCCCTAGAGCTGAGAGGAGAACATGCTAACAACTAAGCCATTGTGCCACTTATATTTATATAAATTATCCATTCACTCATTATCTTCTGCTTTATATCCTTTATTAGGGTCACGGGGGGGGGAGGGGGGGTTCCCCATACCCATCCAGGGGAGAACGTTTCGGGCGCTGGGCAGACACACCCTGGACAGGGGGGCAATCTTTCGCTGCACACACACACAGACACACTCTATATGGGGCAATTTGGAGAACTCAATTGACTTGATCCATGTTTTTGGACTGTGGGAGGAAACTGATAAACCCGGAGGAAACCCATGCGGACACGGGGAGAACATGTAAACCACCCAGATGGGAATTTGAACCGTGAATCCCTAGCGCTGAGTGGAGAACATGCTAAACCACTAAGCCACCGTGCCGCCTCGTACGGGAAGTTTAAAAATATAAAACATTGTCTTAAAGAATCATACATTGTGTTAGTCAACATTCAATTTGCAGCGCACACATTTGTAACTTGTAACTAGCGCTGCATTGCAGCACCACCTTCAAACAGTAGGTGGCGGTGTTGCACTAAGCTGGAAACCCAACCGCCGGTCAACAAAAAGAGAAATAAAAGAAACCCACGAACGCAGCGCGTGTCCTGCAGCTCAGAATCAATAAATGAATTATCGACACGATATTGTAATATTATAATTATCGACACGATATTCTAATCAGATTAAATCCAGATCATCGCTGAAGGTGAGATTCTTCATTAAAGGTTTATTGTGTGAATCAGGATCAGGATGTAAACAAAACTGCTGAAGGGGATTGATTTTAAAGATCTTATTCATTATGACGTCATTGATAATAATCATGACGTTAAGGGTTAATGAGAATGATCTGTCATCAGAGACAATACAACATAAAGTTACATGTTCATGATTTTCGTTGTTATAACTCTGTCGTCATAACAACCCACTTTATTTTAACGCTGTTATTCTGAATAAGGTGGTGGGAGTGATGGAGCCTATCCCAGCACTCATTCAGCCCAAAGAGGAGCAACACACTGAAGAGGTCACCTGTCCAGGTGAGATAGCTGACCAACATGACGTCATGATGCTCCAAAGTATAAAATGATTATATAAAACGTTTTTGTAAAATATATTTTAAGGAATATAATATATATATATATATGGGGGGCACGGTGGCTTAGTGGTTTAGCATGTTCTCCTCTCAGCACTAGGGATTCCCGGTTCGAATCCCCATCTGGGTGGAGTTTCCATGTTCTCCCCGTGTCCGCGTGGGTTTACTCCGGGTTCTCCGGTTTCCTCCCACAGTCCAAAAACATGCATCAAGTTAATTGAGTTCTCCAAATTGCCCCATATAGAGTGTGTGTGTGAGTGAGTGTGTGTCCAGCGATATATTGGCGTCCTGTCCTGGGTCTATCTGCCCCCCCCGCGCAGCCCTAATAGAGGATAAACAGAAGATAATGGATGAAATTCCTTTCCTTAATATTAATATGTTCATATTCATTCATTCATTATCTCCTGCTTTATCCTCTATTAGGGTCGTGGTGGGGTTCCTCATGCCCATCCAGGGGAGAACGTCTCGGGTGCTGGGCAGATAGACCCAGGACAGGGCGCCAATCCATCGCTGGGCACACACTCACTCACACAGACACACTCTATATGGGGCAATTTGGAGAATTCAATTGACTTGATCCATGTTTTTGGACTGTGGGAGGAAACCGGAGAACCCGGAGGAAACCCACGCGGACAAGGGGAGAACATGGAAACTCCACCCAGATGGGGATTCGAACCGGGAATCCCTAGGGCTGAGAGGAGAACATGCTAAAGCACTAAGCCACCGTGCCGCCATTAATGTTGTAATCAAAGACTTTTCCATTGTTTCTCTCAACAGATCTCTTCGTGACCTCCTCGCAAAAACGTTCAGACAAAGACACGGCCGAGGAGAAACCCCGTACCTGCTTAATCTGCGGAGAAAGCCTTTCTGAACGGCGTGATCTCACAAAGCACCGGTGTTCTAACATCAAAGAAGGAGACGCGTTGGGCGCGCAGTCGACTCAAACCGATCCTCAACACCATCAGCGCATGCACAAAGACAAACCGTATTCCTGCTCACAGTGTGCGAAGAGTTTCACTCAAAAACACAACCTCACGTCCCACCAGCGCCTTCACACGGAAATAAAACCCTACATCTGCCCCCAGTGTGGGAAGAGCTTCACTCACCCCAGCAGCCTGAAAGTGCACCAGCGCATTCACACGGGAGAGAAACCCTACTCCTGCACTCAGTGTGGAAAGAGTTTTACTCATCGGCGCGCTCTACGGGACCACCAGCGCCTTCACACGGGCGAGAAACCGCATGTCTGCGTACAGTGCGCAAAGGGTTTCACTCACAAGAGTAGTTTGAAAAAACACCAGCGCATGCACACGGGAGAGAGACCGTATTTCTGCTCGCAGTGCGGAAAGAGCTTCTCTCAGCAGAGCAATCTGAAAAAACACCAGCGCATCCACACGGGGGAGAGACCGTACAGCTGCTCAGAGTGCGGGAGGAGCTTCACTGAGCACGGCAGTCTGAAAAAACACCGGCACATTCACACCGGAGAGAAACCCTACTACTGCTCGCAGTGTGGGAAGAGTTTTATTTGCGAGACCTTTCTCAAACACCACCAGCGCATTCACACCGGAGAGAGACCGTACTCCTGCTCGCAGTGTGAGAAGAGCTTCACTCAGCACAGCCATCTGAACGAACACCGGCGCATTCACACCGGAGTCAAACCCTATTTCTGCTCGCAGTGTGAGAAGAGTTTCTCTCAGCAGAGCAATCTGAAAAAACACCAGCGCATCCACACCGGAGAGAGACCGTACTCCTGCTTACAGTGCGGCAAGAGCTTCACTGGACAGTGTAGTCTAAAGAGACACCAGCGCATTCACACGAGAGAGAGACCGTACTCCTGCTCGCAGTGTGAGAAGAGCTTCACTGGACAGTGTAGTCTAAAGAGACACCAGCGCATTCACACGAGAGAGAGACCACGTTCTGGAATTATTCACAGTGTGAACGAAGCTCTAGTGACGGACTGAATCTGGCACGGTGGCTTAGTGGTTAAGCATGTTCTCCTCTCAGCCATAGGGATTCCCCGTTCGAATCCCAATCTGGGTGGAGTTTCCATGTCCTCCCCGTGTCCGCGTGGGTTTCCTCCGGGTTCTCCGGTTTCCTCCCACAGTCCAAAAACATGGATCATGTCAATTGAGTTCTTCAAATTGCCCCATATAGAGTGTGTCTGTGTTTGTGAGTAAATGTGTGTGTCCAGTGATGGATTGGCGCCCTGTCCTGGGTGTATCCGCCCAGCGCCCAAAACGTTCTCCCCTGGATGGGCATGGGGAACACCCCCCCATAAAGCGGAAGATAATAGAATGGATGGATGAATCTGGCATGGTGGCTTAGTGCTTTAGCATGTTCTCCTCTCAGCGATAGGGATTCCCCGTTCGAATCCCAATCTGGGTGGAGTTTCCATGTCCTCCCCTTGTCCGCATGGGTTTCCTCCGGGTTCTCCGGTTTCCTCCCACAGTCCAAAAACATGGATCAAGTCAATTGAGTTCTTCAAATTGCCCCATATAGAGTGTGTCTGTGTGTGTGTGTGTCCAGCGATAGATTGGCGTCCTGTCCAGGGTGTGTCTGCCCAGCGCCCGAAACGTTCTCCCCTGGATGGGCATGCGGACAACCCCCCACCCCCCACCGCGACCCTAATAGAGGATAAAGCAGAAGATGATGGATTAATAACATGTATTATTATTATTCATATGAATGTAAAGTATAATGAAACACTCATGTAATGAATCGTTAGTTATTCTGTGATATTGTTATTTGGTTTGATGTTATTATTTATGATGATGTATGATGTTCTAAAACTGTGAGAACTGAATCATGAACTAAGTGTTATGAACATCAGCTCTTGTTGCAGATTATTATTGCTTTGTGTTATTTTTTCTCCAGAAGTATAATTTATTAGATGAAGGTACTGAGAGATTATTATATACTATTCATTCATTCATTCATTCATTCATTCATTAATTCATTATCTTCCGCTTTATCCTCTATTAGGGTCGTGGTGGGGTTCCTCATGCCCATCCAGGGGAGAACGTCTCGGGCGCTGGGCAGATACACTCAGGACAGGGGGGCAATCCATCGCTGGGCACACACACACACACAGACACACTCTATATGGGGCAATTTGGAGAACTCAGTTGACTTGATCCATGTTTTTGGACTGTGGGAGGAAACCGGAGAACCCAGAGGAAACCCACGCAGACACGGAGAGAACATGCAAACTCCACCCAGATGGGGATTCGAACCGGGAATCCCTAGTGCTGAGAGGAGAACATGCTAAACCACTAAGCCACCGTGCCGCCCAAGTTTTAAATCCTTTAAATTGTATTTGTATTTTTTTCCATGTTTCGATTTATTACCGGGTGGCACGGTGGCTTAGTGGTTTAGCATGTTCTCCTCTCAGCACTAGGGATTCCCGGTTCGAATCCCCATCTGGGTGGAGTTTGCATGTTCTCCCCGTGTCCGCGTGGGTTTCCTCCGGGTTCTCTGGTTTCCTCCCACAGTCCAAAAACATGGATCAAGGTGAACTGAATTCTCCAAATTGCCCCATATAGAGTGTGTCTGTGTGAGTGAGTGTGTGTCCAGCGATAGATTGCCCCCCTGTCCTGGGTCTATCTGCCCAGCGCCCAAAACGTTCTCCCCTGGATGGGCATGGGGAACCCCCCCCCCCCACACACACACACACACGACCCTAATAGAGGATAAAACGGAAGATAATGTTCCCTTCAAGATTTCTTCCAAACGCTAGGTGGCGGCATTGCACTAAACTGGAAAGCAGGAACAGAAGAACAACAACAAACAGCGGCAGCTCCTCTATCGTGTTTTAATCTCCGAGATATTTAATAAAAAATAAAAGTTGTGACGTCATCATTCTAATCATCAGATCAAAGCGCGTGCATTACCGAAGGTGAGAGTCTTAATTAAACTAATTAAAGCTTTATTCTCTGTGTGGATCATCGGGATGGAAATAAAACTGATAGAAGGTGCATTTCTTTAAGACTTTGTTCTGGATGACGTCATTGTTCCTAATCCTAATCTCGGGACAGATGTATGTGAATGCAGTGTAATCCCAAATCAGAAAGTATAAAGTCACGTGTTCAGCATTCTCTCTCACAGCTCTGGACTTGAATTAACCCACAATGATTGAATTTATTTTGCAGAGGTGATGGAGCCTATCCCAGCTGTCATTCAACTAAAGGAGGAGGAAGACCCTGGACCTGTTACCTGTCCAGGTGAGGTCATCACCCACGATGTGATTCAGGTTCTGGGTGGAGTTTGCATGTTCTCCCCGTGTCCGCATGGGCCTCTCCGGTTTCCTCCCACAGTCCAATAACACGGATTTAAGGTAAATTGAATGCTCTAAATTGTCTTATATATGTCTATCTGCCCAGCGCCCGAAACGTTCTCCCCTGGATGGGCATGGGGAACATTCCCGGTTCGAATCCCCATCTGGGTGGAGTTTCCATGTCCTCCCCGTGTCCGCGTGGGTTTCCTCCGCGTTCTCCGGTTTCCTCCCACAGTCCAGAAACATGGATCAAGTCAATTGAGTTCTCCAAATTGCCCCATATAGAGTGTGTGTGTGTGCCCAGTGATAGATTGCCCCCTGTCCTGGGTCTATCTGCCCAGCGCCCGAAACATTCTCCCCTGGATGGGCATGAGGAACCCCCCCCCCCACCCCGCGACCCTAATAGAGGATAAAGCAGGAGATAATGAATGAATGAATGTTTAACGGATTCTGCATAGGTGGCACTGTGGCTTAGTGGTTTAGCATGTTCTCCTCTCAGCACTAGGGATTCCTGGTTCGAATCCCCATCTGGGTGGAGTTTCCATGTTCTCCCCGTGTCCACGTGGGCTTCCTCCGGGTTCTCCGGTTTCTTCCCACAGTCCAAAAAACATGGATCAAGTGAATTGAGTTCTCCAAATTGCCCCATATAGTGTGTGTCTGTGTGAGTGAGTGTGTGTCCAGCGATAGATTGGCGCCCTGTCCTGGATGTATCTGCCCAGCATTCTCCCCTGGATGGGCATGGGGAACCCCCCTGCGACCCTTATATAGGATAAAGCGGAAGATAATGGATAGATGAAGGTTAAATTAACGAAAGACTCATTACTTGTTTTTTAAACAGAAGCTGAAGCTTTCACCTCTTTGCACAAAGGCGTGGCCAAGAAGAGGACTCCTCACTGCTTAAGTTGTGGAGAAATGTTCACTAACATGCGTGAACTCAAACACCACCAGTGTGTTTACGTCAAAGACAAAATCTTTTTCTGCGCGCAGTGTGGAAAAAGCTTCCCGAATCGCAAAGGTCTTAAATACCATCGGCGCATTCACACAAACAAATCCTACTCCTGTCCGCAGTGTGAGAAGAGCTTCTATCGGTCGTGTGCTCTCAAAAGCCACCAGCGCATTCACACGGGAGAGAAACCCTACTCCTGCTCGCAGTGCGAGAAGAGCTTCTCTCGCAAGAGCGATCTGAAAAACCACCAGCGCATTCACACGGGAGAGAAACCCTACTCCTGCTCGCACTGTGGGAAGAATTTTACCCGCAAGAGTGATCTGAAAAACCACCAGCGCATTCACACGGGGGAGAAACCCTACTCCTGCTCGCAGTGCGGAAAGAGTTTCACTCAAAAGAGCGCTCTCAAAATCCACCAGCGCATTCACACCGGAGAGAAACCCTACTCCTGCTCGCACTGTGGGAAGAGCTTCACTGTACACTGCCATCTAGAGAACCACCAGCGCATTCACACCGGAGAGAAACCCTACTTCTGCTCAGAGTGCGGACGGGGTTTTTCTCAGCAGAACAGTCTAAAGAAACACCAGCGCATTCACACCGGAGAGAAACCGTATGGCTGCGCACAGTGCGGGAAGAGCTTTTCCCAGCAGTCTCATCTAAAAAAGCACCAGCAAGTTCACAGCGGAGAGAAACCGTATTTATGCATTGACAGTGTGAACGGAGCTTTAGTAATCGAGACGGTTTAATGATTTATATGAAGCTGTAGCCCTGCCCCTCAGACCAGGAATTACAGCGAGTGACAAAGTGGATTAAAATGTCATTCATTTGCAACATTACATTTCCATTTCCATTCAGTCGTTCAGCCGACGCTTTTATCCAAAGCGATTTACAAATGAGAACATTACAGTCAGGAGTTCTGCAGAAATCTAACTATACTGTAAATTCATCAAACCTGATTGTTATTTGATGCTGTGGCCCCTCCCCCTTTTTTATTTTTATTATTTTTTTACAACAGGTATTTGTTAAAGAGATGCGTCTTCGGTAGTTTCTTAAAACTGTTTAGTGATTCTGCCTTACAGACAGAGTTGGGAAGATCGTACCACCATGTTGCAGTGAACGCCACTGAGTGCGAATCAGCTCCTCGCTGAGATGAAACCACCAGGGGGCGATCATCAGAGTGTATTTAGAAAAGATAGAGTGAAGGTAGGAGGGGCAAGATCCAGAAATGGTTCTGTAGAGCAGAGTCAGTGACTTGTACTGAAAGCAGCAGCTACAGGGAGCCAATGGAGGGACATGAGTGATGGAGGGACGTGAGTGATGGAGGGACGTGAGCGATGGAGGGACGTGAGCGATGGAGGGACGTGAGCGATGGAGGGACGTGAGCGATGGAGGGACGTGAGCGATGGAGGGACATGAGTGATGGAGGACATGAGTGATGGAGGGACATGAGTGATG
>JAFMOD010001197.1:4871-14871 GCA_019802435.1 Corydoras maculifer
GGGGTTCCCCATGCCCATTCAGGGGAGAACGTTTCGGGCGCAGTGCAGATACACCCAGCACAGGGCACCAATACACTCTATATGGGGCAATTTGGAGAATTTGACCTTGATCCATGTTTTTGGACTGTGGGAGGAAACCGGAGAACCCGGATGAAACCCACGTGGACACAGGGAAAAACATGGAAACTCCACCCAGATTGGGATTCGAACTGGGAATCCCCAGCGCTGAGAGGAGAACATGCCAATCACAAACCACCGTGCCACCCCGGGGTTTAACAATCATCGATTCATTTTTTTTCATTCTCATCTAATTCGAGGTCACAGGGAGCCAATCAAAACCCTGGACCAGGGTGCCAGTTAGTGGTTGGCATGTTCTCCTCTTAGCACTGGGGATTCCTGGTTCGGATCCCCATCTGGGTGGAGTTCCCATGTCCTCCCCGTGTCTGTGTAGGTTTCCTCTAGATTCAAGGTCAATTAAATTCTCCAAATTGCCCCATATAGAGTATGTGTGTGAGTGAGTGTGTGCCCAGCGATGGATTGGCACCATGTCCTGGGTGTATCTGCCCAGCACCCATGGGCATGGGCATGGGGAACCCCCCCCCCCACGAACCTAATAGAGTATAAAGCAGAAGATAATGGATGGATGGGGGGGGGGGGTGACCAATTGATGTCTCTGCTGTTGGGGTCTCTCTAAACCCTCATTTTAAAAGCGCCATCTTTGTATTTTTTTTAACGTCCGAATCGCCAGCGAGGTCCAACTTAACTCCACGAGCCAAAGTGTGCGGCGCGTCTAAACAAGCTGCCGCTCCTTTGATGCATTGTTAATTATCCCCATTCATTAATCATACAAAACGAATCAGCTGCAAGGACTCCTGGGAGTTAATAACACTTTTAACAGGCAATTAGATCAAATTTCACTTTTCAACGGCGCACGCTCACCCACAGCCTCGTAGAACAGAAGAGCAGAGGAAATAATAATAATAATCATTCACAGGTATATTACAGTACACACACACACACACACACACGGCTCACCAGTCGGGTCAATGTCATTTCCAAGGTCAACAAACCTGGTTCTGCTTATGCATGCGTAAAAAATATAGCCACGGCATGCGACCTGCAAGCGATGACCGGGACGGACGCCTGAACCCACGAGATCCACTTAAAAAAAAAAAAAAAAAGGCACGGAACGTTCCGAAGACTGCGAATGCGAAAAGCAATCCAAATAAAATTGGCTGCCGTAAATGACACTCGATTACCATCTTAAATATACTGTCAAAAAGCAATTTGTGTCGCGCATGCCAGAGGCCGGGAATTTGCACCTTATTAGGGAGCCTGGACTATCATTAGGATCTCATTCTTTCTGATTTCCTTCCTTCTATTTCCTCTCTCTCTCTGTCTCTCGCTCGCTCTCTCTCTCCGTTATTTGGCGAGAGAGTCGTTCTAAAACAAACCTATTGCAGCATTATAAAGGAAAGTGTAAGAAAAGAACCGGGATAGGCTCAGATTTAGTCTCCACAGTTATCTTTACCTCGGTGTAGTAACCGCCGATGTACCGAAGAGGTACGGAGACGAAACGACAGCGGGACGTTTAACACCATGCATCACTCATCGTGGAGAACATGCAAACTCCACCCAGATTGGAACGTTACACTATATTGCCAAAAAGTACTTCTCTCAGTGCTAGGGATTCCCGGTTCGTATGCCCATCTGGGTGGAGTTTGCATGTCCTCCCCATGTCCGCGTGGGTTTCCCTCCGGTTTCCTCCCACAGTCAAAAACATGGATCAAGGTCAATTAAATTCTCCAAATTGCCCCATATAGAGTGTGTGAGTGCCCTGTGATAGATTGGCGTCCTGTTCTGGGTGTATCTGCCCAGCGCCCGAGACGTTTTCCCCTGGATGGACATGGGGAACCAGATGTCGAGACGCAGAGCGAAGAGGTCGCCAACTTTCAACGACAGAACTCCAAACATCACGTGGCCTTCACGAGCTTGAGAACAGAGCGCAGATAGAGTGAGAACTTCATGGAATGGGTCTTCATGGTCCAGCAGCTGCATCCACACCGTACATCACCAAGTGCACTGCAGAGCTCGGGGGGCGACGGTGTAAAGCACACAGCCACTGGACTCTAGAACGGCGGAGACGCATTCTCCAAAGTGACGGATCGAGCTTCTCCATCTGCAGATCCGATGGACGGGGTCTGGGTTTGGCGGTTCCAGGAGAACCGTACTCGTCTTAATGCACTGTGTAATGTTTGGTGTGTGTATGTGTGTGTGTGGGGGGGGGGGGGTATTTTGGGGGGGGGGGTTGTTTATCAGTTCTTTGCTATTTGTTTTCATCCGATTTTTGTTAAACTCCTGGATTATTATAATTATCCAGTCTCATTATTGATCAGGTGGAATTGTTATTGATTCACACACACACACACACACACAGCTCTCCGAAAGAAATAGTTAAAAATAAAGGCAAATCAAAAAAAAAATACAGCGACGAAATCAATTATTTAAACAGTTTTCCATGAAAAAGAGGAGCTGTGTCTTTATAAAGAACACGTCTGCAGGTCCACCGAGTCTTCAGCCCTCAATTAAAGTTTAATAAAACCGTTTCATATGAAACAAACAATATTCGTCCGGTGGTTGACGCTTAACCGTAACATATTTATAAGGTATAATTTATTATTTTATTTAAATGTTTATTTCCATTCATCCATTATCTTCCACTTTATCCTCTATTAGGGTCGCGGGGGGGAGGGGGGGGGTCCCATGTCCATCCAGGGGAGAACGTCTCCGGCGCTGGGCAGATACACCCAGGACAGGGGGCAATCTATTGCTGGGCACAAACTCACACACACACCCTATATGGGGCAATTTGAGAATTCAGTTGACCTTGATCCATGTTTTTGGACTGTGGGACGAAACCGGAGAACCCGGAGGAAACCCACGCGGACACGGAGGGGACATGGAAACTCCACCCAGATTGGGATTCGAACCGGAGATCCCCAGCGCTGAGAGGAGAACATGCCAAACCACTAAGCCATAAATGTTTATTTATTATTGTAAATAAAGCATGTCGACCTGGTGTAAACGTCCTAACGCCGCGCTCATCCTGACCTGACCGATCATCCGGCCGGCTGCCGAGCGACGGTGGGAGGGGCCGCAGCCGTCCTCCGCCTCGTCCCCTCCGTCCGTTTTCAATCTATCGCAAACTTTTGTGCTCTCTCTCTCTCTCGAGACTGCGTTTTCAAAGATAAACTCTTATCTGCAGGCCACACTGCAGCAGCCATTACTTCTCCGTTCAGTCCCTGCAGGGCGGCAGTTGCGAGGCCTGCGGTGCGATGGCTTCCATAATGCTTATGGTTGGGATAAGACCATAAGAGCATCAAGATCAACCTTCTTATATTCAGCCTTTGGGCAAATTTATATCCAGTGAGAATCCATTCGCCAGGCTTTCTGTAGTGACTAAAAGCACTCATCGGGGTTTTACCAGAATTGCTGGCAGTAGTAGATAAGATTTCGATAATACCTCGAGTTTCTGATCTAGTAAAGAGCCGCTGCCATTTCCCATGGGTACCTACTGTAAGTAAGTGCACAAGCTTTTTTTTATTTTATTTTTTTTCCTTATTGTTTTTTTTTGTAGTATTATTATTATTCATCCATTATCTCCCGCTTTATACAAAGCACCGGTTTGTTAACGAAATGGATATAACGAAATTACACTGATGGCTTAGTGGTTTAGCATGTTTTCCTCTTAACTCTAGGGATTCCCGGTTCGAATTCTAATCTGGGTGGAGTTTCCATGTCCTCCCCGTGTCCACGTGTCCTCAGAGTTCTCTGGATTCCTCACACAGTCCAAAAACATGGATTTAATGTCAATTGAATGCTTCAAATTGCCCCATATAGAGTGAATGTGTGTGTGTGTGTGTGTGCCCAGCAATAGATTGTCACCCTATTCTGGGTGTCTGGCGAGCGCCCAAAACGTCCTCCCCCCTGGATGGGCATGGGAAACAACTCCCCCCCCCACCCCACCCCACGACCCCACTAAAGGATTAAGAGGAGGATAAATGGATGAATTTGTCATGACTTCAATCCATCTATCCATCAAGTATCTTCTGCTTTATCCTCTATTAGGGTCGCGGGGGGGGGGGGGGGGGTTCCCCATGTCCATCCAGGGGAGAACATTTTGGGCGCTGGGCAGATACACCCAGGACAGGACACCAATCTATCACTGGACACACACTCACTCTATATGGGGCAATTTAGAGAACTCAATTGACCTTGATCTCAGCGCTAGGGATTCCCGGTTCGAATCCCCAATCTGGGTGGAGTTTCCATGTCCTCCCCGTGTCCGCGTGGGTTTCCTCCGGGTTCTTCGCTTTCCTCCCACAGTCCAAAAAACATGGATCAAGGCCAATTGAGTTCTCCAAATTGCCCCATATCAAGTGTGTCTGTGTGAGTGAGTGTGTGTACAGTGATAGATTGGCGTCCTGTCCTGGGTGTATCTGCCCAGCGCCCGAAATGTTCTCCCCTGGATGGGCATGGGGAACCCCACCCTCACCCCCCACGACCCTAACAGAGGATAAAGCGGAAGATAATGGATGAATAACAATCATACTACATTAGGGCGGCACGGTGGCTTAGTGATTTGGCATGTTCTCCTCTCAGCACTAGGGATCCCCGGTTGGAATTCCAACCTGGGTGGAGTTTCCATGTCCTCCCCGTGTCCGCGTGGGTTTCCTCCGGGTTCTCCGGTTTCCTCCCACAGTCCAAAAACATGCATCAAGGTGAATTAAATTCTCCAAAGTGCCCAGCGATAGATTGCCCCCCTGTCCTGGGTGTATCTGCCCAGCGCCCCCGCCCCCCCACCAACAACCATAATGTAGGGTAAAGCGGAAGATAATGGATGGATAATACATTCCTGCCGTCCATATTTTGCATCATGTGATCCGTATGCTTCACGTTTTGTTCGCGCGTATTTGCATAAAACCACATAAAAACAGGCTTCACACTTCAGTGTGGCAGATCTACGGGTGTGACGGCGAGACGTGATCCATTCGGCATCGTATGCTTCTAATAAAGCCCTGTCGCCGTCGGTCACGTCCCATGCACACGCGCTTCCCCGGCCTGCGACTCGACGCAGCTTCCAGTCCAAGCGTTAAGATGAGGCATCGCAGCGAGTCAAATCCCACGGGGCCCGATGAATCTCTTAATAAGCAGGTCTCCACAGGACTGGTACTGATTTCTGCTGCGAGTCGACGTATTAATGTGGCGGAGCGTGCGTTTATGAGTGCGTCAGGAGAAATTTGTGCACGGAGCACGAGGAGGTGATGGGAAACTCTAATGATGATGCGCCATGTTCCCTCAAACCTGTCTGCATGTGGCTGATGGAGCAATATTCCAACAGTCATTACGAAACATTATACAGTATAAAAAAAAAAAAAAAAGTGTGCAGGTATGATTCGCAGTTTAAACAAATATGGAATGTGAAATGATCAGTCCACCACCTTAAACATCGCAACACGCACCCGAAACGCCGATTAAATCCTAATCTAGTCGATAAACAGAACCACGGGACATCAAAGGAAACATCAAAGGAAACATCAAAGGAAACATCAAAAGGTTATATATGTCTCTACATCTGATATGTCCATTATAACTCCCACACGTTATATACATGCATGTTGTAACACAGGGCGACTCGAGGGCTTAGAGTTTAGCATGTTCTCCTCTCAGCGCTGGGGATCCAGCTTCGAATCCTAATTTGGGTGGAGTTTGCATGTTCTCCCCATGTTCACATGGGCTTTCTAAAACGTTCTCCCTTGGATCAGGATGAGGATGGGGATGGAGTGGTTGGCATGTTCTCGGGGCCCGGGTTCGAATCCCAATCTGGGTGGATTTCCAACGTTCATGATATTTTTCTCCAATTTCCTCCCCCAGTCCAAAAACGTGGATTTAAGGTGAATTGGCTGCTCCAAATTGCCACTATATATAGTGTGTGTGTGTGTATGTGCGAGTTAGTGTGTGCCCACTGATGGATTGGCACCCTGTCCGGGGTGCACCAGTCTGAAACAATCATTCTACCTGGACGGGCATTGGGAAACCTCCCTCTACCCCCTCCCCACCCCATGACCCCCTTCCTGCTGCAGAGTTTATGAATAATAATAAAAGGTTTAGATTTAAATATCTAATATTAACTCTGTTCACACACACCTGTAATCATTCACCACCAGGAGACAGAGCGACCACGGCGCAAATAAACTCCGGTCTCAATCAGTAAAATCCTTCAGCTCCCCCGCTGCTAATGAGCCACGTTTCCGTGCCGCTGATTAGCCAATCAGAATCCACAGGACACCTTCTGTTAGTCTTTTTATTTTCGTACGAAGACAAACGTGACTACAAACACTGGGTTTATGAAATTGGGCTTCACAGCAAAAAAAGATATTTCATCCATTGGGGAGGGGGGGGGACACACTCCCTCACACAGACACACACCATATGGGGCAATCTGGAGCATTCAAGTTGATTCATGACCCATGTTTTTGGACAGTGGGAGGAAGACCCATGCAGATGTAGGGAGAACATACAGACTCCACCCAGATTGGGATTCCAACCAGGAGTCCCCAGCGCTGAGAGGAGAACATGCCAACCACTAAGCCACCATGCCACCCAATTTTATATTTTTCAAAAATAGATCTAAAATGACACGCCCATTTTAAAATTCTCCTTAATTATTCATAAGCTCGGCTCGCCCTCTATAGAATATTCATTGCGGCTGCTTTAAAACATCTGTATATTTAAATTTGTGGGATATACCAAGTTTTATTGCAAAAAGTGTGTTTGCATATTAAAACCAATCCCAATATTCAATTTATCAAAATTTTTGGATTATCTGAAGTTCCTTGTCATGAACTCGGCTCGCCCTCTATAGAATATTTATAGCGGTTGCATTAAAACATCTGTATATTTAAATTTTTGGGGATATACACTCACGAAACATGAATTTAAATATTTAAAAACAGGCCATTACATTCAAACCCCTAAAAAGCCGATGAAAACATTCAGGTGGGGCTCACACGGCGAGAGCTGACCGGCTCCACGTCCTTTAATTCTGCAGCTGTATTCTTTTTGTTTTTTTTTTGTTTTTTTTGTTTTTTTTTGTTGCCCTTGCAGCTGTTTTGTTTCTGGATTCTGCTGCATTACCAACCTGCGGTGTTTGTTTCACTGAGCGTCTGCTAACCGCCACTAAAGCTTGCCATAAAGCGGGGAGGGGGTTAAAAAAAAAAAAAAAAAAAAAAGGGCTAAAAGGCATCCTGGAGAGAATCATTCTTGTGCTTTCAACTGAAAAACTATTCCAGCCTCAGAGTCGGAGACGGAAACGAAGGAAAAGACAAACGCAGAGAGAGAGACAGATTAAAAGGATAGTGAGTGAAGTGAGTCTCATCTGCTTTACACCACAATTAACGTCTCAGATTACAGATTACTAAATTAACGGGAATTCATCGGCGTTCGTGTATTTACACCCAAATCGCACCGCAGCGTGAGGGATGCTGATTCAGAATTTAATATCCATTTTATTCGCTGACATTAAGCCTCCTCGTCACTTACATCATGAGCAGGCGTTTCTAAAAAACCTGATATGGTGACATTTATACGTAACAGAATAATACCTGGTCGAGTTTGGGGCTCATTTATAAACGCTTCAGCAACTGAATGACGTGCTGAGAAAATAAATATATTCAGGTTTTTATTATTATTATTATTATTATTATTATTATTATTATTATGATGCCAAAAAAAACCTGAGGGGTTTCAATGAAATATTTATAAATACGCCATATAACGCCATCATGTATCAGGAATATATAAGTATAAATATAAGGGGGGGAAGGGGTCGAGTCCAGGACAGGGCGCCAATTTATAGACTCACACAATATAGGGGCAATTAAAAGAGCAGCCCATCCACCTTGAATTCACGCTTTTGGACTGTGGGATGGAAAATGGAGAACACGATGGAAAACCATGCGGACATGCGGGGAGAACATGCCAACTCCACCCAGATCAGGATTCCAAGCCGGATCCCCAGCACTAAGAGGCGAACATGCTAAACCACTAAACACACATCAGGTTTCACACACTCTTATTTCGATTTTTAATGGTTTTAAAATATATAAATTATATATATATATATATATCCATCCATTATCTTCCGCTTTATCCTCTATTAGGGTTGCGGGGGGGTTCCCCATGCCCATCCAGGGGAGAACGTTTCGGGCGCTGGGCAGATACACCCAGGACAGGACACCAATCTATCGCTGGGCACACACTCACTCACTCACACACACTCTATATGGGGCAATTTGGAGAACTCAATTGACCTTGATCCATGTTTTTGGACTGTGGGAGGAAACCGGAGAACCCGGAGGAAACCCACGCGGACACGAGGAGGACATGCAAACTCCACCCAGATTGGGATTCGAACCGGGAATGCCCAGCGCTGAAAGGAGAACATGCTAAACCACTAAGCCAACGTGTTGCCAATATATATATATATATATATAGACCTGAAGGTCTACAAAAACCTTAAAATAAAATATATTTACCTCGTGCTCGGAACGTCAGATAATCCAAAAATGTAAATAAATTGAACAGTGGGATTGGTTTGAATATGCAAACACGGTTTTGCACTAAAACTTGGTTTAAATAATAATTTTTTTTTTTAAGAGTTAAGAGTGTGAGTGTGTCGAGCCAGATAATGGATTCGGCAGCAAGCACAGGATAGAAAAACAGAAAGCGACAGAGATACAAAAACAGAACAAAGTGTAGAAATAGAAAGAGGGAGAAAAGGAGAGAGAGAGAAAGAGAGAGAGGGTGAGCGAGCAGGAGATAAAAACAGGAGAGAGAGAGAGAGAGACACAATGAGGGAAGAGGAATGGAGGATAATGAATGCAGAAAATAGAGCAGAGGGGAAGCGAGGGTGGAGACGTGAGGTAGTGGAAGTGGTTGCAGTTGAAAGCCGGGGCTTTGGTTTTAGCTCTTTGTGAAGCTCAACAGCCGAAGAACAAAAGGAGGCGCTGCAGAGCCGGAGGTCTCTTTAAGAACGTTCGAGCATGTTTACAAACGTTAGCAGCTATAAATAATACATAAAATACATCCTGGGTCTCAACCGGAGGTCAGGGTGCAGGACATGACCAGAACATGTGCAATACACACTAAACATATACACTGTACTCCCAAAAGTACCGGCTCCCCGGCCTCGACTCCCATATGAGCTCTAGAGACGTCCTATTCCTAACCCATAGGGTTCTAGATGACGTGGGTCCACCCTCGAACACCTGCGACTGTTCAGGGAAGGCCGTCCCACAAGGGTCAGGAGTGTACTGATGGGGATTTTGGACCATTGGTGAGGTCACACACCCACGTTGGACCAGAAGGCCTGGTTCTAATTCTTTCCATGTTTTTGGACACGGGGAGAACATGGAAACTCCACCCAGATGGGGATTCGAACCGGGAATGCCTAGTGCTGAGAGGAGAACGTGCTAAACCACTAAGCCACCGTGCCGCCCATGGAAACAACACAACAAATAAAATAAATAAAAGACGTTTGGCTTCAGGTTCACAGTGAAGCATTGCTTCATCTCAACGACTCCAGTGTGTAAATCTTCTGCAGGCAGGAGAAGTGAGTCGCCTATATAACAATGGATTAATAATGAATGCGAGTACACCATGCTTTCCACAGTAATTACCTTGGCAATACTTCTGCTGCCCTGTGGATGGCTGAAAGGCAAAGAAGATAAATGATGGTGCTCATCAAATCCAGAGGTAACAGCCTTTGCTGCTGCTACTCCCACACTGTGTGTGTGTGTGTGTGTGTGTATGTTTTGACATTACCCTAAAATATAATATATTCAATATCTTCTATTTGGGTCACGGGGGGGGGGGGGGGGGTTCCCCATGCCCATCCAGGGGAGAACGTTTTGGGCGCTGGGCAGATACACCCAGGACA
>JAFMOD010001197.1:17371-21850 GCA_019802435.1 Corydoras maculifer
TGGAAGCTTTATAACGATTGCCATAAATTAATTCCTTATCTGATAATGGCTTTATAAATGATCATAACTGTTTATAAAAACATGTCAGCTCTTTTACAGGTCATTTGATACTGCTATAAAGAAAACCGCATTAATATCAAATAAAGTAATAAAGTAAAATGATCGCATTAAGTAAGAATGTAAAAAAAAATAAAAAAAATGATTCAAAGTTTAATTTCTAATAATAATAATAATAATAACAGTTATAAAGTCCTGCATCATAATAGAGGTTCATGGAAAATGTTACAAGGTTTTATGAATATTTTATATTTTTAAATGAAGGTACTCATAATTTATTGTGAATACGGGATTCATAGGAATTGTTACCATTTTTTAAAAATTATTATTTAATTATTATTACATATTTAATTATTATTATTAACATGTTACTCATGTTGCGTATGTGTACATCTAATTAAGCAAGTACTGACATGCCATTGGCTTCAGATTAATCCATACATCATGGTTTGTAATCTAATAATAATCTAAAGATATATGTGGTATTGTTTCAGGATTCCTCTAAGTGGTTATCCTTGTTTCCGGCGCGCTGGGGTAGAGTTACAGCCGAGCGCATTAGCCGACTCTGGATCAACACTCTCACCCAACTCCTGCAATTGGCATGCGAGAGAAGAACAGCGAGATCTTTATAGAGCAAATTATAGGAGATCATGCTCCCCATAGCGACTATTTAAAACCCACTGCCTGTCACTTATGTAAGCCCCAAAAATAACCTCACAGCAGGGTTTGATACTCCAGCTTTTCGCCAAACGGATGGATTGAAGGGAAGACATGTCACCAGACGTACGGTTTAAGGCTTTCTTTGGTATAAAACAATACAGATTTTGAGTAAAAGTCATTATTTTTGCCAAATTTAAACTTATACAGGGGGATTTTTTTTTACACCTGTAGAAATTTTAATTATTCAAATGAGAGTTCCAATACTTGTTCAATCAGTTTTAAAATAATGAAGAACATGCAAATTGATATATACATCAACAAGAGTCACGCTTTATGATTCGGTCACTTATCTACATTGACGCCAGGGGTCCGCGGGGTCAATACATTTAATTCTGGAGCACATCGTTAGGTGGCCCAACCCCCCACAAGCTTTCTTTCAATTTGAGATCACTAAAGGAGGTGAAGTGGAGGTCGATGATCTTTCCGACTGTCAGTCAAGATCACGTTCGCTTAGTCGACGCCGAAATAAATAAAAATAAAAAAGTCAACAGTCGATCGTTTGAGTCTTTCAGCGTCGTCTGCACAATTTATTGATTGAATATTAAAAACAATATTGTTAAAGGATGTATTAAGCATACACTTCATATAGAAGTATGTTAACATGTCCTCCCTGTGTCTAGGTCTCTGGGTTCTAAATTGCCCCATATAAAGTGTGTCTGTGTGGGTGAGTGTGTGCCCAGTGATAGATCAGCACTCTGTCCTGGGAGTGTCTGGCCAGCACCCTAAACATTCTCCCTTTGATGAGCATTGGGGAACACCTACCCCCCCCCCCCCCATGACCCCACCAACCCAAATATAGGATTAAGCAAAGATAATGAATGAATGTTAATTGGAATATCCTTCCATCATCTTCCACATAATCCTCTACTAGGGTTGTGTCCATCAGGAGAACGTCTCGGGCGCTGGGCATAGACACCCAGGACAGGACGCCAATCTATCACTGGACACACACTCACTCATACAAACACACTCTATATGGGGCAATTTGGAGAACTCAATTGACCTCGAACCATGTTTTTGGACTGTGGGAGGAAACCAGAGAACCCGGTGGAAACCCATGCGGACATGGGGAGGACATGCAAACTCCACCCAGATGGGGATTCGAACCATAATTCGAAATAGGGAATCCCTAGTGCCGAGAGGACAACATGCCAACCACTAAGCCACCGTACAGCCCTTAATAAATAAATATAATAATAAATTATATTATAAATATTATAACATGTTTTTGTCACCCACGGTCTAAAGAATCTGGTCTGCTTGGGTGAAAAAATTAATAAATACAATAATAAATTATAAATAAATAAAAACAGATTTTGGTTTCACAGAATCAAAAGTGAAAAGATCATCCAGACTGTTTTTCGCAGAAGGTGCGAAAGCCACCATCTGTCTCATTAGGGGGCGGTGTCTGTGCACAGGGCACGGGCGACTCGCACCACCTTCTCAAGGCGGCAGCGAGCTTGACGGCTCTGCCTGTCGTCCAGATCCGTCCCTCATCGAAAATGTATGAAGCATCTTAAAAAGGAGACTCAGACAATGACGGGGACAGACTGTCCAGCAGCCGGAGTCGGGTTTCGGGGAGGACGGGCTGAAATACATCAGCTTTGTTTGAATGCATCAGTGGAATGTTTGTGAATTAAATAAGCAGTTATTAAAAATGACAGGTGGTTTAGCATGTTCTCCTCTCAGCGCTGGATATCCGGGTTCAAATCCCAATTTGGATGGAGTTTGCACAGGGTGACCAGGTTCTGAATTGACCAGATGTGGGACAAAGACTATGCTTGTGTGAGACAATGTGGGACAGCAATGCATTGCCATATACTGTATGTATATATATATATATATATATATATATATTCATTCATTCATTATCTTCCGCTTATCCTCTATTAGGGTCACGGTGGGGTTCCCCATGCCCATCCAGGGGTGAACGTCTCGGGCGCTGGGCAGACAGACCCAGGACAGGGCACCAATCCATCGCTGGGCACACACTCACTCACACAGACACACTCTATATGGGGCAATTTTGAGAATTCAATTAACTTGTTCCATGTTTTTGGACTGTGGGAGGAAACCGGAGAACCCGGAGGAAACCCACGCAGACACGGGGAGAACATGAAAACTCCACCCAGATGGGGATTCGAACCGGGAATCCCTAGCGCTGAGAGGCGAACGTGCTAACCACTAAGCCCCCGTGCCTCTATATATATATATATATATATATATATATATGAGACCTAATTTGCATTTTATTGTGTTGATGGGCGTGCCCTTAACATGCGTACACCTTCCCGATTGGCTGACATTCAAACAGCCCGCCTCTTCCCCGATAACGGCCAACACCACCGCCCAATGGCAAATTATAAAACTCGCATCTGGTCACCCTCACATCTGGTCACCCTAAGTTTGCATGTTCTCACCATGTTCGCCTGGGTTTCCTGCAGGTTCTTCTGGTTACCTCCCACAGTCCAAAAACAGGGTTTTAAGGTAAATTGAATGCTCTAAATTGCCCCATATAGCGTGTGTGGGAGTGAGTGCCCAGCCATAGATTGGCACCCTGTCCTGGGAGTATCTGCCCAGCGCCCTAAACGCTCTCCACTGAATGGTCATGGAGAACCACGCCGGGACCTTAGTGGAGGATTAAGCATGGGAGGACATGGGGAACAACCCCTCCCCTGTAAAAGTCCATTTATCTGTTGAAGGGTACACTGCAAGGTCTATAAAAGGACGTTGGGTCAGTTTGATGGTGATGACCTTAAGTGACCCGAACAGGCCCTGATGACATCTCCACCAAACGCCTGGAATGGAGATCGTGGGCTCAGCCCTTACATCGGTGCCTGACCTCGTAAGGTCTTTTCTTAACACATTCCAAAAATCAACCCGAACAAAAGGTTCTAAAGCTCCACGGTGTGTGTGTGTGTGTGTGGGGGGGGGGGGGGGCGGATACGTTCCTGTATTTAGTTGTTGCTGTGGACAGGCCCAGGGCCTGCAGAGCTCCGGATAAAAGGAAAGGCGAAGGTAAAGTAAGAAAACAGGGCTAAACAAAAAGGACGAGGCCGAGACGGGAGCAGACTCATCCGAAACGACAACGCGGGAGAAGGGCCTTCAGCCGCAATAAGGGAAGAGCGCGGAACAACACGGATTCCATTAAAGGTGAATACGAACAGCACAAAACGATCCCCAAAATAAACAACCATTGGGTCGTGAGATGGCACTATAATAACCCAAAACACTCCCTTACAACTTTCTGGTTTTGTCCGTAGCCGCCGCACACCGCTGCTTAATTATTAAACATCTGCCATCAGCAGAAAGTCGTGATGGTTTAGGAAGGCAATCGGTCAGTCTCTGCATCTGTCCCAGCAGACTGCAGTTTTTAATTTACTACTAAAACAGTGCAACGCGGGGACGCAACGCGGGGACGCAACGCCAAACTTTAAAAACGTTTCATTCACTACGTAAAAAAAAAACAAAAAAAATCCTCACGTCACCTCGTTCTTTCTGAACATTTCATTAGTTGCTGGAGGCCAATTGGTTTGGTCGCAAAAGTACGATTCCATAAATTTATACTACTATAAATTTGTATTATAGAATATTTAAATTTTATGGATAAAAATACTATTATATAAACTTCCATCACACATAGTACTGTGTATATATATATATATATATATATATATATATATATATATATATATATATATA
>JAFMOD010001197.1:22440-24940 GCA_019802435.1 Corydoras maculifer
CATTCCCCCAAAAAAACTAGTATGACGCCCAAAGGCTTAGTGGTTTAGCATGTTCTCCTCTCAGCGCTGGGCATTCCCGATTCAAATCCCAATCTGGGTGGCGTTCGCATGTCCTCCCTGTCTCTGGGTGGGTTTCCTCACACAGACACACTCTATATGGGGCAATTTATGGCATTTAATTGACCTTGATCCATGTTTTTGGACTGTGGGAGGAAAGCGGAGAACCTGGAGGAAACCCATGCGGACACGGGGAGAACATGCAAACTCCACCCAGATTGGGATTCGAACCTGGAATCCCTAGTGCTGAGAGGCAAATTATAATTTACTATATTGTGGGGATTCCAGGTTCGAAATCCCAATCAGGGTGGAGTTTGCATGTTCTCCCTGTGTTTCCCTGGTTTCCTGGTTTCACCCCACAGTCCAAAAACATGGATCAAGGTTAATTGAGTTCTCTAAATTGCCCCATATAAAGTGTGTTTGTGTGAGTGAGTGTGTGTCCAGTGATAGATTGGCATGTTCTCCTCTCAGCGCTAGAGTTTCCGGCTTTGAATCCCAATCTGGGTGGAGTTTCCATGTCCTCCCCAACATGGATCAAGGTCAATTGAATTCTCCAAATTGCCCCATATAAATTGTGAGTGTGTGTCCAGCGATAAATTGACGTCCTGTCCTGGGTGTATCTGCCCAGCGCCCGAAACGTTCTCCCCTGGATGGGCATGGGGAACCGCCCCCCTTCCCCCACGACCCTAATAGAGGGGTAAAAATGTAAACCGTACAACACAAAGGTCCACATTTGGGAAAAACCCCTTTAAATCAACATATTTTTTTTAATACACTGCGATTTAATATTTCTTTAAACACCAAATGAATAGTTCAGCATGTAGATGCAAAAAAAAAATAATAATAAATAAAAAAAATTAAATAAAAAAAAGCCAAGAAAATGTCAAAGGCTGACGCTTATTTCTTTCAGAATCTATAAATATTCAGTTAATCCCGCCGTGCCAGCGCTCACTCGTTCCCGTCCAATCCAAACACCGCGAAACGTTAAACACCATTTTATGTTCCGAGCAAAAGCCTCCGTTCGCATTCTTAATTAGTGCAAATTCCCTCCGTACTTTTATCATTACCTCTCTCTGCTTTAACCGTATACATATTCATCATGACCCACTTTCTGCGGTTTTACAAAACCTCCGTTTTAATCTTTTTTTTTAAAGACAGGCCGACAGGATTAGGAGTTATACAGCGATCGTTAACCAGCAGGATTTTAATGACGACTGTTAACAGGAAATTAAATCAAATTAAATAAGAGAGAGAGAGGTCGGCTGTAAATACTGGCAGCCTTGATAAACATGAACAGCGTTTCCTACACAAGACCTTTAATAGTTAGTAAAATATTAATATATTGGTATATGATTAATAATTAGTATTCATTCATTCATTATCTCCCTCTTTATCCTCTATTAGGGTCGCGGTGGGGTTCCCCATGCCCATCCAGGGGAGAACGTCTCGGGCGCTGGGCAGATAGACCCAGGACAGGGCGCCAATCCATCGCTGGGCACACACTCACTCACACAGACACACTCTATATGGGGCAATTTTGAGAATTCAATTGACTTGATCCATGTTTTTGGACTGTGGGAGGAAACCGGAGAACCCGGAGAAAACCCACGCGGACACGGGGAGAACATGGAAACTCCACCCAGATGGGGATTTGAACCGGGAATCCCTAGTGCTGAGAGGAGAACATGCTAAACCACTAAGCCACCGTGCTGCCAATAATTAGTATTAGATTAGAAAAAGATGGGCGTATGTATATTTTTGGGATTAGGAGTTAAGGATGAGTGTTTGTAACTAATATTTACAGGAAGGTGGGGGCGGCATGGTGAATTAGTGGTTAACCTGTTCTCCTCTCAGTGCCGGGGATCCAGGTTTAAATCCCGATCTGGGTGAAGTTTCCATGTCCTCCCCGTGTCCACTGGGTTTCCTCCCACAGTCCAATAACATGGATTTAAGGTGAATCGGCCGCTTTAAATTGCCCTTCTATCGTGGGAGTGTGTTTTGAGTCGGACAAATAGAGCAAGTCTTAGCTCTGAAATGTCACAGTGTTGGAAAAGGAGGGAGGGTTCGAAAGACCGTACGTTATAAATCAACAAGAACCGTGTTACCGATTTCATGTTCCTGATCCTGCTTAGCGCCTGTTTTTTGGAACCATATTGATTTTGTGTCCTGACCCTTACCTGCCTGTTTACTGACCACGATAACGGTCCGCGGGATCTGTTGGTGTTCTACACCGATGCCCTTTAGACCCTCGGGGTGTGGGTGCTCCATCACACGCTCACTCAACACGCTCAATTCTTTCTCCAAAAAACAGCTCCACTTGTTACAGTATTAAAAAAAACTGGGGCTTGGTGGTTGGCATGTTCTCCTCTCAGCCCTGGGGATTCCTGGTTCCAATCCCGACATGAGTGGAGCTTCCATGTTCTTCCCGTGTTCTATAAAACAT
>JAFMOD010001197.1:29940-48388 GCA_019802435.1 Corydoras maculifer
TGTCGCTCTTTATCGACATGTTACCATGGTTACGAGACACAAAAAGGCCTACGGTGGAAGATTCTCTCACACACACACACACACACACACACACACACACACACACACACACACACACACACACACACACACACACACACACACGGGCAGTTGAGTATCAATAATAAATCATAAAATAAATAATCAAAAATAAATAGGGGCGGCACGGTAGCTTAGCGATTTGGCACGTTTGCCTCTCAGCGCTAGGGATTCCCGGTTCGAATCCCCATCTGGGTGGAGTTTCCATGTCCTCCCCGTGTCCGTGTGGGTTTCCTCCGGGTTCTCCGGTTTCCTTCCACAGTCCAAAAACATGGAACAAGTTAATTGAATTCTCCAAATTGCCCCATATAGAGTGTGTCTGTGTGAGTGAGTGTGTGCCCAGTGATAGATTGGCGCCCTGTCCTGGGTGTATCTGCCCAGCGCCCGGGACGTTCTCCCCTGGATGGGCATGGGAAACCCCACTGCGACCTTAATAGAGGATAAGCGGGAGATAATGAACGAATGAATGAAAAATAATAAACTAAAAAGGTATTTTCTCAGAATTAACCAACAATACTGCACTTTGAGATCTGCTTTAGTTAACGATGTGAAATAAAAGACTTTTTTTTTTTTTCTTTTAAAATAAAATATATAATACACACACACACACACACACACACACACACACACACACACACACACACACACACGAAGCTATAAAAAACTAAATATTTTATTACACACGTAGGTATATATATATATATGGGGCGGCACGCTGGCTTAGTGGTTTGGCATGTTCTCGATCCCTGGTTCGAATCCCCATCTGGGTGGAGTTTCCATCATGTCCTCCCCGTGTCCGCGTGTGTTTCCTCCGGGTTTTCCGCTTTCCTCCCACAGTCCAAAAACATGGATCAAAAACAATTGATTTCTCCAAATTGCCCCATACAGAGTGTTTGTGTGTGAGTGAGTGTATGTATGCCCAGTGATCGAGTGCCCCCTCCCCTGTCCTGGGTGTATCTGCCCAGCGCCCGAGACGTTCTCCCCTGGATGGACATGAGGAACCTTTAATACCTACAGTTTCTGTAATACCTGCAGTCTTCTGACGAATAAAACTAGAACAAATTGGGAGGAGTCGAACATGATCAGTTCGCACGATCAGTCACCACTTTGATTCGTGTTTTTTTATTTTATTTAATTTGTCTAAAGCTGGGTTAAAGTTATTGCTCTGTAAATGTCTTTACAAGTATTTTGGATCATCACATCTTTCTTCTTATTGGTTGTGCTTGTTTCTCTTTCATGTTGGGTTCCTTGGTCACCCAGTTGCCCTCTGTGGGCATTTGGTGGCAGTGTTTTTTTTGCAGTTGGCCGAGTCTGAACTCGAGGCTCCTCTTCATGACGGCCAGCATCATGGTGAACTCATTCCATCATCAGTTCCAGAGCACCAGCGAACCTTGTGCGTCATTGCTTTGCGTTTATTTAGAGTTGTGTTCGGCAAGTCGCCATTCCAACTTTGTCCTTCGTCCTCGGCATCTTGATGCCCCGTGATTCATGTCGCTGTGCATTATTGTTTGCCCCTGCCGTTCCATGGCCGTTCGGATTTGCTAAGCCACAGCTTTTGTCTGCATCCTACGCATCACGATTCTTTAGTCTGCAGACCAGACAGCCGACCTTATCGCGTTTCACTATAGAGGTCAGAGACGGGTCAGGTCCAGAGCGTTCCTCTTAGCTTCCCCGCTCCCAAAACGCAGTCTGATTTATGATACAGTGTTTAATAAATCTACATACAACCTCATAACACATTAATTTAATCATCTAATCAAATAATTTAAGAATTCCTACGATTTCCGTCATTTACATAATTTAGCTGATTCTATCCTGCCATCCATCCATTATCTTCCGCTTTATCCTCTACTAGGGTTGTAGGGGGGGGAGGGGGTACCCCATGTCCATCCAGGGGAGAACGTCTCAGGCAGATACACCCAGGACAGGGCGCCAATCTATCGCTGGACACACTCACACACACTCTATATGGGGCAATTTAGAGCATTCAGTTGACCTTAATCCATGCTTTTGGACTGTGGAAGAAAACCGGAGAACCCAATGGAAACCCAGGCGGACACGGGGAGGACATGCAAACTCAAAAACAAAGCCCAGAAGGTACGAGAAGCTCGACTACGTACCAAAAAGGAGCTGATGGTACGTTTCTGTAGCTTTTAAATGTCATGTCATTCATATTGTTCCAACTTTTCGTGAAACATTCATCACTTTGTTAAATTTACTGCTATGAACGTTATTATAACCGCTGAACGGTGATGGAGGCTTCATAACACATAACTTAATATATAAAACGCTTCTTCAGGATTCCGCACCATCCTAATCAGCCGTCCATCCATGATCTGAATCCGAGAGGGAGTCAGAGCACTCCACGTTATCTCCGGTGGGGGCGGGGTCTTGTTTAAATGACTGGAACTCGCTGGAGAGCATTGACTGAAGGACAAAATTAAAAACTGCGGAGACTGAGAAATCGGCTGAGAAGTCTGCTTTTCTTTACGCGTCCCACACCGCAATGCATCCAGCCGTCGGAGATCTCATTCAAACCGAGAGATCTCCATTCAAACCGAGAGATCTCCATCCAAACCGAGAGATCTCCATTCAAACCGAGAGATCTCCATTCAAACCGAGAGATCTCCATTCAAACCGAGAGATCTCCATTCAAACCGAGATCTCCATTCAAACAAGGCCAGTTTGGTCATTAAATTTAACGTTCTCACTGAAGAACCCTCTCTAGATATTCATTTGCATATTTAATTTCTAAGATTGTTCGGTGGCTTAGTGCTTTCCCAATCTGGGTGGAGTTCCCATGCCCTCCCCGTGTCCGTGTGGGTTTCCTCCGGGTTCTCCGGTTTCCTTCCACAGTCCAAAAACATGGATCAAGTCAATGGAGTTCTCCAAACTGCCCCATATAGAGTGTGTGTGTGTGAGTGAGTGTGTGCCCAGCGATAGATTGGCGTCCTGTCATGGGTGTATCTGCCCAGCGCCCTGAAGTTTCTCCCCTGGATGGGCATGGACCACCACCACCACCACCACCACCCTAGTAAAGGCTAAAGCAGAAGATAATGGATATTCAATACATTTAATAATTTACCTTCATAATTTTATTCCTTGGCGTATATTTCGGGCTCTGAGCTTCAGCACAGCGACGCCCCCCCAGCCGAGGGTCGTGAGGGTGATGGAGTGGACAGAGCGTGTGCAGTGTTCTCTGATAGAACCCGTATTGTGCATCACAGAGTTACGCTGGTAATTCAAAGCCATGATTTCTATTACGCCGTCTGTAATTTTTTTTTTTTTTCTTGGTCGAGAGAATTTCTCTCTCCTTTTGAAAGAGTCCTTTATTGTGGGTTCTGTTTACCAAGCGGCCGTCGCCGTGTTCTGATTGGTGTTTGTTTCTCGGGCGGCGTATCGAATTGCTCGTATTGAATGCAGCTCTATCGCTATTGTCTCACAAAGTGTGAGCACTGCGGTCTGGAAGAGGCTGCCGACATAAAACCCTGACTCAGCGTTCGTGCTCGCTCATTCAGCGTCCAGGCCGTTTATTAAAACGTTTATCAGATCAGATCGGGGTGACGACGTGTTCCGTGGCGTAAACATTGCTGGAAATCTTTGGCAAACTTATTGTCTCATTGTTACATTTAAAAAAAAAAAAAGAAAAAATGAAGTCTGGACAGTTGTTCACGTCTGTCCCTTTAGAACAGGTCTTTTTTTTTTTTTGTTACAGCATGACGGTGCACCAACGTCCATAAAGGCATGGGTGGGGGTGTTGGGCGTGGAAGAGGTTCTCTGATCAGAACAGAACTCTGACCTCAACTCCATCCATCACCTTTGGGATTAAAAAAAAAAAAAAAAAAAGGAGGTTGCAAGCCAGGGCTTTTTATTCAACATCAGCCTCTAACCTCACGACATCACATGGAAATAACATGTTTCCTTTGAAGGTGTGGTAGCTCAGTGGTAACAGTGTTGGGCTGTCTATCTGAAGGTTGGGGGTTCAAACCCCAGGTCCACTGAAGTTACCAATGTGGGCCCTTAACCCTCATTGCCAGTTGGGATACTTGTTGGTCACTTTGGATAAAAATAACCAAATGTAAATTAATTAATTCATTCATTATCTCCCGCTTTATCCTCTATTAGGGTCGTGGGGGGGGGGGGGTTCCCCATGCCCATCCAGGGGAGAACGTTTCGGGCGCTGGGCAGATACACCCAGGACAGGGCGTCAATCCATGGCTGGGCACACACTCACTCTATATGGGGCAATTTGGAGAATTCAATTGACTTGATCCATGTTTTTGGATTGTGGGAGGAAACTGGAGAACCCAGAGGAAACCCACGCGGACACGGGGAGAACATGGAAACTCCACCCAGATTGGGGATTCGAACCGGGAATCCCTAGTGCTGAGAGGCGAACATGCTAAACCACTAAGCCACCGTGCCGCCCCCAAATGTAAATGTAATGTAAAATTGTTTAACATTTTTAATCTATTATTCATGAGTCCTCTTACTAAATATGTTTCTATGCATATGTTATAGTTATTATTTTTCCTCCTGCCAGGGATTACGGTACGAGAGGGCGTGGCATTATCGTGAATCAATCCCATAAACAAAATGTTATTAGTCCTGATGCGTAGAGGAATACAGTTACACCTCTTTACGTGATTTATTTACAATAATACACAACTTCGCGCGTCTTATTGCTTTAATAAAATGCTTACAAAACACACTATAATAAATAAGGTTTGATTGACAACCAAATCGTTAATAATCTGGTCTTCCACTGGTCCTTTTTTTTTTTTTTTTACTGTGAACGCTGAGTAACAGGTTTTCCGGTTTCTCTAACAACTAAAATCTGCCGTCTAGTGGCCAAATTACAGATCACGCTTTATATTAATCTGTATTTAATAATGTAAAATAATGTAAATGTAAAATGTATATCACGCATTGCTACAAGGTGAAGCGCCCAGAGAGGGGTGTTATTAATGATGTCATGGCTGGACAAAAAGCTCCGCCAATCAGATTTAAGAAGCAGATCTACCCGTTTAATTACCATAGATGGCAAAAGTGGCACCAAAGACACATAGCGAGTCAGAATACGGGAGCGCGGGTTAATTAAGACGTGACATTTAAATAAGATTGTGTAAAACGTCCGCGGTGATGGATGAGCTGCCGGTGAAGCTAAAAATGAGTCGGTGCCGAAAACTTGATCTAAACTGATTGAATGTAACCAAACAGGCAACCAATTTTTTTTTTTTTTTTTTTTTTTTTTTTTTTTTAACAACAGCGTGTTTAGAGTGTGCAGCTGAGTGTGTGCTTGTGGATGAAGAATAGTAAGCCTATTACAAATGAGAGAGGGTTCTCTAACAGGGTTCTACAGCCTGACCCGCTTCTGAATTCACACATTCAAACCCGATGTCTATCAGTTCTATCCATTATACTCTGCTTTATCCTCTATTAGGGTCGCGGGAGAGGTTCCCCATGCCCATCGAGGGGAGGACGTTTCGGGCTTGGCGATACACTCAGGACAGGACGCCAATCCATCACTGGACACACACTCACTATTTGGGGCAATTTGGAGAAGTCAATTGACTTGATCCATGTTTTTGGACTGTGGGAGGAAACCGGAGAACTCGGAGGAAACCCACGTGGACACGGGGAGGGCATGGAAACTCCACCCAGATTGGGATTCAAAGCGGGAATCCCTAGTGCTGAGAGGAGAACATGCTAAACCACTAAGCCATAATTTATATATATGTGTGTGTGTGTAATTTTTTACTTATTTAGTAAAATAACTTGAAATGTTCCACTGTAAGGTGTTAGATTTGCATACAGACTGACACCCCTCATCGAGGACATGGTCTCCAGTCTGCTTTGGGAACCGATCTGTTCTGTAATGGATCACACGGCCCTCCTGAGGGTTGCGAGGGGAGCCAGCAGCATCAAAAGAGCTTTCCTTCCATAATGGGAGGACATTTTCCACTCTGTGGTTATCAGAGGAGCATAGAAAACCATGAAGGACACAACCTTCCCGCCAACACAGCCTTTTAACACCTCTACCACCGGGGAGAAGTGACGGAAACGGCTCACAGAACAGCTTGAAGTTAATACAAATGCCGTCACTTCACCATCAGGCCCGGATCAAATCTATAAAAATAAAGACAGAATACAGACATCTCCGATCTCAGGGCATCACAGACCCGGCGTTCTCATACCGGCTCTGTACAGAGTTGGACACTCGCCATCGTGTCAGCCAGCATTTGCAGTGAAAACCGTAGAGCATGTCGGGTTAGTTAATTAAAAGTAATTAAATGTCACAAAGAGCAAAAACAAAAACAAAAAAGATTCACAAAGACGTGTGATGAGCTCGAGTGCACGTCACAATAAAGAGGAGCCAGATCTACGGATGCAATCAGAGAGGGACCCCCACCCCGTCAGAGTGATGGAACAAATTATTATATATATATATATGGGTGGCTTAGTGGTTGACATGTTCTCCTCTCAGCACTAGGGATTCCCGGTTCGAATCCCAATGTGGGTGGAGTTTCCATGTCCTCCCCGTGTCGTTCACTACGTTCTAGTGATGAACGGCGCCTGGTGGGGCAAGGCTACCCACTGCATGACCTGTACCTGCAGCTCATTTACATATCCTGACTCTGATTGGTTATTTTAATTCTGTTCTAATTTTCTAAGCTCTTATGCGTAGTGGGTGGCGTCAGCGGCGCCTGATATCGATTATCGAATTTTAAAATTTAGAAAAAATTATCTAATGAAAATGAACTAATTCTAATGAAAATTTGAATGTATCTTGTGTGTGTATAGATTTCTATTCACATATTTTATTTATTTACTTTTAGTTTTTAAAACTTCTTTTTAATTGCTAAATATATTTGTCACCTTATTCCAATGTAACTTGCTGCTGAGAATGAGAATTCCCCCCATTGTGGGAGAAATAAAGGTCTTATCTTAACTTTACAAGTTCAAGCAAAAAAAAAATTTTTAAATAAATGAAAAAAAAAAAATGACAATAATTGTAACAATTCTCTACAAAAATCTGTGACCGTGTGCCATTATACAAAGCATTTCATATTCGGTGTCTGACAACAAAATAGCCCGACTAATTTCCACACATATCAGCAGCTTTGAATAATTTATACAGCGGCATGATGACTCAGTGAAACTGCATTAGAGAAGTAAATGAAAGCTGGGTGTGTGTTGATGTGATGCACGTCTGTGTCTGATTGCTCCAGTCAACAGAACAAATTGTGCCTTATTGCATTTTAATTAGCTCTTCCTCTCGGTTTATCTGTAAATAAGCTTCCCGGCTCGTACGCCCGAAGTGAAACGGCACTGGCTTCCGATTTGAATAGCCATTTAGCTCTTCAGTAATATTTCCAAATGCGATAAAAGCTGGAGGGCAGGGCCAGAGGAGCCATGATGCAACTTAACATCAATAGTGGGGTACAAACCAAATGGTCCAATTAAAAAGTGGTTCTTCATTAAACTGAGACGCTCATGTTTCAAATAAATTATATATATATTTATATATATATATATACATTGGAGAACTCAATTGACTTGATCCATGTTTTTGGACTGCTGGAGGACACCGGAGAACCCGGAGGAAACCCACGCGGACCACGGGGAGAACATGAAAACTCCACCCAGATGGAGATTCAAAACAGGAATCCCTAGTGCTGAGAGGAGAACATGCTAAACCGTGCCAATATATGTATATATATATATATATTTTTTTTTTTTATTTAGGGCCACACACCAACAGTTAAAGAAACATATAGAACAAGCCTCAGTCCACATCACCAGGTCCACAAAAGAAATAGCTGGAGACGTTTGGTGTGGAGGAACCCTAACCCTCGCACACACCCCTCTATGTTGTTGTATGCAAACACACACAAACACAAATACACACACATACACGCCAGGTCAGCTCACTCATGTAGAGTCATATGCAAGACTTGATTAGAGGAAGTCCTGCTGCTACAGTGTGTTACTACAACACAGCCTGTTATGTGTGTGTGTGTGTGTGTGTGTGTGTGTGTGTGCGTCACAAATTTGCAGGTCACACACACACAGAACCTGCAACAAACAACTTCCAACTTCCCGTTACAGCAGGACTGTCTCACTGCATGAGCTCCGACACGGCAGGGTTGGGTAAGCACGGTGAGGAGGAACCTGATTGGCCCACACAGAGCCCTGACCTTAATCCCATCAAACACCTTTTGGAGGAGCTAGAATGGAAATGACGAACGAGGACCTCGCGCCTGACCTCACGAATGCTTTTCTGGATTAACAGAGAAAAACATTAATCAACCCTGAAATCTGTCCATATATTTATATATTCATGCATTATCTTCCACTTTAACCTCCACTAGGGGCGCGGGGAGGGGGGGGGGTTTCCCATGCCCATCCAGGGGAGAACGTTTCAGGCGCTGGGCAGATACACCCAGGACAGGGGGGCAATCTATCACTGGACACACTCACTCACTGTATATGGGGCAATTTGGAGAATTCCATTGACCATGATCCATCTTTTTGGGACTGAGGAAACCCACGCAGACACAGGGAGAACATGGAAACTCCACCCAGATGGGGATTCGAACTGGGAATCCCTAGCGCAGAGAGGAGAACATGCCAACCACTAAGCCACCGTGCCACCTCTATATATATATATATATATATATATATATACACACACACACACACATACATATACACACATGGTTGCAGGGGGGGGGGGTTCCCCATGCCCATCCAGGGGAGGAGGTTTTAGGCGCTGGGCAGATACACCCAGGACCGGACACCAATCCATCGCTGGGCACACACTCACACACACACACACACACACACACTTTATATGGGGCGGACATGGGGAGAATAAGCAAACTCCACCCAGTTTGGGATTTGAACTGGGAATCCCTAGTGCGGAGAGGAGAACATGCTCAACACCAAGCCACCCTATATATATATATATATATATATATATAAAAGATATGTATTTACATTTTTCCTGCAGCATTAGACAGTTTTTTTACCTTAATTGTTATTGTCCAGATCGTAACTACGACACTGCTCTTCTGTTTGGTGTTGACGGCATCACGGCACGATCATTAACATTAAAATGAAATCACTGGTTGGCAGTGAAATCGAAGACGACGCATGTGATGTCACACACACAGCAACACAAACGCATTCTGTGACAGATACAAAGCAGTTTAATACGCAGCCGCGGAAAATAGATGCCAATTACAAAGAGGGAGCGGCAGAGTCTTCGGGGGTTACTGATGATATTAAACAGCAAACAAGATCATGAACACTATTGAATTTGGTCTCGTGAAATGTCTGCTTTAAAGGCCTGATTTAACGCGCCGTTTCGGGGGGAATATCAGTGAGTCACGGATGGGAAATCGCTTTGTTGGCTATAGAAGGCCTCTCCTCCAGCCCTGCTGCCACGAGCATGAATAATGAATCCACACTTTCCTGAGGCTGCCAGGACACCGAGTCCGGAAAGTCTATATGAAAGTAAAATGTAAGAAACACAAAATTATATATAAATTATATACTTGTACACGTGCCCTGATAAACGCTCCTGTGATCTGATTTTGCGTCTGTAAAAGTTTACGGATAAAAAAAAAATAAATAAAAGAAAGATTTGAAAACAAACCAAAAAAAATAAAAAAGGCACATATACATATATATATATATATATATATATATAAAAACTTCTATACTTCTCTCTCGATTACTTTACTAAATTGCTGTTAATATGTACAATATTAATACAATATACATATATTTTACTACAGGGTGGCACAGTGGCTTAGTGGTTTGGCATGTTCTCCTCTCAGACACTAGGGATTCCCGGTTCGAATCCCCATCTGGGTGGAGTTTGCATGTTCTCCCCGTGTCCGTGTGGGTTTCCTCCGGGTTCTCTGGTTTCCTCCCACAGTCAATTGAAATCTCCAAATTGCCCCATATAGAGTGTACACAGTGTGTCTGTGTGAGTGAGTGTGTGCCCAGCTATTGATTGGCGTTCTGTCCTGGGTGTATCTGCCCAGTGCCCGAAATGTTCCCCCCTGGATGGGCATGGGGAACCCCCCCGTGACCCTAATAGAGGATACAGCGGAAGATAATGGATGGATGGATATTATACTATATTATAACTAGTATAATTAACTATATTTTATATCATTTTAATATTTACATTACTTACTTTCATTTATTATTCATATAGCCACATTATTATTATAATACTATATTATTATACATTAGTGTTTTATTTTCTATTATCATTTTAGCTTACGGCCATAACCACCCGGACACGCTTGATCCCGTCTGATCTCAGAATAAATGAATATTATTATTTTATATGCCTTACAAACTCATTACATGTTTTATGGATACATGTTTTCTTGCACTGTGGTGTTTTTGTCCTCATTAAGATTCGGCATTTCGTACAATAACAATAAATCTCCATCCATCATGATGTGGTGAGCACTGAGGGAGCTGTCCACATCCTCCGTGGTGCTGAACACTCTAATTGGAGGTTCGGTGTTGGGAGCTGTCCACATCCACCGTGGTGCTGAAACCACACAGGAACGCTCGACAGTGAGGTTCTTCTGGGTTTGTGGTACTGATGCTGATAAAGAAGATTACTGGCACCCGTAAGGTGTTTGCTTCTCCATCGTCTGATCCGTGTAAGAAGGTCGCTGGGTGTGTTTAAGCCTATCCCAGTGCTTACTGGATAACCAGCAGAAAACCAGCCTGGACTGTTCCGGCTTCATTAGAAAGGCACTGATACCAACATGAGCATCTGATAATATTATTGTGATATAATACCCACGGTACTAAATTTAATAATGTATTATTCAAATTTTTGTATAAATACATACAAAAAAAATCGAAAGTCGTTTTGTGTAAAAGTAAAAATGTAAATTTATTGTAGCATCTTGTTGTTTACGTGAACATGTTCTCAACGGCAATAAGAACTCGTACGAGTACATGGCATCGGCAAACAGCGAATATTCATCATCTGACAAAACGGTGGCACTTGTAGGCAAACAATTACACAAACATACACACCTAAGGGCAATTGAGAACCTGTAATTAACACGCCTTACATGTCTTTGACTGTAGAAGGACACGGACACTCCCCCTGCAGACGCACGGAGAGCACGCAGATGACTTTTCCATTTTTAATGTTAATAATTAAGCTGCCACTCTATTCAACATCATTCCAAAAAAGATGTGGTCTATTGTAAACGACTGGAGGTTCTCCACCATCGAACTGTTGGTCCTGATTACTTATTAAAAAGCTCACAGTGAAAGGACAGAGCTTTATTCTGTTTGGGAATTCAAGCCTTTCTAACTCCCATTTGGAAAGCTCCATCCATTATTTACGTACTTTATATTTTTTTATAAAGCCTTAAATGCACATTTCATTTTTGCCAGAGCTCCACAATCCGAATCTTAAACAGTTTTTTTTTTTTTTTTGTCCCTGTGGTTGGTAGATTTTTAAAAAATCCACCCGCTACTTACATTTCTGACTCGTCACTTTCTTGTTTTGACCAGAAATGGACACGGCCTGCAGAAAATTACAGTGGCAACACTTGAGCACAGTGGTTTCTGAAGTGGGGAGGGGTTACCCCAGTGGGGTGGGGGGGGAGCATTGAGAATACGGTAAGAGTAACAATCTCATAGCTGCGACGGCGATTTGAAAAGATCCGAAGCACAAAGCCGGCGCTCAGGCACTTTATAGAAGTCGGGGATTTGCGGCGTGTATTCTGCATCGTAAAATGTTCGAGTTGAGGGGGGGGGGGACTGGTTAAGCTTTAAACTAGTTTAAACTTAAGCTGCTTTTATACAGTGACATTAAAGAGACACAACACTTAATTCAACTGTACATGCCATTTTTCAATATTTTGAATTGTTGGTTTGGCATGTTCTCCTCTCAGCGCTGGGGATTCCTGTGTGTGTGCCCAGCGATAGATTGGCGTCCTGTCCTGGGTCTATCTGCCCAGCGCCCGAAACATTCTCCCCTGGATGGGCATGGGGAACCCCTCCGCGACCCTAATAGAGGATAAAGCGGAAGATAATGAATGAAGGAATGAGTTAGTTGGATCCCATGTGATTGATGTGTGCTACTATACTGAGACGGTACCCTGCAGTTTTAAGTGATTTGAAACCCGAGCACCAATCAGACTGTCGTGTCCCGCAAATGAATGAGTTACAGATGCACAACCCCCTCTCCCCCCCACACCAGTCCAGACTGCTAAGTTATACTGAAATAAAAACTGTAGCTGACAGACTAATGAGATGCACACAAATTACACCTGAAAATGGAGCCATAAACTCCTGCCAACCAAGAAAATGGGCGTCTGTCGGGGATTCCACTCGTTAGATTCGTTAGAACAGCTGCACGTCCACTCCACAACACACACGACTACGTCCCGAGGTCACGCCAATTTTTATTAATTTACAGCTCGTTTGTCTTTTCTATCGTCTCCATTCCCATTCTTTTTAAACAGTTCATCGGGAAGCGTGTTGTTCAACTCAACAGGTCAGGCTTTAAATTCTTTCTTCCAAATTATATTTCTAAAGCCTGTAAATTAGAATTAAGAATACAGGGTTCACCCAATCTCGCTGATCTTGGGTTTCCTGCCGCATTAAAAAAGGAAAAGTCGTCTGCATGTCCTCCGTGTGTCTGCAGAGGGAGTATCTGTTTTCTTCTACAGTCAAAGACATGCAAGACGTGTAAATTGCCCTTAGGTGTTTATGTTCGTGTAATTGTGTTTGCCTACCAGTGTCACATTTGGTATTTGCATATACGAGTTAAAAGTTATTGTGGTTGTTTAGCCGATGCTTTTATACAAAACGACTTATTTTTTATTTGCATTTGCACAAAAATACATAAATTACTGAAATTAATACCATGGGTTTTCATTCATTCATTCATTATCTCCCGCTTATCCTCTATTAGGGTCGCGGTGGGGTTCCCCATGCCCATCCAGGGGAGAACGTCTCGGGCGCTGGGCAGATACACCCAGCACAGGGCGCCAATCCATCGCTGGGCACACACTCACTCACACAGACACACTCTAAATGGGGCAATTTGGAGAACTCAATTAACTTGATCCATGTTTTTGGACTGTGGGAGGAAACCGGAGAACCCGGAGGAAACCCACGCAGACACGGGGAGAACATGGAAACTCCACCCAGATGGGGATTCGAACCGGGAATCCCTAGCGCTGAGAGGCGAATGTGCTAACCACTAAGCCACCGTGCCGCCCACCATGGGTATTGTATCAGAATAATATTATAAGAAGAAGATCGTTCAGCCCGATGCTGGTGTTGTTATCGGTGCCTTTCTAATAAAGCAGGAACTGTCCAGGCTGATTATTCTCCAGTAAGCACTGGGATAGGCTTAAACACAGATAGATTGACTCTCTGTCCTGGGTGTATCTGCCCAGCACCCAAAATGTTGGCCGCATGAACGACCCCCGCCTCACCCATGACCGTAGTAGAGGATTAAGTGGAAGATAATGGATGGAGGGGTAAAGAAATCATCAACCCAATTAGTGGAAATGTTGAATTAATGAATTTAAGGTTTTGAGACCTTATAGGTGACGGAATAAAGACGACTCCTGTGTTGAGGTTAAACATCCAAATCAAAGTCACGGCAGTATCACAAGCCATCATGAGCGGACGCTGGTGGTGGCGCCAAAAACCAACCAAACAGCAGAACGAAAACGGGCCAAACACACATCTGTATCTACATCACATCACACGTCCAACAGGTGGGAACAGAACACACGTCCACTGAATGAGAACAACGTCACGAGAGACGGCGACAGACAGCGAGATAACAGAGCCGAGGAGACGGAAAAACGACGGCGCCATTCGTCTCGATTACCGCATCGTGACATCACGGACGCCGAAATGGATGTGGGTTTATTTTCACACCTGTTCCAATATTCTCCTTAGTGTTTATCACATTTAGGGCGGCACGGCGGCTTAGTGGTTTAGCATGTTCTCCTCTCAGCACTAGGGATTCCCGGTTGGAATCCAAATCTGGGTCTTCTCCCCGTGTCCACGTGAGTTTCCTCCGGGTTCTCCAGTTTCCTCCCATAGCCCAAAAACATGGACCAAGTCAATTGAATTCTCCAAATTGCCCCATATAGAGTGTGTCTGTGTGAGTGAGTTTGTGTCCAGAGATAGATTGCCCCCCCTGTCCTGGGTGCATCTGCCCAGCGCCCGAAACGTTCTCCCCTGGATGGGCATGGGGAACCCCCTCCCCCCCTCACTGCGACCCTAGTAGAGGATAAAGCAGAAGATAATGGATGGATGGTCATCACGTTCTCCTCTCAGCACTGGGGACCCAGGATCGTATCCCAATCTGGGTGGAGTTTTGCATGTTCTCCACAGTTTCCTCCCACAGTCCAAAAACATGGACTCAAGGTGAAATAAACGCTCCAAACTGCCCTCCTTTAGAGCATTTGCCTGAGTGAGAGTGCCCATTGAATGGATTGGCGCCCTGTCCTGGCTGTATCCGCCCAGTACCTGGGACAACCTCCACTGGATGAGCATGGGGAACGTGTCCCACCCCCCCACCCCTCACCCCGTGACCCCAGTAGAGGCTTAACAGTAAGATAATGGAAGGATATGTCATTTGTTTTTGACAATGGCGATACATTTGGTGACAGAATGAAGCGTATGGGTGTGTAATGTGTGCCTTCTGTTGTGGATTTATAGAAATTAAAGCATGATGTGCGTTGGCCTCGGTGTGCGCTCGGCGTACGTGTGGTCTTTTGATCCGCACAGGGATTCCGAAGGCATTTCAGAGCGGCAGGTGAATAAACGCCTGCTGCCTTTACCTCGAGCTCTTTTCAGCATCGCAAAGAACGAGCGGCGAGAGGAAGAGATTGAGGAAAAGGGTGCCATGGCAAAATAATGAAGCACACGTCTGCCTGGCTGAGGATAGGGGGATTATCATCAGCTTAGGGGCCTTATTTATACTTCGGCAAACTGGAGTCATCGGGAGTAACAGGGCCATGTCTGGGTCGCGAGCTAACGGAGTTACTGTTCAATCGGAAAGTGCAGAGGCATCAAAGTCAAATTCACAGTAATTATACTATGGGATGGTTTAATCCGCAGGTCCTGGAACAGTTACACACTGAACCCGAAGTCATCATTCTAGAAACCTTTACCCCAATAAAACAAGCAAAATATAACACAAATATATATATATATATATATATTGAAATCCCACCCCTATATCGTGTTAAATGACTTTATCCTAAATTAATTCTGCTTGTGAAGTAGAAAATGTGGGCAGCAATTTGGGCAGCAAAATTTATTAATTACCACTAATTAGTTATTTTTTATTGATTCCTGTGTTGTCATTGACGATGAACAATTGTGCAAAGTTTCAGCTTCGTCGGAAAATGGGAGAAACTTTTTAGCAGACACACTAGACGAAGATAATAAAGGGAAGGTGGGGGGGGGGGTTCCCCATGCTCATCTAGGGGTGCTAGGTAAATACACCCAGGACAGGGCGCCGATCCATCACTGGACATACACTCACTCACTCTATATGGGGCAATTTGGAGAATTCAATTGACCTTGATCCATGTTTTTTGAACTGTGGGAGGAAACCGGAGAACCCAGAGGAAACCCACGCGCACACGGGGAGGACATGGAAACTCCACCCAGACTGGGATTCGAACCTGAATGCCCACCGCTGAGAGGAGAACATGCTAAAGCACTAAGCCACCGTGCCGCCCAGGCAGTAATAATAATAAATAAAGTAAAGTTGTTTCTGGGCGGCACGGTAGCTTAGTGGTTTGGCACGTTCGCCTCTCGGCGCTAGGGATTCCCGGTTCGAATCCCCATCTGGGTGGAGTTTCCATGTTCTCCCCGTGTCTGCGTGGGTTTCCTCCGGGTTCTCCGGTTTCCTCCCACAGTCCAAAAAACATGGATCAAGTTAATTGAATTCTCAAAATTGCCCCCTATAGAGTGTGTCTGTGTGAGTGAGTGTGTGCCCAGAGATGGACTGGCGTCCTGTCCTGGGTCTATCTGCCCAGCGCCCGAGACGTTCTCCCCTGGATGGGCATGGGGAACCCCACCGCGACCCTAATAGAGGATAAGCGGGAGATAATGAATAAATAAAAAGTTGTTTCTATGTATATGGTGTGTTATCTGTATAAATAAAGAAATACAACACGATAAAGTTGCGAAGTTTCTCCCTGATTTCTGGGGTTATCTGAGCTTTCACGTCGTTTACTCAGAACAGTCACCAGCACGCATGGATTTTATTCGTAATTAATTGCTGCTTGCTGACAATTAGAGAACTTTTTCTGATTAGTAAAACTCTAAAAAGCCTCTGTGTGAGGCTGCTCGCCGAGCTGTGAGTTTTAAGACATAATAACATAACAAAAAAATAAATAATAATAATAAAAAATACAGCGATATTAAAAAAGGACTTTAAATATTGTAGAAAACACAAATCGTCATATTAAAAGAAAAAAAAAAGGTACGGACTGCACTCTACCCCGTTCATGTTCTCTGAACCACTTCACGGCGGCAGAACCCATGTGCCATCGTGCAAAGTAAACAAGTCCTCCGAGGAGATGAACCCGATCAGGTCAGGAGATAAGCCTTACATTATCGTCTCCTTTGGACGGCTCCCATTAGAGGCCTCTGCAGTGAGGAAGTGAGAACACACAATAAACAAGGGATGGCTTCACACAGCAAGCCTTTTTATGGCAGCACACTTGGGATTATATAGATTTGGGATGGGCACCAACAGCAAAAACCCATTTATTTAAAGGGCTGGGGTCAGAACACAGCGACTGCGCCCCGGAAGCAATGAGGGTTGAGGGTCCTGCTTAAGAACCCACATTGGTAACATAAGCCAACATGGGATTTGAACCTACAACCTTCAGATTGAGAGTCCAACACCCAAACCACTGAGCCACCCCATCTCCGGTACTCGTCCACTGGAGGCCCTGCTTACTTTTCCTCATAGACAGCAATAGATAGAAATTGAATTAATTATTTACGGTATTGAGGTAATGGACGGGCTTTCAGTCAGTACGCTGTAATTGCAGCGGCGTGTTCGGCCCGTGCGTGTTGAACGATTCTGGAGAACTCTGTGCGACCTTGTTTGAATGTCATTGCGTGGGAAAACCAAGAATGGCGGTCCTTACGGCGCATCGAAAAAACATCCCTCATTTAAAATCAGATCAGCTGATTCTACCGTTCTAAGGTTTCACATTCAAACTACTTCAGGGGAAACTAGATTTTCAGCTGCATCCTGCATCCTGAGATCAAATGTCTAATTAGTACTCAGAGAGGATCCAATTTGGTCCGAAGACGCAAAGGACGATGCAAATTCATCTTCTACGAAGAACGAGAGCGTCGATGTCGGCAAGCTTAAGATAATCCAACAGCTACGGTCATGCAAAAGTTCAGGCAACCTTGTCCAACTGACTTAGTGATCAATTTTATAATTTGAGAAGTACATACAGACCCTGCAGCTCATCAATAAACTGATATCTAGATGGAAACTCAAGAAAGTTAAAGGGAAAGTTATCCAAAATTAACCCATTTGAGTGCAGGGAGCCCACGTGTCCAAAGTGGTGGGCAGGAACCCCACAGTAGGGGTAAGGTGCCTTGCCCAAGGACACTTAAGCTGTAGTACTTGGTGGGAGCTTCGGGTCATAACGTTGTTACCTTAACCACAAGCCCACGACCACCCCAATATAAACCCACTCAGACACAGGGAGGTCATGCAGATTCCACCCTAAAAAGACTTTGGTTCGCTCCAACTGGAAATCGAACCCAGGACCAGGACCAAATATTTGGTCTAACGTAGTCAGTAGTTCCCAAGTGTCACCACAAGGTGTGCTATACAAACAGCTGGTAACCTGATTGTGTTCCTAAAAGTTTGAGATGTAACAAAACGGCCTTGTTAAACTCTGCAACACTTAAGATTAAAAACATTCGGGATGAAGGTCCCACCAAGTATTACAGCTGAATTGCCCTTGGGCAGGAACCCGATAATAGGGGTAAGGTGCACTTCAGCTGTAGTACTTGGTGGGACCTTCGCCCCAATATAAACCCACACAGACACAGGGAGGTCATGCAGACTCCACACCAAAAAGACTTGTTCACTCCAACTGGAAATCGAACCCAGGACCAGGACCAAATATTTGGTCTAAAGTAGCCAATAGTTCCCAAGTGTCACCACAAGGTGTGCTATACAAACAGCTGGTCACCTGATTATGTTTCCAAAAGGCTGTGTGAACCTCTGCAACACTTAAGATTAAAAACATTCGCAACACTGACAATTTGTACTTAATGACGAAGG
>JAFMOD010001197.1:48582-73634 GCA_019802435.1 Corydoras maculifer
AATGTTTCCAAAGCTACAATAACAACCCTTTAACCCTGCCAGTGTTTAATTGGCTAAATATCTATTCAGATCAGCTGAATGAACATTTCCTATAAATAGCTCAACGGACTGCAGCAGAGCAAAAAAAATGTAAAAGGTTTCATAGCCAAAAAAAAAAAATGCTGCAGGAAAGAAAACGGAAAAAAAGAAGAAAAAAATCAATTGAAAGACACAGTTATCACCTGCAGCTGCTTTGGTATGCAGAGACTGTATATGAATTTAATGCATTTTAAGATAAGTGGAGACGAAAGACCTTAAAATCCACTCACAGCTCATGTTGAGCCCCATTGCAACAGAGGTTCAGGACAATTATTCAAATGGGAAAAATTTGCACTTGTTACGAGCCATCTCGGTGCACATCAGCAGAGCTGGAGACATCCTTCAGAGATTTCACCGACTTTACTGCACAAAGCAACACCGTTGTTAACCTGCAGGTGAGACAAAGCGTAAAGCCCCTGCCATGTTGCTGTGATGGTTTACAATGTCGGAAAGTATTCACCCAGCACCACACGCTCTCCTGAAGATCATAAAAATACATTAAATGTGTCATTGTTGTTTTAGTAATGGCCAGCGTTACAGATACATCTCTGACGGGGAGGCGGCGAGCGAAGGAGGGTCTGTAAACGAACGACGGCACTAAGGGACCAGGTAACAGACGGATGGCACCTGTGGCTTCGCTGTGTTCAATGTGTGTATTATGTAAAAGTCTGAACTGCAGACTGTAAGAGCATAATTGCATTTACAAAAAAAATAATAAATAAAAAAATATATATATATTTTCAGGCACAACAGGTTTTTGGGTTTTCCTTGCACCCAGTCCTGATGAAGGAAAAAACACACACACACAAAAAAAAAAAAATATATATATATATATATATATATATATATATATATATATATATATATATATAGCAGCAACACTTCTGCACTAGAATAATACGTCACCCAATCTATAAAAGCTAATGGTTTCATTTAGGATTTCTAATGGCCTCACCATACACCCCTGTTCCACCTCATTACTATGATGATGTGTCAGAAGATGTCACAGGCCGGTCCACAAAGCTATCAGTTTTCCACATCATCATTAGAATTGACCCAATACGAGTATAACGACAGGCCCAAAGAGCAAACGGGGCGTTATCATAAGCATCAGTGCTTAATCTTGAGAAGATGGCACCATGCAGTTGAACACGGAGCAGCAGGTCTGATTTCATACACAACTAAAGTGTCTGATCTCAGAATTCCTTTGCAAATATCAAACCAGCGTCATGCTTCCCGTATCTAAATATTACATTTATTTTTAGACTGCATAAGCACATGTGGTTATGACAAATCTCAGGGATGGTATATTTTATATAGAACTTACAGCTACTTCTGCCAATAAAGAGAAAGAAACTTAAAAGCCACACAACATAATGAAGGAACCTATCGACCTGTTGTTTATTAATATTTAATACTAATAATAATAAAAATGATTCCTCGGTGAGAAACACCCACACACTATTGAAGGCTTGTTGTATGTTTGTGTGAATAAAATCCTGAGACCTACCGGATGGAGAAGCCTGCGTTGGCGTCATCGTCCGTCTCGACGCTAAAACGACCGATTTTCAGCGTTTAACGGAGCTTTAGAGCGCGTGGGAACCGCCGCCGCCGCCGGGTCTCCAGCCCGCAGTATGCCCCACACCCGGGCAGCCCAGGTGCTCGCTCCCGCCCCGCCTGGTGGGTGTTTAATCCTGCCCCGCGCGGCGTCGGGGTGTTTTAAGTGACCCCGCCCTGTTTGCCGTCACGACGCTCCGGAGGCAACACGTCGCCGATTAATCTCCATCAGCGGCACCAATTAACATCCAACCAATGGCGTCAACGGCGTCCTGAGCCAACACACCCGGGGAGTCGAGCCACCACCATGCGGCCTGACAGCTCCACCACCCAGTGCCTTTTAACACGATTAAAAAAAATGCAAACCCGGGTTACAGCAACATAAGAAAAACTGCAGCCTATCCCGGCACCACCAATAAACCATTCAAAAGCGCCGCTCCTCCTGATGGTTTTTTGTTTTTTTTTGGCTTCGCACCTTTCAGTCTGAATCCCATGACCGACGGACGGACGGACGGACGGACGGGGGGGCGGATTTAAACCCCATCCACCCGGGACTAAGTTAACATAACCAGCGGGTGTCGGGTTCCGACGTTCGGCGCGATCGAGCGGCTTCGGATCGTAGAAAGCCTCCGCAAAGTCATTACTCGGGGTTTGTTGGCGTCTTTGCTTCATTGCACCACTTTTAAAAAACTGAAAAGCGGCACTTTGTGCCTTTATCAGACCACAAGCACACAGCCGGCAGACTTCGGGAGATACTTCTGTATGGAAGTGTTGATTTTGATTTTTAAAAATTGGTTATGCCCAACAAATTATATACAATTATGCAATTTCCACTTTTTTTTATTCGTGTCGTTGCTCCATTATTCTCCTCCAATTACAAACCTTAATGATTTGCTGTAATTAATTTGCGATTCTCTGCATAACAATTTTACTGTTCATTTCGAAACCGCAAACGTTCAAATAGAACAAAATAGGAGCAAAAGAGCGAAACTATTGATCCACAACATAAACCCAAGTGTTCCATGAGCATCCCGCTGAGAATAATAATAATAATAATAATAATAATAATAATAATAATAATAATAATAATAATAATAATAATAATAATAGCAGACTGCTGCGGATCATCGCGGCTACGGAGCCGACGTTGTGCTTTCATTAGTAACAGAAACGCGCGTCCGTCTCTCCATCTCCACCAAATAAAGCAATAAAAAGCCTGATGGTTCCTCACCCTGCAGGTCCCCCTTCGTCCTCCACTCGAGATCGTTTTGAAGGAATCAGAAGTGGAGCTAAAATCCCGGCCGCGGTTCGTATCCAGTTGTGCGCAGCGCGGCTGAGGATGCTGCCCCGCTGTACCACCTGCATCCCGGAGCGGCTCTGTCCACAGCATCAGCAGCGCACACGGGCACGGCCGCCCACACGCACACAGGCCCCGCCCACCGCGCCAACGCCGCCGTCTGATTGGACGCTGACGCTTTCAAAGCGCCTCGCCAAAAGTTATTATCCATTTCCGCACAGGAGCGACGTCACCGAGCACTCCACTGCAACTGCTGGAAGAGCCCACATTAGTTCTGTCCTTCAGTTCGGGAAAAAAATACCTTAATCATCTGTTTTTACTACAAACACACTCATTAATGAATATTAATTAAATAAACATGAATATAAAATAACAAAAAAAATGCAGGTAATAACATCCATCCATCATCTTCGACTTCATCCTCTACTAGGGTCGCGGAGGGGTACCCCATCTCGAGAACGTTTCGGGCGCTAGGCAGATACACCCAGGACAGGACGCCAATCCATCGCCGGACACACACTCACTCACACACACATACACTCTATATGGGGCAATTTGGAGAATTCAATTGACTTGATCCATGTTTTTGGACTGTGGGAGGAAACCCGAGAACCCGGAGGAAACCTCGGACACGGGGAGGACATGGAAACTCCACCCAGATTGGGATTCGAAGCCAGGAATCCCTATTGCTGGAAGGAGAACATGCCAACCACTAAGCCACCGCGCCACCTTGTTTATGAATATAAATGTAAAGATTAGGAATATAAAACTACAACAGAAAAAAAAAATATGACAGTGTAAGAAGCAAGCAGGTAAAAAAAAAAATTAATTAAAATTAAAAAATAGTAATAATAATAAAAACAAAGCCAGATGCAAAGCTTACATCACAGAGCGCTATACAAAGTTGAGTGAGGTGTAAAGCAGGCTGTTACTGGACTCTGGAGCAGAGGAAACGCATGCTTTCTTATCCGGCAGTCTGATGGTCTGATGCCAGATACATTTTTAATATGCCAACTGTAATTAATGGTGGAGGAGTGCTAATAATGCAGGGTGGTTATTACAGGGATTGTAAGAAGGTCATCGATTCCAGTAAAGGGAACCCTGAATTCTTTATGGCACCAAACAGTATCCTACTCTTTTTAACTTTGTGGGAAAGGTTTATGGACGGCCCACACCTCAACCTCATCAAATTTAACCTTTAATATGAAGTTGAACAGAGGTTCAGATGGACCCACCCATCAATTCATTCATTCATTCATCCATTATCTTCCACTTTATCATATATTAGGGTCACGGGGGTTTTCCCTTGCCCATCCAGGGGAGAACGTTTCGGGCGCTGGGCAGATACACCCAGGACAGGACGCCAATCTATCACTGGACACACACTCACTCACACAGACACGCACAAAAACACACTCTATATGGGGCAATTGACTCGATCCATGTTTTTGGAGTGAGAACCTGGAGAAAACCCACGCGGACACGGGGAGGACATGGAAACTCCACCCAGATGGCGATTGCCGCCTCCACCCATTTAACATCAATTAAATAAATGCCCTAATGGATAAATGGGGGGGGGGGGGTCCCACAATTTTTTTCAACCGTAGAGCCAACTTCAAATCGAATGTTATAATAACGTATATGTCTGAACACTCAACTCCATACCGCAAGCCCAATTATAATTAACAACGGTGCAAATTACGGGAGCATCAAAGTGAAGTGTTAAAAAAATAATGATAGTAAACTTTCTGAAGTCACCGAGTTCAAAGCTCTGCGTCTGTGGGACTCAGTAAAGGATCAATCATCAATATCCTGCATCTGGATCCCTTTTGCTGGAAGGAAACAAGTATCAAAGGCTGCCTCAAGTCAGCCATTAGGATTAATTCTGACAAAAGGAAGGTTGTCAACATGGAGACACGCCTTGTTTTCAAAGGTACCCTGCCATCGGTGATTTATCATTCATTTCACTCGGCGTTTGAAAGACACGGAAAGTGTAATACAAGAACAAAGGCACGTCTTCACAGACGTATTTGCTATTCATAGTTGTTGCTTTGATTCTACGTTGGCGCCTGAACAAGGGGGGGGGGGGCAAGCGATCTCAGAGATATAAGACTCAGCATGGGGGACAAATTGGACATTTCATAGTTAGTTTTCTATACATCTGAAATACAGTAGAGACATAGGTGGCACTGCCTAAAGACAGGCTCCTGCCAACTATTACTTTGAGCTTTGGATGCAAGAGCAGGCCACACTTTTATATAACGAGTACGTATTGTATTGTATACGACTTTCTATCTGGTGTCTTGCTCAAGGGCCCACATTTGCAGTTTGGTACACTAGGGGTGGGAACCCCCAACACTCAGATTGTTAGACACCCCCTAAGCATTGAGCTACCCCTCATAAAATAATCTAACAATTAAACCGCATGAGGTTTGATGCCAACCATCCATCCATTATCTTCTGCTTTATCCTATATTAGGGGCGGGGTGGGGGGGGTTACCCATGCCCATCCAGAGGAGAACGTTTCGGGAACTGGGCAGATACAACCAGGACAGGGCGCCAATCTATCGCTGGGCACACACTCACTCACACAGACATACATACTCTTTATGGGGCAATTTGGAGAACTCAATTGACTTTATCCATGTTTTTGGACTGTGGGAGGAAAGCAGAGAACCCGGAGGAAACCCACGCGGACACGGGGGGAACATGGAAACTTCACCCAGATGGGGATTCGAACCGGGAATCCCTAGCGCATCCCTAGTGTAATTAATAATAATAATAATAATAATAATAATAATAATAATAATAATAATAATAATAAGGGACATAGAAAATACTTATAAACCAAATCGCTTTTGAAATATAAATACAATATAATAAATATAAATATAAGAGTTCTGATTGGACCCCTGGGTTCTATTTAACCCCTTCATTATATTTTAAAGGGGGGAATTTGCATTTCATAAGATTCTAAAGTGTCCAGAACTCATCCAGAGGTTTATTTCTGAGGTCAGACACCGATGTTGGATTTCAAAGGTGTTTAAAAAGCATTTAAATGCACTGAGTTGTCCAAAATGCGTAGGCTTGAATAAAACAGAATATAAAGCACTTGTCCACATAGTGAATGTCTGTAGCCTATCCCAGTACTGACTGCACAAAAGGCAGGTAAATACTTTGGATATGCCGTCGGTCCATCGCAGGCCAGGCAAGCAAACAATTTGCAATTTAGTATGACAGAGTCACCTAACTCACATTCATATCTATTGGAGGAAACCTGTAGCTAGGTGTAGACCCATGTGCCACCGTCTCCAGCAGGTCAACAAAAAAAAAAAAAAAAAACGAAATGCAAGAATAAAAGTTTCTAACCACGCAGTCTTTCCAGCGCCAATAAAACTGCACGAATATCACCTGTAGACGCTTCCCTCACTTCATCAAACACTATCACCCCGACTGTCCCACTAAAAATAAATTATATTTATCATTTCCCTCTTCATGCTTCGCCGTGGCATCAGCAAAACACTGGATAATGTCTAAAAAAAAAAAGGGCCGGCTCCTCCACTGTGTGATCAATTCAGTTTGGAGTTCCTCTTGAATAAAACATTTCAATTTACACTTGATGAACCGGGAGTGTTTTTAATAAACATGAACCTCCTTAAGATAAAAAAAGCAGTTCTCCATCTCGAACCCCAAACGCCTGGAAATGAGAAATGAGTTATTATATTTCTCAAATCTCTCTTTTTTTTTTTTTTTTTTTTTTTACATAAATCTGCAAAACTGTTTGTCTTAATTGTGGAAACTGTTGGATTTCAGTAAAGCACACGATTCCGTTACCTTATAAAATTTGGATCGCGCAGCTTTGCTGTGTAAAAATAAATGAATAAAATGGTTCAATAATGGACAAAAACAGTGTCTCTGTATTGTGATGGATTTGTCCACAGCTGCAGCGTGCAGCATTCTAAAGGGTTCTAGAGACTTTACGTATAGAGAGCAGTTCAGTTGTCTATGGGCCTCTGTACCGGGGTGCTTGGTCAGGAGTTTTGGGACAATAGAAGGCCCATGGTTCTATGGTTCCAGTTAGGTATAAAGGCACAGGGAAGGCCACAGAGGACAACGGTTCACCTGTGGATAACAGCTCGGACAAACGGATCCAGTCATGACCATGGGCAGGGTGAGCGACATGCCGGCGTGTATTCATTATTCATATTAATCATATAATAATATTTAAAAATGTAATATTATAATGATTATCTGGCCGATCCAGGTGATCTTCTATGAGGACAGGAACTTCATGGGGCGCTCCTATGAGTGCACCAGCGACTGTTCCGATATGCACTCGTACATGAGCCGCTGTCACTCCTGCAGGGTGGAGAGCGGCTGCTGGATGGTCTACGACCACCCCAACTACATGGGCAACCAGTATTTCATGAGGCGGGGCGAGTACGCCGACTACCACAACATGTGGGGCTGGGACGTGAACAACTGCATCAGGTCCTGCCGCATGATCCCAAGGGTACGTGGTCTCCATCCTGTTCTCCATCGAGTTCTCCACAGACTGTTTAACCTTTTTTTTAAATATATATACACCTTTCATACCATTGCTTTTCCTCCCCCCCCCCACAGTGGAGAGGTTCCTACAGGATGAGGATCTATGAGAGGGAGAACTTCATGGGGCAGATGAATGAGATGATGGATGACTGCGACTCCTTCATGGATCGTTATCACTGGTCCAGCGGCTGCATGTCGTGTCACGTGACCGACGGTCACTGGCTCATGTACGAGCATCCTCACTTCAGGGGCAGGATGTGGTACTTTGGACCCGGAGAGTACAGGAGCTTCAGTAACTACGGCGGCATGAGGTTCATGAGCATGAGGCGCATTATGGACTCCTGGTATTGAAGAAATGACTGAAAAAGTAATTCGTTACATTTTTTAATAAAGGGATTTTAAGTAAACTTATTAATTGGTGTCGATTTTAATATTAAAAAAAAAAAACATTCAAATTTATTTGTACACACAACACAGGACGACGACAACAACAAATTAATAAACTGCGCAGCATTTACATTTGTAAGTACGTTATAATACAAATATTTTTTTAGGTCAATTAGTTTAAATTAACAAAATATTTAGTGGGGCGGCACGGTGGCTTAGTGGTTGGCACGTTCGCCCTCAGCGCTAGGGATTCCCGGTTCGAATCCCCATCTGGGTGGAGTTTCCATGTTCTCCCCGTGTCTGCGTGGGTTTCCTCCGGGTTCTCCGGTTTCCTCCCACAGTCCAAAAACATGGATCAAGTTCAATTGAGTTCTCCAAAATTGCCCCCTATAGAGTGTGTCTGTGTGAGTGAGTGTGTGCCCAGCGATGGATTGGTGCCCTGTCCTGGGTCTATCTGCCCAGCGCCCGAGACGTTCTCCCCTGGATGGGCATGGGGAACCCCCCCGCGACCCTAATAGAGGATAAAGCGGGAGATAATGAATGAATGAAAATATTTAGTGGTTGGCATGTTCTCCTCTCAGCGCTGGGGATCAAGATTCGAACAAATGTACATACAATGGTCGCAACGCCACTGCGGTAGCTGATTCGTTTGTACACACTTGAGTCGCTGTGTTATCTAAAGTGCATAGTGGTTTATTTTTAATTGTTACGTCCACAAAATAAATCGTCTCATTTTATTGTCTTTACGCTTCCATAACCTCGCAAAGTGGTCTAAACTGTTCCCACAGCGTGACCCACGTTTAGCACATCAAACACCTTCCTTACCCAGTCTACCACCTGAGTAACCAAAGTGTGCGTGCCAGACGCAGACCCCTAACAGAATACAGCTTCGTATACGAACTTTAATAATTACAACATAACATCACTACGTTTAATCGCCTTATCCTCCCAATGTTATTGTTGGATACTGAACCCCTAAAGAACAAACCCTGACCTCACCCCCATCATAAACGTAGCGGTAATGTGTGGGAGTCCCAATACTTTTGTCCATATAGCGTATCTTTGTTTGTCTTGTTCTTGTTCTGCCAACAACAGTTGAATAACGCAAACATAATTAAATGATTTTGAGCAAAGCTCAAGGTTATTTTCTCTCTGAACGATTCTGAAACAATGCGTGCAGGTGAGACGTGTTATTTATTATCGTCGTGTCAATAATTGTTGCATTTGCATGAGCCCGGCGCGGCGTAATGAATTGCGGTTATGCTTCGGGAACAAAAGATCATCCTTTTTATTATTATTATTTTGTCCCTTTTTGGGCAAAAAGAGGATGAGAGCGAGCGCTCTTCATCCGGGAAACGCACTCTCACTTTCAAATAATGCATCTCCACTCTCAACAGAATTATTATTCATCAGATTCTTCACAGCGTTAGAGAATGTGATATTATGACACGGGAGCCCGGGAGCCCGAGAGCCCGGGGACAGTCTGTGCATGATATTTAGATGAGGACGCTTGGCTTATATATTAACCTAGGATTTTAATGCCGTCCCGTCTAGTACACCGTACCGTAGCAAAGACATCAATCATTACATATTTTAAATGAATTAATAAATAAAAAATTCACACACACACACACACATATATATACACATATACATATACACACACACACATATTTATATATATAAAAGCTATAGCTTATTAATATTTAAATCCATAACAATCTTATTCTCAATCAATATGCAAAATAATCAGAAATAAACAAATAAATGGGGTCGGCACGGTGGCTTAACGGTCGGCATTTTCGCCTCTGAGTGCTGGGTGGAGTTTCCATGTCCTCCCTGTGTCTGCGTGGGTTTCCTCTGGGTTCTCCGGTTTCCTCCCTCAGTCCAAAAAACATGCATCAAGGTCAACTGAATGCTCCGAATTGCCCCATATAGAGCGCGTCTGTGTGAGTGAGTGTGTGTCCAGCGATAGATTGGCGTCCTGTCCTGGGTCTATCTGCCCAGCGCCCGAAACGTTCTCCCCGGATGGGGGAACCCTAGTAGGGGGTAGACCTAGTCGAGGATAAAGTGGAAGATGAGGGATGGAAAGATATATATATATATAGAAAAGGTGAAAATAAATAAAGAAGAAATGGAAAATAATTCACCGTAATGTTTTATTTAACTCTAATGTTAATGTTTTTATGTTTAACACTTTATTTTTACTTTATTATTTGTACATTATTTGCAAACTGGATCTTTGTACATTATACTGAAATAATAAGTGACCATTAAAGGTGTTTGCTTCATTCCGGCTCTAAACGCTTCACGCCAATTCCAAATCCCTAAACATCATTAATCACAGGACCATGTGACTATAGACTCTTTGCCCCGACCTCTGTCCTCATGAAATCTCCCCAGAGATTGATATCAGCCGAGCTAAAGGACAGCCCGGGCCTGGCTTAGACCTCATGCGGGTAGCATAGCGGTTCAAAAGGACGAGGTACAATGAGGTGAAGCCGAGAGCAGCAGGGCGTTCAGACACAAGATCAATTACAAAAGGCGACCCCCAAGGATGTAGACTGCACCACCTTTCTTTGTTCACAGCTCGTCGATGAAGTCACTTCAACAAAACCCAGCTGACCCAACGCCGAGGTCCGTCCGTAAAGGACAGCAGCCCCACTCACCCGAGGTCCGGTGGTTGATTAGTTAAGTGTGCTTACAGATGTAAATATGGCCGGTTTATTGCTTTCGCATCATCGGCCTTGAGCCAGCGAGAGGCGTTAAAGGGCAAACGGCTGGGGGGGGGGGGGGGGGGGGGGGGGGGGGGGGGGGGGGGGGGGGGGGGGGGGGGGGGGGGGGGGGGGGGGGGGGGGGGGGGGGGGGGGGGGGGGGGGGGGTTACCCATGCCCATCCAGGGGAGAACATTTCGGGACCCAGGACAGAAGGGCAATCTATAGCTGGGCACACACTCACACACTATACGAGGCAATTTGGTGCATTCATTCATTCATTATGTCCCGCTTTATCCTCTATTAGGGTCGCGGAGGGGTGGGGGGGGGGGGGTTCCCCATGCCCATCCAGCGGAGAACGTCTCGGGCGCTGGGCAGATAGACCCAGAACAGGGCGCCAATCCATCGCTGGGCACACACTCACTCACACAGACACACTCTATAGGGGGCAATTTGGTGAATTCAATTAAATTGATCCATGTTTTTGGACTGTGGGAGGAAACCGGAGAACCCGGAGGAAACCCACGCAGACACGGGGAGAACATGGAAACTCCACCCAGATGGGGATCCGAACCGGGAATCCCTAGCACTGAGAGGCGAACGTGCTGACCACTAAGCCACCGTGCCGCATTCAGTTCACCTTAAATCCATGGACACGGGGAGGACATGCAAACGTAAGCGGAAGATAATGAATGAACTTGTCCCAAGTCCATATCTGGGTTCACCTGCTCAAGCGCCCACACTAGTAATATCATTGGATTTGAACCCACAACCTTCATATTCATAGTCCTCCACCTGAGCTTCCACACCCACCCCCCCCAAAACATGTCCTCTCTCTGAGAGTAAAGCATAAACGAAGAGCGTTATGATATTGATGATGTATTGGTGAGTATCGTGTCATCGGGGGCGCCGGTTTTAACGAATGGGACTCCCTCGCCCTGACTCTTCCAAATCAGTGGTGTTAATCATCCGGTCTGAGTCATGTGGCCCCGGATCGGGCTCGGCGTCGGCGTCCGTCAGCGTTCCATCAATGCTCTTTAAGACGGCGTGACAGACTGCGATGCGAACGGCTGAGCGCGAGTGGGCGTCCATGTTTGCAAGCTCGATTGTGATCCCTGCACACAAACCCATGACACAAACATCCCACATCGACATGACACACGGCGAGGGATGAGTAAAGCGCGAGAGAGAGAGAGAGAGAGAGAGAGAGAGAGCTCCCCGTTGTCTCTCGCTCGTCCACTCTCCGGTGAAGAATAGAACCTTTGTGTTGCGCCATCAAGCCAAACAACTCCAACATAATCACAGCAATCTCTTTGTTCCCTCTTCAGGCTTTTTAATATTCATACCTCCGTTGGCCACTCTCGCTCGCTCAGGCATTCAGATGGTTCTCTCTCTTTTTTTTTTTTTTTTTTGGATTCGTTCTGCACCTTCTCAGACTCAACAAAACCAAAATCAAGCGCCGGTTGCTTCTGAGACCTACATGCTGCATCATGTTGGGATTCGGTAGGTTCTCCTTCGTGGGAAAACTATGTATGTAGTGTTACCCGTCACGGTCCTGCGGTAACGAAGAGGACAACGCTTTAGGTTGAAAGGAAAATATTAAATTGTTAAATACTATTATACCGGGGGGCAGGGTGGCTTAGTGGTTCCCAGTTCGAGTCCCAATCTGGGTGGAGTTTCCATGTCCTCCCCGTGTCCATGTGGGTTTTCTCCAGGTTCTCCGGTTTCCTCCCATAGTCCAAAAAACAGAAAAACAAAAAAAGTCAATTGAGTTCTCCAAATTGCCCCATATAGAGTGTGTGTGTGTGTGAGTGTCTGTATCCAGTGATAGATTGGCGCCCTGTCCTGGGTGTTTCTGCCCAGCGCCCGAAATGTTCTCCCCAGGATGGGCATGTGGAACCCCTCCCACGTGACCCTAGTAGAGGATAAAGTGGAAGATAATGGATGGATGCACGTGATCATCGTTATTAGAATAATTATTAATTATTAGAGTCGGTGGCACGCTGGCTTAGTGGTTAGCACGTTCGCCTCTCAGCGCTAGGGATTCCCGGTTCGAATCCCCATCTGGGTGGAGTTTCCATGTCCTCCCCGTGTCTGCGTGGGTTTCCTCCGGGTTCTCCGGTTTCCTCCCACAGTCCAAAAACATGGATCAAGTCAATTGAGTTCTCCAAATTGCCCCATATAGAGTGTGTCTGTGTGAGTGAGTGTGTGCCCAGCGATGGATTGGCGTCCTGTCCTGGGTCTATCTGCCCAGCGCCTGAGACGTTCTCCCCTGGATGGGCATGGAGAACCCCACCATGACCCTAATAGAGGATAAAGCGGGAGATAATGAATAATTGAATTATTAGAGTCGTCGTATTTAACTCTCTCTCGTTCTCTTGTTTCACAGACGTTCAAATATTTTTATTCCAGTGAAAATAGAAGCCTCTTCTGCTGGGTTTGCTGATTCCTGTCAGAGCTCTGGCATGAGAACCCGTCTCGGAAGCTCAGCGTCGGCCTGTTTTTTTTTTTTTTGTTTATTTTATTTTTTATTTTTTTGCATGTACATCAAAAGTAAGGTAATGGAGAAACATGAAAGAGAATTAAACATGGCGCTGTGTGCTTTCACACACACACTCTCTTTTGAGGAAAGTGTGTGCACCTGTGTGTGTGTGTGTGTGTGTGTGTGTGTGTGTGTGTGTGTGTGTGTGTGTGTGTGATGTCATAAACATTGGAAATGGTAAACTGACAGAATAAGTTTCTGTTTATTCGACGGCGAATCGGGTGACGCGGTAAAAAGCGTGAGAAACGCAGCGTTTAGTTAATTATTAATGATTGTTCTGAGCGGCGGGGGGGGGGTGCACCTTCGCCTGTCAGCACTGGGGAGCCCGGTTCGAATGCCGACCGGGGTGGAGTTTGCATGTTCTCCCCATGTCAACGTGCACAGTCCAAAAACATGGATTCAAGGTCAATTGCCTGCTTTAAATTGCCTCTAAAGTCAATGTGGGTGCCCAGTGATAGATTGGCGCCCTCTCCTGGGTGTTCTCCTTTGGATGGGCATGGGGAACAACCCCCCCCCCCCCCCCACACACACACACACACACACTGCACCCTCAATAGAGCATTAAGCATAGAAAAATGGCTGAATAGATTGTTCTAAGATTTTTGCTGACCACCCACAGCATCAACCTCTAGGTTTTTTTTTTTTGGGGGGGGGGGGTTGTTCCATTCTGGACCATTTGCTCCACCTCCATGTCTTTGTCAGAGGAAACTGACGAACCTGAAGGGTTCCCACACAGAGGGTGGAAGCTCAGTGGTTAGAGTGCTGGGCTATCATGCAGAAGGTTGTGAGTTAAAAGGAAGTGGGGTCCATTGAAGCTACCAATGTGGGTCCTTGAGTCAGACCCTAACACTCATTGCTCCAGGGGGGCTGAACCAACCCCATGCCCTGACCCCAACCAAGTTGGGATAGAAATCGTCTTTGGGAATGTACGTGCTCAGAAAGGCCGTCCATGACTCCACGCAGACCTTCTGTTCACCCCAACCAGGAACCGAACCCAGAACTTTTCTGCCATGAGTTAGAAGTGCTGACCAAACTTCTAGAGGAATCAACAATGTCCCACAATATTGTCAACCGTGGACCATTTTCACATCTAAACAATGATTCCTTCGACCAGTGGACATGGAGGGAGCATCTGAGCCCATGCAGAGGTTTATTAAAGCAATGTATTAACCAGGGGGGTAAACGAGGGTAAAACAGATCCATATCCAACAGCCATTTCTGCCCTGCACCCCTGCAAGACCCCTGCAAGAGACCCCCTGTTAGCATCTTCAATCAAAGAAACACGGGAATCATGTCCACAGAGCACCATCAGATTCCCACGGCCAAACGTTGCATTTCATTTCCATGAAGCCCGCGGGCAGGACGCTAATGAATCGCACCTCAGAACCAGACGTTGTTAATGTAAAGGCTGAATGTTGGTTTGCAGAAATACAAACGCCCGGAGGCACTGCGTAGCAACTTTATTAAACCGTGTACATCATGCAGGACGCAGTCCGTCGCGTTTACGCTGCTGAAACGTCAGAAAAACACGAGGAATTAAAAAACTACACTCAAAAAAAAGTCCACATGCTCGTGGCATGAGAATAGTAAGCAAGCAAGTAAGCATGTCAAATTTTGTGGTAATTAAAGCATATATATATATATATATATATATATATAAATATATACACACACACACCCATATACATATATACATAATGTGTGTGTATGTGTATAAACATATGTATATATGTGTGTGTGTGTATATATATACATACATATACATACATATATATATATATATATATATGTATGTATATGTATGTATATGTTTATACACAAACACACACATTATGTATATATGTATATGGGTGTGTGTGTGTGTGTGTATATACACACATATATATATATATATATATATATATATATATATATATATATATATATATATATATATATATATATATATATATATATATATATATATATATATATATATATATATATATATATATATATACACACACACACACACACACACACACACACACACAACATTAGATGGCACTGGGATAGGCCCCAGTATCTTTGTGACGAATCAGGATTCAAAACTCAATGATGGTCTTACATCTGTTTAAAATTAGAGAATCAGTGCGCTATAAAACCTCATAATCCAGGTTCTAACACAGTCCAAACACATGGATTCAAGGTAAAACCGAGGCTCTAGATTGCCTCTTAATGTGTGTGTGTGTGTCCACTGATTAATTGGCGCCCTGTCCAGGGTTCATCTCAAAGCTAAGGAATGATTCAGGTTCCCGAACTCCTGGTGGGTCTTACGGTGTACTTAACGTCTCCTTTTGGAAGTGCAAATCCATTTCCGGTTGGCGCGGCGGGTCTGACGGTGGGTCTGCAGCGCTCTCAGTTCATACGAAGCGCTCGCTTTTCATAAAACCGACACCCATTACAGACCCTGAGGCCTCGTGAATGGAGATCGCCCAAACGCGGTCAGCTTTTCTATGGGCAGTCACCTTCGGATGTCCTTATAAACTCAGAGTTACAATCACAACACCCACATCGAGCCATCAGCATTAAAACTGTACGGGGAAATGGAGCGTGAAGAGACGGCGGGGGGGAGGCGAAAAGAAGGAAAGAGACTTCATAAGAATGAGCTTTAAAATGTGTTGGCTTCAGATTATGTGAGAAGTGTGTGTGTGTGTGTGTGTGTGTGTGTGTGTGTTGAATACACACTGATCTGTGTGCGGCACATTTATAATGTCAGTGATATGACAGCGATGTAAGCCATCATCCGAGCTGCTTCTGATTAACGGCAGTAACATCCACCGCTTTAAATTAAAGCTATGTGATATTATTAAGGGCGACACTGTGGCTGAGTGGTTTGGCATGTTCTCCTCTCAGCACTAGGGATTTGCGGTTCGAATCCCAATCCGGGTGGAGTTTCCATGTTCTCACTGAAGAACCCTCTCTACATATTCATGTGTTAATATTTAACTTCTAAGATTTTCTTTTTGCTGAGCGGCACGGTGGCTTAGTGGTTTCCCAATCTGGGTACAGTTTGCATGTTCTCCCCGTTTCCGCGTGGGTTTTCTCCAGGTTCTCCGGTTTCTTCCCACAGTCCAAAAACGTGGATCAAGTCAAATGAATTCTCCAAATTGCCCCATATAGAGTGTGTCTGTGTGAGTGAGTGTGTGCCCAGCGATAGATTGGTGCCCTGTCCTGGGTGTATCTGCCCAGTGCCCGAAACGTTGTCCCCTGGATGGGCATAGAGAACCCCCCCACCCTTCACCCCGAACCCTAAAAGAGGATAAAGCAGAAGATAATGAATATTATTAAGTCTTCTGAATGTAATAACGCTGTTATATTTTTTTAAATAGCTGACATGTGGAAGCAGGACGCTCTTTTTTTTTTTCGGTCCTGTTATGATTTCGTCCTCATAACATAAGGACTAGTGAAATGATGACAGCTATTTTTATTTCTGTCCATTGGGGTAAAAGGCAATTTCAGTCGTGGAGAATGCGCGGAGGCAGACAGGGCATTCAATTTTCTTTCTGGACGGAGACAAAACAGCTCAGATTTCCCTTTTTTTTATTTTATTACCCTGGTGTCATTCCTGCACATTATTTTCCTCTTAGTCAGTCCATATTCCACCTCCATATTACTTCCATAGTGCCCCGCCCTCCACACGCTGCCTCTCTCTGTGATGCATGGTGTCTTTTGAGAAAACATCAGGATATCAGTGGACACTCCGCCGAAACGCGAGGAGCTCATCAGCCGACAGATGGGACACACGAGACACCACACGATATGGAATTACACACAGTGTGTGATGTAAGACAATCCATAAAAGGATATCTCATTGAACTATGCCTGACACCCCCCCCACACACACACACACACCCCACCTCGTTAAAAATAACACCGCAATTAATCATTTTGGTATCAAAACCCCAACAAGCCTGTCCAAATACAACCTGCTCTGAGGTTCTGTGAGGGTTCTAAACATGAGGGGGGGACCCGAGACAGGACGCTTACTCACACAGACAAACACACACTAATGGGGCAATTGAGAGCATTCGATTTACCTTGAGTTCATGTTTTTGGACTGTGGGATGAAACCCGGAGGAAACCCACGCGGACACGGGGAGAACATGCAAACTCCACCCAGATTGGGATTCGAACCTGGGAATCCCCAGCAGTAAGAGGAGAACATGCCAACCACTGGGCACCGAGGACAGGGCGCCAATCTATCACTGTACACACTCACTCACACAGACACACTCTATATGGGGGCAATTATGAGCATTTAATTGACCTTGGTCCTTGTTTTTGGACTGTGGGAGGAAACCGGAGAACCCGGAGGAAACCCACATGAACACGGGGATAACATACAAACCACCCAGATGGGGATCTGAACCTGGAATCCCCAGCAGTAAGAGGCGAACATGCCAACCTCTAAGCCAGCGTTGCCGTCTGACGTTGTGTTCACTGTAATCAATTTATTATAATTTTATAATGAACTGCAAAACTCAATTAAAGCCACTTAATTAACGAACATAACGTCTGTGAACCCGCGCCAAGTAAATACATCCCGGAGAAACACTGGGCGTCGAGAGGAAATGCAAATGTTCTCACCACCGAATTCAATTCAGCGCAGAGACGGAGAAGGTGGCTCGCGAGATAAAAAAAAAAAAAAACTTAAAGCCTCATTCTCACAATAAATATATAGAATTCATCCATCCATTATCTTCCGCTTCATCCTCTGCTAGGGTCACGGGGGGGTTCCGGGCCCGTTTCGGGCGCCGGGCAGATGCATCCAGGACAGGGGGGCAATCTATTATTAAGCTCCATCACTTACACAGACACTCTATATGGGGCAATTTGGAGAATTCAATTGACCTTGATCCATGTTTTTGGACTGTGGGAGGAAACCCACACGGACACGGGGAGGACATGCAAACTCCATCCAGATTGAGATTTGAACTGAGAATCCCTAGTGCTGAGAGGAGAACATGCCAACCTGTAAGCCACCATGCCACCCAGATTAAGAATCCATTCATCCATTATCTTCCGCTTATCCTCTATTAGGGTCGTGGGGGGGTTCCCCATGCCCATCAAGGGGAGAATGTTTCGGGCGCTGGGCAGACAGACCCAGGACTGGGCGCCAATCCATCACTGGGCACACACTCACTCACACAGACACACTCTATATGGGGCAATTTGGAGAACTCAATTGACTTGATCCATGTTTTTGGACTGTGGGAGGAAACCGGAGAACCCGGAGGAAACACACACGGACACGGGGAGGACATGAAAACTCCACCCAGATTGGGATTCGAACCGGGAATCCCTAGTGCTGAGAGGAGAACATGCCAACCTGTAAACCACGGAGTGAGAACCCAACGCAGAAAATAAAACCAGCGACGTTACGGCTGTGAATTTATCATGTTGCAAATAAAAGCAAATAATAATAATAATAATAATAATAATAATAATAATAATAATAATAGCGGCACAGTGGCTTAGTGGTTTAGCATGTTCGCCTCTCAGTGCTAGGGATTCCCGGTTCGAATCCCCATCTGGGTGGAGTTTCAATGTTCTCCCCGTGTCTGCGTGGGTTTCCTCCGGGTTCTCCGGTTTCCTCCCACAGTCCAAAAACATGGAACAAGTCAATTGAATTCTCAAAATTGCCCCATATAGAGTGTGCGTGTGTGAGTGAGTGTGTGTCCAGCAATAGATTGGCGTCCTGTCCTGGGTGTATCTGCCCAGCGCCCGAGACGTTCTTCCCTGGATGGGCATGGGGAACCCCTCCACGACCCTAATAGAGGATAAGCGGGAGATAATGAATGAATGAATGAATAATAATAATAATAATAATAATAATAATAATAATAAGAGACAATTTTGTAGAAGAGTACACGCCAGCTATTGTCCCCAATATTGTCTCTCGGAGGTCCTTCAGGATCTAAAAGGCCACTGCAGGATGCACTCATCAGGACATTCGCGGAACAGGAGGGATGTGAGGAGAACGGGTTCCACCGGAGAACGGGTTTCTTTAACAAGTTCTGATGAATCGACGGCATGTGATTTTCAGAGGAGCAGTCTCTTTTATTAAATAAATCCCGTGACCCTGTGGACATGGGGACAGCGGCTTAAGTTGGAGGTTAAGCAGACCGGGTCGCCGATAAGTCCTCTGTAATCAAGCGAGGGCTTTACATTCCCATTTCCGTTGCCCTTGCTGATTGTAAAGTGTTTTTTTTTTTCTTTTTCTACTCATTATTAAAATACTGCACTAAATTACACGCTTTTCTATTTTTATTTGAACCGTGAACACATCCTGAAGAAGAACCCTCAGAACACCTTTAAATAAAGTTTTCTAATGCAGTTCGGTGCCCCAGTCTGCGCCCAATGAACTTCAGCAGCCACCAATCAGTGTGCAGCGTCTAACCATCAATCAAACGCACACAATTATAATTTAAAACTAATTATAACTGCAATTTAAACAGATGGACGACATGGTGGCTTAGTGGTTGGCATGTTCTCCTGTGCGTCCAGGTTCGAATACCAACCTGGGCGAAGTTTGCATGTCCTCCCCGTGTCCGGTGAGTTTCCTCCATGTTCACAGTCCAAAAATATGAATTCAAGGTGAATTGAAAGCCCCAAATTGCCCCATATTGAGTGTGTCTGTGAGAGTGAGCCCAGGGATAGATTGGCACTCTTGTCCTGGGTGTATCTGCCCAGCGCCTAAAATGGAGGGGCATGGGGAACCCCCCCTCAGCTATTGATATATATAAATATATCATATAAATATATATATATATATATATATATATATATATATATAAATATATATAAATATATCATATATATATATATATATATATATATATAGGCAGCACGGTGGCTTAGTGGTTTAGCATGTTCTCCTCTCAGCACTAGGGATTCCCGTTCAAATCCCCATCTGGGTGGAGTTTCCATGTCCTCCCCGTGTCCGTGTGGGTTTCCTTCGGGTTCTCCGGTTTCCTCCCACAGTCCAAAAACATGGATTAAGTCAATTGAGTTCTCCAAATTGCCCCATATAGATTGTGTGTAAGTAAGTGTGTGTCCAGTAATAGATTGGCGTCCTGTCCTGGGTCTATCTGCCCAGCGCCCGAGACGTTCTCCCCTGGTTGGGCATGGTGAACCCCGCCCCCCCATGACCCTAATAGAGGATAAAGCAGAAGATAATGGATGAATGAATATATATATATATTTATATTTTTTACCATCTGGAAATACAACCATGGCTCTGATGTCACGATCAAAACAAGCCATGGATCACGCAGCAACTCGGGTTTCTGTAATAAATGATTCCTTGAACGGCTGAATAATTACTCCGTCTGAAGGCTGATAAACTAACAGTATATGTAGTTATTTATTAAATGATGGAATATCTTTCGGTGCCGGCGGTTCGATCGATCGCTCATCGCACCGCCGTCACTTTCCAGCTTTATCTCCCCATGTTTTCCCTGCTTTCTGGGCACCAGAAGGATTCAATTTTATTTTTGTCATGACGTTAGAATTAGGTTGCCGATGTGACTCCCATCACGCTGGGGTTCAGATAAACTGCTTATCCTTCAGAATCAGGGTAGGGCTTCGAAAACCTTAAAAAAAGGCCCGGGCTGTGATCATGTGATTGTAATCTGACCCCGTGGCATTAAAGCTGTATTAAAACATTTTAAAATGTGTATAATTTAAGCTGGGGCGGCACGGTGGCTTAGTGGTTTGGTATGTTCTCCTCTCAGCTGGAGGGATTCCCGGTTCGAATCCCTATCTGGGTGGAGTTTCCATGTTCTCCCTGTGTCCGCATGGGTTTCCTCCGGGTTCTCCGGTTTCCTCCCACAGTCCAAAATCATGGATCAAGTCAATTGAATTCTCCAAATTGCCCCATATACTGTGTCTGTGTAAGTGAGTGTGTGTCCAACGATAGATTGGTGTCCTGTCCTGGGTGTATCTGCCCAGCGCCCGAGACGTTCTCCCCTGGATGGGCACGGAGAACCCCCCCCCCCCCCGCGACCCTAATAGAAGATAAGCGGAAGATAATGAAAGAATGAATGAATGAATAATTTAAGCTACCTGCGTCGTTTTAAGAACTCACCCCGGGTTTAAGCCTATCCCAGCTACACTCTTAAAAAAAGAGAAGACGTCCCTGCAGCTTTATGGGTACGAGGCTTGTTACTGAGGCGGTACCCTCTAAAAGACTTTCATGTTCTGTATGGGAACAGTAGTGGGTTCATTCAGGCTTGAGAAGCACACACGGTTACTTTGAGGTCCGGTAATGAAACCTAGGAGGGACGGTAATGTTAATTCTAGTTGGGCAGCAGTGTATGTAATGGTCAGGGTCTGCGTCGTCTGCTTTTTATCTTGCAGCCAGTAGGTCAGATACAGCTTTTAGACCGACCGGTCAGCCCCAAAATCATTGGATATCTGATCTCACAATCTACCTGCAGACTGCATGGAGCTGAAAGTCTGCTGGATTAACAGAATCAAAGCTGCGAGTCTAACCGAGGAATAAATAATCCCAAATAATCCCAACTGTTCAACAGCGATGGATGGCCGAGGGGAACCCCTGTGACCCCTGTAAGGGATTGAGTGGTCAAAAAAATGAGATGAGATGAACTTTAGCCCCCACAACATTTAGTTATGCAGTATTCCGCTTAATCCTAGGTGTTGTTAGGGTTGCTGGGGGGAAGGAGGGGTTCCCCAGTTTACCCTCAGTGGTAGAATTTTTATTATAATTTTTATTTTTATTTAAATAACATTCATCCATTCATTATCTTCCGCTTTATCCTCTATTAGGGTTGCGAGGGGGTTCCCCATGCCCATCCAGGGGAGAACGTTGCAGGCGCTGGGCAAATACACCCAGGATAGGACGCCAATCCACACACACTCTATATGGGGCAATTTGGGGAATTCAATTGATCCATGTTTTTGGACTGTGGGAGGAAACCGGAGAACCCGGAGGAAACCCACGTGGACACGGGGAGAACATGGAAACTCCACCCAGATAGGGATTCGAACCGGGAATAAACCACTAAGCCACGGTGCCCACCTGTTTAAATATTATGTAAAAAAAAATTATGATATTAACATAGAATTTAAAATTAAATATGGCAGCGAAATATAAAAATATAATTTTTATAAATTTACTTTAAAAAAAAAATTTGGTATAAAAAAAAGCAATAATTAAAAAAAATTATTTCATATAAAATATAGCAGCCATCAGATTTTGTCTGTTGGGCACACCCTCACCCACACCCACACACTACATAGGGGCAATTTAAAGCAATTCATTTACCTTGAATCCATGTTTTTGGACTTTGGGAGGAAACCAGAGAACCCGAAGGAAACCCACATGGAAACATGGAGAACATGCAAACTCCACCCAGATTGGGATTCGAACCCGAAACCCCAGTGCCGAGAGGAGAACACGCCAATCACTCCCAGAGGTGATTTTGGGGCGTGTTTAATGTTTTAAAATGATGGCGTGCGATGCCGGGGGTTCGTCGGCGACGCGCTGAGGATTTGATAAAAGCAGAGAATCATGGGATTTGTTGCTGATGAAGAGATCTCATGAGCCGTACAGCGATCCGGCGCTTTTTAAAGACGGACATGTTGCCTCAGGGATTTGAGGATCGTGAGGGCGCAGGTGTAAAGACTATGAGATTTGGAGCTTAGCTTTCTGTCTTTTGGTTGATCCTGATTGAGGGGTTTAACCTTTGCTTTGGTCTTAACCTCCCGGGTGACTTACGGCACGAAAACCAAAACGCCGACCGCGATTCTACACAGCGCCGAATACGAACCTGAGCGGCCGCCTGACGCAGAGCCTCAAACTCCGATCAGATTTTCTCAATAATTCACGGCCGAGGCTTAGTGTCGCGTCCAGGCCGCCTTTATGGGTCACTTTGGATAAAGAGGGCCGTATGTCATCCATTATCTTCTTCTTTATCCTATATTAGGGTGGGGGCCCATCCAGGGGAGAACGTTTCGGGCGCTGGGCAGATACACCCAGGACAGTACACCAATCTATTGCTGGGCACACATTCACTCACCCACACACTCTATATGGGGCAATTTGGAGAATTCAATTGACTTGATTCATGTTTTTGGACTGTGGGAGGAAACCAGCGAACCGGAGGAAACCCACATGGACACGGGGAGGACATGGAAACTCCACCCAGAAGGGAATTCGAGCCGGGAATCCCTAGTGCTGAGAGGAGAACATGCTAAACCACTAAGCCACCATGCCCCCCCGGTGGCCGTAGTATTTAACGAATTTAATTCCTAACTAATAATTGGGTCAAAGTGCAAATAACATTTATTTTCACATTTATTTTAATATTTTGCGTTGTGCTGGGAGTTGGAAAATGTTTCGACTGCTATTTAATGCAGAAAAGTCACGCGTTAAAATGCAGATTGTACAGCGGGAGAAGATTCAACTGCAAAAAAAATACATTTCAATAAAAAATTAAATGAAGTAATAAACCTGCAGCGACAAAACGCTTCGACTTGCACGTTGCAGCGCTGCTATTTTTAGTTAACACAAAGAATGGATCCTGTATACATAATGCAACCATGAATAAATGTATTTATGAGATGTTTGAAAGCAGAAAACTTCAGAATGTCTTTCACGCGTCGGGCTTTTTTTTTTTTTTTCTCGTGGTATAGATGTTATATATATAAAAAAAAAGGATAAAACATACTGGGGTTAGAACATTTTTTTTCCCCCATTATGTATTATGAGGTTACAAAGTCACATGGTCTTCGACAAACATAATATGGACAACATAACTCACAGTCAGGAAAAAAAAATCATTCATTCATTATCTCCTGCTTTATCCTCTATCAGGGTCGCGGTGGGGTTCCCCATGCCCATCCAGGGGAGAACGTCTCGGGCGCTGGGCAGATACACCCAGGACAGGGCGCCAATCCATCACTGAACACACACTCACACAGACACACTCTATATGGGGCAATTTGGAGAACTCACTTAACTTGATCCATGCTTTTGGACTGTGGGAGGAAACCGGAGAACCCGGAGGAAACCCACCCGGACACGGGGAGAACATGGAAACTCCACCCAGATGGGGATTCGAACCGGGAATCTCTGTTGCTGAGAGGAGAACATGCTAAACCACTAAGCCACCGTGCCGCCCCCAGGGAAGAAGATGTGTGTATTAATTTTAATTAATGATAAAATATCAATAGAAACATGAATTTAAAAGAATTTAACATATTTAAAATCGGGCGGCACGGTGACTTATTGGTTTGGCATGTTCTCCTCTCAGCTCTAGGGATTCCCGGTTCGAATCCCCATCTGGCTGGAGTTTCCATGTCCTCCGCATGTCTGCGTGGGTTTCCTCTGGGTTCTCCGGTTTCCTCCCACAGTCCAAAAACATGGATCAAGTCAATTGAGTTCTCCAAATTGCCCCATATACAGTGTGTCTGTGTGAGTGAGTGTGTGTCCAGTGATAATTGGCGTCCTGTCCTGGGTGTATCTGCCCAGCGCCCGAAACGTTCTCCCCTGGATCCCCCCACCACCACCCCCCCCCCCCCGCGACCCTAATGGAGGATAAAGCGGAAGATAATGAATAAATGAATGAATGAATATTTAAAATCACTGGTGAGATACGTTACACACTCACATCCACCCAAGACACAGACTGCAGGTGAGCGAGTGGACCAGTGGTTTAGAACTGGAGGCCCGAAAGCTGCTGATGCAGCAGTTTTCTAACCCTCAGCTTTTTGTCCCTCGTGAGTGGATTTGTACTGAAGTGTATATTGGATCGTTGCAGGTCAATTTAGCAGCAGCACGACACCTTTGGGTTCTTTAAACCTTCAGGGCCCTGCTGGAGGCAGCTTTTAGGCGAGCCGGAACGCTGGGGGGGGGGGGGGG